>CM077148.1:19062041-19423006 GCA_039583875.1 Platanthera guangdongensis | reverse complement strand
CAAACTATTCGTACTAGTGCGAAAGTTAACGACTCATGAATAGTGGGATATGCATGATGAGTCGATATTTATAGGGTTTTCGGACTCATCTGGCTTGTTTTTAGAACTCGTGCACTGCATTTCCACTGGTTATCGGATATATTTGCATCGTTCGGTTATGGACCATTTTGTGCACTGTTTTGGCCCGAGGTGTGCAATTGCGCATTCTGTGGTTGGGGGAAAGCACATGGTGCTCCCCATGTCTCTTTCTTTTTGATATTGTTTGTATTTAGTGCTGGAGATTGTACTCCAGCTTGGTTTCTTTGCTGTGCAGGTGGTACGTTTTCCCAAGGCAGGAATTCTGATTTGCAGAAAATGCACGGTCGTGCATTTCTTTCATGCACGGTGTGTGCCAGATCATGCATTTTTTGAGTAGGAGAAACGTCGATCTAAGCTCGACCAATTTTGTCAAGTTGAGGTCAATGATATTCACACATGATTAATTCACGGTTTCTTCGGAACCGTGCGCAAAGGAAACACACGGTTTTCCTATAGCTTTCTTGTTTGTGTGTTTGTTTGTTCCATTCTGTGGTTAATCATGAGCTTTGTTCACGCACGGGTGGAAGTACCGTGCACGTATATAACTCACGTTTCCCTTTGTTGTCCTGATTTCCTGCTTTCTGTTTCTACCCGTGCGATTTCCTTCCTGCATGGGCGCGGAAACGTCCGTGCGCGAGTAAAACACACGGGTCAAACGCTTCTCCTTCCAGGGCTTGTTCGAAAGTTATATCACATGGTTTGCACACGGTCATGCACCAAATCGTGCATGCCTATTTTTCTGACCTGCTTCTATTTAAAGCACAGATTTCTTCTTCCTAAAAAAGTCCCCGGAGGAGTTCCGAACCATCAGTCTCAGCCGTCCTTTTCTGCTCCTTTGAGCGGGAAAACTCCACCTCCAGCTGATATTTTCTCTCTCCTCTTTGGAGAGTAGATCCGGACCACTTTTCCCTTCCAAAAGCTTGTGATAGCTTCATCTCTGACCACCATTTTCTTCTCCAAACTCCAAGCTTCGTTTTAAGCTCATAAGTTGCTGCAACCGTGAGATCTCCGTCAGATTTAACCCAGTGACTATTCCAGAAGACGGGTTATTGGAATGAAGTGACAGCCATTCTTGCTCCCGTCATCATCTGTAAATGAGCTCGGACAAGTCCCATAACCCTTGACTCAGGCCGCGAATCTTGGAAAGTCTTCATGCGTTTTGTTGTATTTCTCCCCTCCTCTTATAGTTACTTTATGCTGAACTTTGTTGTTTGATTGAGCTTAAGGACACCGTTTATTTTAAGTATTTCAGCATGTCTGTGTGTTGTTATATCTTAGATCTTGATTGTGTTGTTGAGCTTCAGTTTTTCTGTTCTTGTTGAGATAGTGTCATTCTAGCGAATGCTAGAGCGCTGACATGGCGAAGAGGTGATTGCGACCCTCATTGGCTCATCCATCTTTCATATTACTCTCTTGAGTAATCCACCCAAGATACGCGTTGACGGCGACGCCGCAATAGTATTTTTAGTATTAACTTAGGAAACTCCAAACCAAAACCCCCTTTGTTTACGTTAACACTTGCAATCAATTTTTCAGTAGCTAAGTCACACTCTCTACTTACACTCCTCGAGAGATCGATATCCGGGGATTAACCTCCTCAACTTTTTACTTGACTACGATCGGTACACTTGCTATACATCAAGTTTTTTTGCACCGTTGCCGAGGAGTGCAATCGTTTCGTGTAATTTTCTTTTGAAAAAGTATGTGAGTGTTTTTTTGGTATTTTTGAAAGGATTTTTTGTGTTGTTTGACAGATCCCAACTCCAGTGATAGGGTTGAAGATCTTGTGCGTGAGCTTGAAACCGCACGTATGAGGCGAGCTCGACTACATGCTGCTGCTACTGAAGAAAGGATGAAAGAATTATGCCAAGGTGGAATGGCCATGGTGAACGGGTTATTGAGGGGAAAGAGGTGGTCCAACCGCACATTAGGATAATGCGTGATTTCACAACCCCTACTGCGGGGAAGTGTTTACCCTGGCTTCGGACAGACCATCGTAAACAACCACTTCGAGATTAAGCCCGATATTCTGAACATGATCTGAAATAATACTCAGTTCTTAGGCTTGCCGAGTGAAGAACCGCAGCTCCATCTGGCGGAGTTCTCAGAAAATTTGCGGCACATTCTGATATGTTGGTATTTATGATGACGTATTAAAGCTGAGGCTGTTCCCATTTTCGCTGAGGGACAAGGCCAAATCTGGCTCCATACCATTGCGCCCGGGACCGCTACTAACTTGGGAGGCTCTTTCCTCTAAGTTTTTTAGCTAAATTCGACCTGGTGGATAAAATTTGAACGCCCTGAGGGAAATAGCTACCTTCGATAGCTGGACCAGGGAAACTTATATCTCAGCATGGGAGAGGTTTGCCGACCTGCAGCGTCGATTCCCCAGCACAGCTGTGAGCCGTGGAATTTAGTTGAAATATTCTACTTTGCTATTGAGCCTAATTTCAGGGCTAATGATCGACACAGTAGCTAGAGGCAAAATATGAACATATCTCCTGACGAGGAATTAAGGCTACTTCGCGACACTGCCTCCAATAGCACATACTGGACCGCCGAAGAAATGCCCATAGAGGGGCGAGGAATTTGTTTGAAGTAAAATGCTATGGTGCGACATGTTAAGGCTGAGTCAGCGTACTTTGGATGGAAGGACGATGTTGACTAGATCGGCCCTCCTCCGGCTCGGATTATGGACATATCGTGTCAGGGTTGATGTAACCTCGACCATCATTCTTATGATGCACTGCTGGGGAGCCTTGTTGAGCCGTTAGGTATGACTTTTGATGAGAATGTAAATTTATAAATAGTCAAATCACACTGCTCCTTATAATAATGTGTATAACCCCACACGAGAAATCATCCTAATTTCTGATGCAATCAAAATGCTCCCGTCAAGAAGGTGCAGGTGGCCAACATCAATTTGATGCTCAAGCCCCTAGTAGACAGCCGCGACCGCCTCATGGGGTTATATCTGAATGTTCAAAGGACTCGTAGGAGTGCGCTTGAGGAAATGATGGAGAAGTTTGTGGATATTGCCCAATCTAATATGCCACTCAAACCTCTTCCATGAGGAACTTGGAAACACAACTGGGACAACTGGCCCAAGTATTATTCTATGCATAATCGCGGCTCCCTCCAAAGTGATACGTCGAAGAATCACCATGAGCAATGGAAGAGTGCTGGGATGCGGAGGAGTGTGACAAAATGAAATGGCTGTTAAATGTGAGATTAATGCAGTGGAGATGATAGCTTTATGTGATTCTAGATTATCGTGTAACATTCGTTGCTTTGCAAGATGTTGAAAAAAGAATTTAAATGTTGAATCTAATGTCCAAAGTCACTAGTGCTAGCTGATGGATCAGTAGTAAAAGAACGATGGAGAATTAAAGATGTGTGAAGTGATTCTGAATAGGGCTACTGTAGTCAGTAACTTTGAGGTGTTAGGACCCATGGGAATACATCGAAACCCATATTAGGGGCCCATTCCTAAAAGCTAGTGAAGCTACATTGCAATTTAATGCGAGCATTGTCACCTTGGCTTCGAAGATCGATTTGCCTTTACCACCGTCACTTCCCCCTGTAATTTCAAATGAACCTAGAGAAACTTCTGAAATTGGATGTTTTGTTATCTAATGATTTATCTATGCTGCTGAGATAGGTTATCTACCAATGAGCAAGATTGGGTTAGAAAGTGGTAGAACCGCTGACATTAGCTAACAGAGTTAGAGACGGAGTCATTTGGTGTGAAATAGATTTGGTTGAGAAAAAACGTGAGCTGAGCACGGCTGTAGAAAGCGTACGGAAGACTGATTTAAAACATCAATTTATCCAAACAAAGTATGTAAGACTGTTAAACAGGTGACTTAGGCTGATCCCAAATGAGAAAGATAGGTGTGCTGCTGATGTGGGTGTGTTTTTATACCACCCTGGCGATCCCATCCGTGGATCTGAAAAGGAAAGAACTGCTCATGCGCAAGCGCAGAATTTTGCTCATCGCGCGAGAAGGTAGAGGTTTGGGGCAGTGGAGATTCGTCTTCCATGGGCCATAAAGCTTTCGCCTTACCCTCATCTTGCGTGACTGGGGGATCTATCACAAGTCTGCGTTTAGCTGAGGAGTGAAGGATCGCCAGGGCCCCTTTCCAGCTTTTTCTTAGTTTATTTATTACTTAATGTTGTGTAACTTTAAACTTTTTGTTGCATTGAGAACTTATGCTCTCAACAACATTTTTATATAACTGCTAATAAAGGTATTTGATTGACCTTAAGGATGGTAAAGAAAGGGCTTATGAGAGACAAACAATTTCTCTGCTTTTAATTTGCTCAATTATGTTGTTGATATTATATATTTATAGTATGCGTGGTTGGAGTTATTCCCTTGTGCAGATAGATTTCATTTGGCCGTGGATTTTCTGCTGAATTAACGCCAATATTCTGGTATTGCTCATTTGCTGAGCATGGGGTAACCTCTCCCTCAACTTTTTTTTCTCTATTTTTATTGCAAATCTTGGATAGACTATTTAGTTTAAGTCCGGTGGGGAGAGTTATGCGGACTAACGAACATGCACTATTAGCACTTTCATACCAAAAGTATATTTTCATTTCTGTTTCTATATTAGCATGTCTGCGTTGTGCACCTACACCCACTTAGCGAGATCTCAAGCACGCGCTCTGCTCAAGTCAAATTTATTTTCTTTTGTGTTAACTTTAAAATAGTGGTGCTGGCTTAGGATTTTTGGATATAGTAGTTCAAAACTCGTGCAGTGCTCCTAATCGAGTACTCATGGTGCGTAGAAATAGTATATATTTAATTTTTTTTATTCTCGTAGATTTGTACCTTTTCTGCATTTGTAAATTTGTTTGTACTACTCAAAAGTAATGAATCTGGAGTAATCAAACAGTAGTGTAGGAATGTGTGTAGCCGTCACTAGCCTCGTATTGCTCGAGTCAGGAGGAGGGGTTGTCTTTCTCGGTCTAAGACTTGCCCCAAGCTACTCTCGAAGCATTTGTGCATGGTTAGTCTAGCGTGAGCGTGATGTAGGTCATCATTTTGCCTGGTTGAGTCTTGTACCCATCCTAACGATAATCCTTGCTAACCTATTTTGAGCCTACCCCTCCTGTTGATTTAGCCCCACTTTGCGATCACCAGATCCTAAAAACTTTTCCCAGTTGCACACCCATGCAATCTGATGTTTAGTATGTTAATCTTGCATTGTGTTGTTGTTGTGGTGTTAATATGTGGTTTGTACGTGAAGTTTTCTTGAAATTTGGCTGAAAGTGTATTATAAAAATTGGAAAGAAAAGAAAGAAAAAAAATATGTGCTGATTTTTTTATAAAGAACGTGAAAATGAAGAATATGTTTGCATTTTGGGTGTGGTGCACAACATGTTTTGTTGTCGGAGAGGATTTCATTCTTGAGCACACTTGGGTTGTGCGTAGTTGATGCGTTGGACGACAAGTATACTAGTCCCACAAGTAATATTAAATGGGTGAAATTCCCCAAGTATCGATCTTTTCAAAGAATACAGTAAGGTGGAGTTAAATTTCGAGAGGACTTGAGATTGAAGTCCTTAAGTCGGAGTTACTAAGAGGGGTTTTGATAATTGCGGAAAAAAAAATAATGCTATAAACTAGTCCTATGCAACACTGTTATGTGATGCTTCGCCAGGCGGGATGGAAGACTACACGAGTTGCTATGCACCGAATCACTGGGCGGATGGACGAGTAGGCTTGCGGATGAGGCGGCGAGAATGGCGGAATGAGGGTCAAGAGAACCTCTTCGCTACGCACGCCACTAGAAATTGCTAGTTGCGACAAAACTAGATGTGGTGGTGGAGGAAAATAAAGCGCACCTCAAGGAAATAATGAAAATATAAAATCACATATACAAGATTGTATACAAACATTTTACAAACTAAACACACTTCATAAAATACAAGAGATTAAACTACACTATCAACAAAGGGAGAAGAAAAGTGTGCGAAATCGACTGAATCTGAAGTCTTGGTGAGGATTCACGGTAGGATTCGCTAGTTGTCAATCCGCATCCTAGCTCGGTACTCAACTGCATCCGGGGTAGAGGAGGCTGTCACTCACTCCCAAATGGACCCGTCTTCTTCATGTCACGATCCAGTGGAGGATGGCACAAACTCTCCTAGCTTGATGGAAAGCGAAGCAAACCCTCTTGAAGCTCAAGGATAAAGGAGGAGGCCGAGAGGAGCTCGGGCTTGAATATAGCGTTGAAAGCTTGTCCGAAGCACCTCCTAAGGTGGAAGATGAAGGGAAATGGAGGAACACTTACTTGGAGGCGGAAAACGGCGGGGGAGAAATCTGTCTTCCAATGGTAGAAAACTGCGTTTTAAATAGAAAAGGTCAGAAAAATAGGCACCCACGGTTTGGCGTACGACCGTGCGGTAACTTGTTTATTAACTCCCAGACAAGCTTGTGGATGAAGATGCGTTGACCCGTGCATTTTACTCTCGCACTGACGCTTCCGCCGCATGCGTGAAGGAAATCGCACGGGTAAACACAGAGCCCAGGAATGCAGGAGAAAATAGAGGAACCGTGTGTTTTACTCGCGCAAGGGCGCTGCCGGCCAGTGCGTGAACAAATCGCACGATTAACCATAGAATGGAAAAAACAAAGTAGCTACAGGAAAAACCATGAATTTCCTTCGTGCACGGTTATGATGAAACCGTGCATCGACTGTGCATAAAGATCGTCGAGTTCGGCTGGACAAATTCCTTGAGCTCCACTCGACATTTCTTCTGCACAAAAAATGCATGATTGTAAAGAACTGTGTGCTAGAAAACGCACGACCGAGCGTTTTCCTCAAACCTGCATTCCAGCCTTCGGGAAAACGCACCACCTGCATAAAAACAATGAAAGCAAACAGGACCCTCCAGCAAAACAAAAATGCAACAAAAGAACTGGAAGAGCCCCTGGGGACCACCATGTGCCTACCCACAACAACAGAATGTGCATTGCACACCACAAGGGCCAAAAAATGCACTCAGCGTGAAAAGCTGTATAAATGAAATATCAACAATAACATACTAAAAGTGAAGTGCAAGTGAAGAAAAACTAGCCCAGATGAGTCCGAAATCACTATATAAATAGGACTCATCACACCCCAGACTTACCTATTTGCACGTCCCAACAACAAAATCTATGCAGATAGGGAAAATGAACTGCTTACAAAAAATTGTGATATGGAGTACCATGCGAAGTCGCATGCTCTACGTGTAAAAATATAATAGAGGAAATTTCTAAGTATTCAAAATAGTTTATATTTTCACAATGCGTATCAAAATTTTATTATTACTCAAAATGGAATCACGGTGAATCTTTCGGTCACGCGTAGGAGAAAGTAGGCAGGCCACTAAGGTGAGTTTTGCCAAAGACCGGACCTCAGGATCACCTCCAAAGAAATCCACCAATGTCGGGGACCATACGCTTGCCCGTTCACACTCTCTCCTGGTACTAGTTCGACTCAAGCGTGAATCTGTTGGACTTTAGGAGAATCTCGGGGCTTGGGTTACAGTGAGGTAAACAAAGATAAACAGGAAAGCTACGCACCTAATCCAAATGAGCTATAATAAAATAGTCCCTCTGATAAGCAAAATACACGCGAGTACACCACAGCCCCTAACTTAATTTTTCAAATATGGGTGTGTGCACCGCCTACTCCAAATACAATCTCCTGTCAAATAAAATTTTCAATTATACTTTTTCTTTTTTGACTTTTCATTTTCACATATATATTTTTTTTTCAAATCATTTTCTTTTCTTTAAACAGTTTTCGGCAAATAGAAGCTTTGGAGCACATCCGCATAATCACATGCAATATCACCACATCAACACCCCAACATGAAAAATGTAAAACACTAAAGCTCGACTTGGGCGTGCAACTAGGATCGACTATGAGGCTTTGGTGAAAGAATTATGGAGCTGAATCAAAAGAAGGGTAGGCACAACAGGGCTTAGCGAGGATAAGACGTTAGGGTCGGTACAAAGCTCAACCGGGCCAAAATGATGGCCTACATCACGCTCACTCTCGACTAACCATGCACCAATGCTTTAATAGTAGCTTGGGGCAAGTTCTTAGCCACTGAGAAAGATGATCGAGAAAAGTGATGGCTTCCTCCCGACTCGAGAAAAACGAGTCAAGTGATGGCTACACACATCCCTACACTACCGTTGATTCACACCGGATTCACCAGTTTTTAAGTCGAATAAAAAGTCTTTATGCAAATATAAAAATATAAAACTATAAGCATATAAAAAAAATTAAATCTACTCTAATTTCTACACGAGACGAGTGCACTCGACTAGGAGCACAGCAAGGTCAACATTTTACTCTGTCTCATAATCCTATGCCAGCACAAAAGTTTTCCCAAATCATACAAAATAAATGAGTTTAACTCGCGGCACGCTAATAGTTAGCATGCGCTCATGTGGGTGTAGTGGGGTGCGATGCAAAGAACTAATCAAAATAAAACAATAAAAGCTTTTAGTATGCAATGAAATGTGCGTATGTAAAAGGTAACAAATATCAGCTCTCCCCCAGACTTAAACTAAGCTCCACACATATTATATAGAAATTTAAATCAGATACAGACAATGGAAGAGGTTACCCAATGCTCAGCTAGTAAGCATACCAGAAGACACGTGAAAAATAGAAGCAGCTCTGCCATACGAAGAATCACAACCCCGCCAATACGAATTGTCATGAATACTTGCAGGGGTGAGCTCCGTAAAAACAAAAGAAAAATAGATAAAATATAAAGAAATACTAAAACTAAGATAGACATGAAAATAAAAATGCAGGAAATGAAAGATAAGTACTGGGGGTTATTATCATCCCAGCACGACTTATTAAATTCCATACATGTCTAACTAATGGGACTATGAAAAGAAAAATGCACAGGCAACTGTTCCATTATCCGTTGCGGTAACGGGTACCGATACGGTGATAAAACAGTTACCCCTCTACCTAAATAATCATACCTGCTCCTCGCAGGCAGAGGAAATAGGAAGTAAGAAGAGGGGGAGCACTGGTCCTCATTCATCTCACCACAAAATATATCCTTGCCCAGCAAGGTATTATCTATAGGGAGGCGGCAGGAGGAGAGAGCAATGAATGGAGTTTCCTCAATAGAGGAGGAATCAAACTCCTCGTGAAAGAGGATGCTATCATCCATGACTCGAGCTAAAAGCTCCAAGTCCTCCTGAAGCACCTGCGGAGACTAAACCCGCACAAGCTCTGATACAGAAAGGGAATCAAGAAATAAAGGAGATGAAAAACTAAAATAATCAGAAATAGGGGGAGTGGTCCCGGTCTCACTCCCAGTAGGATCCAAGCATAGATCATTGTCGATATCATCAACTGACTCACTAAAAATTGGGAAAGCTAATTCTTGCAAAGAAAGTGGAGGAACAACAACATTGGGGAAAATATGAGCTGGTTCCTCCAGGGGTGAATCCAAAAGTGGGGAAGAATGCATGGGGAGAGACGACACCACAATATCGTCGCACCGATCAGCAGAAAGTCTGACGGGTATATCCGCAATAGTCCCCCATAGACAAGGTGGTACTGCGAATATATTATCAGAATCAGAAGGGGCAGCCATTTGAGAGGTGGATGGAATGAGTAGGATACCCGGTTCATCATCCTCCTCCAACTGGCGCTGAAATTCTGCGCAATCTTTCAATACGTGATCTGTGTTAAGACAACACAAACACTATTTTCCATTACTCCTCAGTCCTGGTGGGACCGGAGAGTAATAAGAAGAAGGTGAAGGTGTAGAAGATAAGTGACCATAAGACTGGGGTATGGTGTATGAAGTACGATAAGAGGACGGTGCTTCATACACTAAACCACGAGAAATATGCTCACTATATTCATTGGGGCACTCATCACTACTATGCCTATAATCCCCGCACCATCTGCAATGGATATTCATATAAGAATACATGGTACAACAAGGAAGAATTCACCAACTGAAATATTCTAATAAAAAATTAACTACACACCAGCAGATAAAAGTGTTAGAAACCAGGTCGGGGGTCCCACAGGGGTAAAGGCCGGCCCTGGTTTCTAACAAAAGATGGCCATCTTTGTTAGATTCCAGGCCGGGGTCCCACAGGGGTAAAGGCCCAGCCCTGGACGACTGCAGTCTAACACATCCCCAACCAAATCACCTGGGTTCCACCTCGGTATAATCCCAGGTAGGATGTCGAGAGCTGGTCTCGACCCCAACACCTCCTTTATCAAACCGTTATTCAGGGACCAGATACCCAACTACGTTGCAGAACAGTTGGGTATCTGGTCCCTTAATAAGAGTTTGATAAAGGAGGTGCTGGGGGTCGAGAACAACTCTTAACACCTACCTGGGATAAAACAGAGGTGGAACCCAAGTTATTTGGTTAGGGATGTGTTAGACTGCAGTCGGCAAGGGCCAGGCCTTTACCCATGTGGGCCCCCGACCTGGTTTCTAACAAAAAGAAAAGGAATACATGCTACTGAAAAATTAAAACTAGAAAAGGAACAAAAAAATAAAGCAACAAAGTGTAAAAACTAAAGCAAAGAGAAAACATGAAATATAGAAATGGAAAAGGGCTTCGATCTATTATCTCCCTCTCCAAAAACTCAAACGACTGTGTTCCCCGACAACGGCGCCAAAAACTTGATGCGTTGGATGGCAAGTGTATCGGTCTCACAAGTAATATAAAATGGGTGAATTTTCCCAAGTATCGATCTCTTCAAGGAACACAGTAAGGTGGAGTTAATTTCGAGGGGGAATTGAGAATGAATTCCTTAAGTCGGAGTTAACTAAGAGGGTTTTGATATTTATGGAAAAAGAAAAAAAACGCTAATAAACTACTCCAATGCAACGCCGCTATGCGATGCTTCGCCAGGTGGGATGGAAGACTACACGTGCCTCTATGCATCGAATCGTCTGGGCGGATGACGAGTAGGATTATGGCTGAGGTGGTGAGAATGGCAGAATGAGGGTCGAGACCACCTCTTCGCTACGCGCACCACTAGCAATTGTTAGTGTGGTAAAACTGGATGTGGTGGCGGTGGAAAATAAAGACGCAGCCTCAGCAAATAACGAAAATATAAAATCACTAAGACGTGATTGTATACAAACATTTTACAAACTAAACACACTTCATAAAATACAAGATATTAAACTACGTTATCAACAACAAGAGAAGAAAATGTGTGCGAAATCGACCGAATCTGAAGTCTTGCTAAGGATTCACGGTAGGATTCGCTGGGTTGTCAATCCGCATCCTAGCTCGGTCCAGAAGTTCATCTTGGGTAGAGGAGGTTGTCACTCACTTCCAATGGACTCGTCTTCTTCGTGTCACAGTCCGGTGGAGGATGACACAAACTTCTCCTAGCTTGATGGAGAAAGCTATATCAAACCCTTCTTGAAGCTCAAGGATGAAGGAGGAGGCCGACAGGAAGCTCTGGCTTGAATATGGCATTGAAAGCTTATCCAGAGCACCTCCCTAAGGTGGAAGATGAAGGGAAATGGCGGAACCCTTCCTCGGAGGCGAAAAATGGCTGGGGTGAAAAATCTATCATGCAATGGAGGAAAATCTGCGCTTTAAATAGAAGCAGGTGAAAAAAATAGGCACGCACGGTTTGGCGCACGACCTTGCGCTAACCGTGCGTTATTAACTTCTAGATCAGGCTTGCGGATGAAGATGCGTTGATCCGTGCATTTTACTCACATATGGGCGCTTCCGCCCATGCATGAAGGAAATCACACTGGTAAACACAGAGTGCGGGAATGCAGGAGAAAAAAGAGGAACCGTGCATTTTACTCGCGCACGGGTGTTGCCTCCCGTGCGTGAACAAATCGCACGATTAACCATAGAATGGAACAAACAAAGAAGCAACAGGAAAACCGTGCATTTCCTTTGCGCACGGTTACGATGAAACCGTAGGTCGACCATGCATAAAGATCGTCGAGCTTGGCATTTCGAAATTTGTCGAGCTCCATTCGACGTTTCTTCTACACAAACAAAATGCACGATTGTAAAGAACCGTGTGCTAAGAAAATGCACGACCATGCATTTTCCTTAAACCTGCATTCCAGCCTTCGAAAAATGCACCACCTGCATAAAAACAAATAAAAGCAAACAGGACCCTCCAGCAAAGCAGAAATGCAACAAAAGCAACTGGAAAGAGCCACTGGGGAGCACCAAGTGCTTACCCACAACAACAGAATGTGCAATTGCATACCACATGGGTCAAAACAATACACTTAGCGTGAAAAACTGTATAAATGATATATCAACGATAGCATACTAAAAGTGAAGTGTAAGTGAAAGAAAACTAGCCCAGATGAGTCCGAAAATCAATATATAAATAGGACTCATCAGTGGCCATCATTTTTATCCTTTTGCATCCTTACCTACGTATATACCCAAGCCCCATTATTTTCGCCAAGTCCTACAGATTCAAGCTTGAGTCAAACTAGCACCGTGGAGAGAGTGTGAACGGGAAAGCGTAGGTCCCCGACATTGATGGGTTTATTTGGAGGTGATCCCGAGCCCCGGTCTTTGGCAATGCTCAATTGAGTGTCCTGCCTACTTTATTCCTACACGTGACCGGACGATTTTCCAGGATTCTATTTTTGAGTAGTTACAATACTTATTTATGACTGTCGAAATTTATAAACTTCGTAGCATAATTACAAATTGTATCTATTATATTTTCTACGCCCATGAAAGTATTGGATTTCTCGCTTTACTTTATTTGGAAATTTCTAAGCCAACTAACTGTTTTCTAGTTCACGGAGAAATAATTTGCTCGAGATGAGCAAATGTTTAAGTCTGGTGGTGTGATGAGTCTGATATTTATAGGGTTTTTTGGACTCATCTGGGCTTCTTTTCGCACTCGTGCACTGCATTTCCACGGTTATTGGTAATATTTGCATCATTCATTCATAGACCATTTTGTGCACTGTTTTGGCTCCAGGGAGTGCAATTGCGCATTTTGTTGTTGGGGTAAGCACATGGTGCTCCCCATGGCTCTTTCTGTTTGATATTATTTGCATTTTGGTTTTGGGAGCTTGTACTCCAGCTTGGTTTCTTTGCTGTGCAGGTGGTGCATTTTCCAGAAAGTAGGAATTCTCATTTGTGGAAAATGCACGGTCATGCATTTCTTTCACCCACGGTTTGTGCCAGATCATGTGTTTTGTTGAGCAGGAGAAACGTCGACCTGAGCTCGACGAATTTCGTAGAGCTGATTTCGACAATCTTCATGCACGGTTAACACACGGTTTCTTCGGAACCATGCGCGAAGGAAACACACGGTTTTCCTGTAGCTTTATTGTTTGTGTGTTTTTTTTGTTCCATTCTGTGGTTAATCGTGCGCTTTTTCATGCACGGGTGGAAGCGCTCGTGCGTGTGGAAAGCACACGGTTCCACGGTGTTGTCCTGATTTCCTACTTTTCTTAAAATTCAACAACCTGACTTTCATACTATGTTGAATATTCTCCAGGTGGTCAGCAAGATAGCCTAAGGACAAATTAATATTCTCAGAACTATCCAGTTCACACCTTGATCACGCGGAAATTTCCCTGGAACTTGCAGTAAGCAGGGGTATCTCAACTTAAGTCAATCAACCAGCAACACAAGCAGCACAAGAGTCTTTATTGATTAACAACAATCCTCTTTACAAGGCGAGACATACATGGCAAGAAATGCTTCACCAAACGACGACCCAACGGAAAGCAGAGACTAAAAAAAACAGGACAAGAGAAACAAGCCACGCGGACTCAAACACTAAGCCGCTGGTCTACTGCTGTGGAGTCCGCACAGTCTGCCAGGTCGCCAGACCGCAACCCAAGACGCACGGACTACCCCTTATTCCAATACTTGCTCTAGCTGCCGATCTGCAAGCCACCTGACCGCGAGTTCGCCTAGCCACCAGACTGCACAAGCTGCGATGCCGAATAGTGTAGTCCGCCTGAAGCAGACGACTTATTGAACCCTGAACCAAGTTGCCAAAGAGAAGACCGTCTAGCCACTGTCCACGTCCTGCTGTTTACCACCTGTTGTTTAACCGTAGAGTCCGCACTGTCCCTGACTGCAATTAGAGCCAAGTCATGGCTTTCCAGCACTATCCGCACAACATGCACAGCACAACATGCACATCACAACCCGGTCAAATCAAGCCAATAGCGCGGAAACCAAAAAGCAGTCCCGAGAAACTTATGCGGGCTCAAGTTACTATTCACTTATGCATGGAGGTTACTATTCCTGATGTGACATGGGTCCTATTTATAGGCATGATGATGAGTGTGGTCACCGCCCTAGCCGATAGGATTACCGCCACATCCCGCAGCAAGACATCTCCGCAGTCCACGGATACATTCCAGTCCTCTGCGCCTGTGTAGGATAGCTAGTCTGCCGCGCCTGTGTAGGATAGCTAGTCCGCCATCGCTTCTCCAAGGTCAGACACAATCGCCAGTCCGCCTTGTCGCCGAAGGCCAAACCAGGACCACCACAGCTGGACTCCGCAGCAACATTGTCCGCTAATCTGCGGACACAGCTCTAGCCTGCTTATCTTGAGCCAACAGCCTCGCCATCAAGGCACCTGTCGGACTTAGCGGACACCTGGATTCAATCCGCACATCCCGAGCCCATGCTTTGCCACAAAGGCACCTGCTGGACTCAACGGACACACAGTCCAGTCCGCTCATACTGCGGTCAGCCCTATCCTGCATATCCCTGCAGACAACTCCAGTCCGCATATCTTGCAGACTTCTCCTGTCCGCATACCATGCAAACTTCTCCAGTCTGCATATCCCAAGTTCGTAACCTTGTAACCAAGATACCTACCAGACTCAGCGGACTCCAGCACCAGTCCGCAAGCAATTGCGAACACAAACTCCAGTACGCTTCCTCCAAACTCGCAACCAAGGCACATAACACTTCTGCCGAGCTTGGCGGACTGAGACGCATTCCGCACTCCACTGCGCGATCTCCCTGAACTGAGCCAACATGGACTCGGTTCAAAACCACCAAGCTCACTCCACTAACCACAAGGGCCAGTCCGCACTTACTGGCGGACAATGGATCCAGCCCGCCATCCTAGCGAGCTCCAGTATCAGTCCGCACTGACCAGCAGTCTCCGCGGCTACCAGTTGCCACTACACCAGAGCAAGACCAAGGCAACTGCCAAACCGGTCTGCAGAGCTCCAGTTCTTCAGTCCGCTTCATGCTGGACTCTACGGATATAGTTTCTATCCGTCGGGTTACTTCCTGGGATCCAGCTGCTTGCTGAGGATACGCCAGCCTGGCAGACCGCCACTACTCTCCGTGTAGTCCACACGAACAGACTGCCCCGGCCGCTACAGAGCAAACCGTCTGCAACATGCCTGCCGACCTAGCAGTCCGCCAACCCTGTCCGCGTAGTCCGCGCGGATAGGTTGCCCAAGTCCTCCATTCACTCACTTTCACTTCACAGATTTCAACACTCTCCCTTGAAGTGAGAAGTGGTGAATAACTCCAGCAGCTCCCGTAACCTTGCACCTGGTCCCTCCGATAGCATCTACGAAGAGATGTCCAAGACATAGTCCTCTCCCCGCATATCATGGACCATGAGGGAGCCCTCCAGCATCTCCCAAAAGGATCCATGCTTCCCTCTGCCTTCTTCTTCAGCTTCAACCTCCACTCATGCATCACAGGAGTATCACCAACAACCTTGGACATAAAATCCCAAGCCTCGTCACCTCTGAGAATAGTCAACTCCTCAGCCTTGGTGTCAATCACCTCCTTGATTCTAGTGGGGTAATCACAGCCAGATGGTACTCGCTCGACCTGAGGGCTTGCAGGGAAACATAGGATCAAGCCCGCTGTGTTCCCTTCGCTATATCGAGCTGGTGGCTTACTGATCCTCTTCGATCTCCGAAGAACCTGATCATGGCTAACCACCTCTGCTGCTCCTCCTATACCAGCTCCGTTCTCGGGCAAACCCGGAATAATGCTCCCCTTGCTTCTGAACAAGACGCCTCCTCACTGGAACCAGGAGCACCTGGAGCAACGCTCCCCCTTGCTACCTAAACTAGAAGCCTCCGCTATTGAACAAGAACTACCTGGAACATCGCTCCCCCTGATTCCTGAACTGGAAGCCTCCGCCTTCGAGCCAGATGTACTTGGAGCATTGCTCCCCCTACTTCCTGACCCTGACGCTTTTGCCCCAGAGCTAGAACAACCTGGAGCTCCTAGTGACTCAGGCAACTCCAACTGAACCTTAGCAGCAGCCTCCTTCAGCCCACCATCTGACTTGCTCACCTCTAGCTCCACATAAGAGCTATTCCAATATGATGTCAACTCATTGAAGACAACATCTCTCGACACGATGAGCCTCTTTGTCGCAGGATCCATACACCTCCATCTTCTTCTCTGCTCATCATACCCAACAAAGACTAGCTTCGTCTTGAGAGCATCCGGAGAGTGTATATAGCAGGTAGATCCAAACACCCTTAGGTGCTTCACACTAGGCTTCACCTCGAACACCAGCTCATAAGGAGTCTTCACCTTGATCAGACTAAGAGGCATCCGATTGATGACATGAGCTGCACAGGCCATCCCTTCCGCCCAAAGAGCCTTATGAACACCTTTCCTCTGAAGCCAACAATTGTAGGTCTCCGTCAATAAACGGATCATCCGAGCTGCAATACTACCTTGCTGTGAAGTATGTCCACAAGAATACTCCTTCTGGATCCCTTGCTTCCTGCAAAGGTTTGAGAACTCGATTGAGCCAAACTCACCACCGATGCTTATCCTCAACCCCTTGATCCGCAGGCCCATCTGGCCTTCCACAAGCTTCTTGAACTCCACAAACAAGCACATCATGTTGGACTTCGTCTTCATGAAGTATACCCAATTATACCTAGAATAGTCATCAACCAATATCAGCATGAACCTGCTGCCTCCAAGACTGGCGGAGACGGTCGGTAAAACCAGAGCACAATGGACAACCTCCAAAGGTGCTTTACATCTGGATTGTGCCTTATCAACCATAAAGCGGTAAGCTTCACTTTGCTGACATTCCACACATCCCAGACCATCGCCATAGGATGACAATCTAGGCAAACATCTTACGAGTCTTCTTTCCGCCAATACTTTCAGCTTGTTCATCCCTACATGCCCAAGTCGTTCATACCAGATAGTTGTACTATCACTGTCCTTCATCCGAGCAGCACCAGAACTTGTTGAAGACACAACTAAGTTCTTCTCCTTGCCTCCAAAATGAGCTACGTTCGCCGAGAGCAAGACAACCTTGCACTCTTTCCTGAGGTGACCAAGCTACTTGCATCTATAGCACCTTGGCCCCTCCTTCCTCTTCCCATCATTCCTAAGAGATACACTCCTCTCTTGCTGATATGAAGTAGAAGGACCATCCTTTGTAGCAACCTTCACCTCCTTCCTGAACAACCCATCAAGGAAAGTCCAAACCTCCGCAGCTGACCGACATCCACTGATGTGATCCAAGAGCTCCGATGACATCACCTGCTTGAGAATAGAATCCGCTTTCGCATTTGTCTCCTTCTAAGCTCTCATCTCTTCAGCATTGCCAGTAGTAACCTCTTGTCTTTCAGCTCCGTAAACTACCTCCCAAAGGTCCTCGCCAAGAAGAAAGCTCCCTATACAGGACTTCCACTTAACAAAGTTCGTCTCTGTAAGGAGTTCAATTCCAAGACAACTTGCATCTTCCACTGCCATGGTTCAACCATTTGTTCCCTCTTCACAAGCGCAAGAGCAACAACCACTTCAGTTGATCACTGTTTATACACTCTAATCCAGCTCTGATACCATGTTAAAATTCAACAACCTGGCTTTCATACCATGTTGAATATTCTCCAAGTGGTCTGCAAGATAGCCTAAAGCCAAAATAATATTCTCAGAACTATCCAGTTCACACCTTGATCACACGAAAATTTCCCTGGAACTTGGAGTAAGCAGGGGTTATCTAAACTTAAGCCAGTCAACCAGTAACATAAGCAACACATGAGTCTTTATTGATTAACAGCAATCCTCTTTACATGGCAAGACATGCTTCACCAAACAACCACCCAAGGGAAAATAGAGACTACAAATACAAGAAAAGAGAAATAAGTCGCGCAGACTCAAACACTAAGCCCTCGGTCTATTGTTGTGGAGTCCGCAGAGTCTGCCGGGTCACTAGACCGAAACCCAAGCCGCGCGGACTACCCCTTATTCCAATGCCTGCTCTAGCTGCCGATCTGCAAGCCGCCTGACCGTGAGGTCGCCTAGCTGCCAGACCGCACATGCTGCGATGCCGAATAGAATAGTCCGCCTGAAGTAGGCGAATTATTGAACCCCAAACCAAGTTGTCAAAGGGAAGAAATTTGGTCGCTGTCCGCGACCTGCTATTTATGGCCTGTTGCTTAATCGCAGAGTCTGTACTATCCTTTACCGCAATCAGAGCCAAGTCCTTGCTTTCCAGTGCTATCCGTATAACCTACACAGCACAACCCGTTCAACTCAACCAAACCGCGCGGACACCAAAACACAGTCCACAACAACTTATGCCGGATCAATTTACTGTTCACTTAAGCATGGAGGTTACTATTCCTGATGTGACATGGGTCATATTTATAGGCATGATGATGAGTGTGGTCACCGCCCTAGCCGATACGATTACCGCCACAACCCGTAGCAAGACATCTCCGCAGTCCGCGGATACATTCTAGTCCGCCACGCCTGTGCAGGATAGCCAGTCCGCCATCGCTTCTCCAAGGCCGGACACAATCGCTAGTCTGCCTTGTCGCCAAAGGCCAATCCAGAACCACCATAGTCGTAATCCTTAGTAACATTGTCCGCCAATCCGCGGACACAGCTCCAGCTCGCGTATCCCGAGCCAACAGCCCGCCATCAAGGAACCTGCCGGGCTCAGCGGACACCTGGCTTCAGTCTGCACATCCCGAGCCCACGGCTTCGCCACAAAGGCACCTGCCGGACTCAACGGACACACAGTCCAGTCCGCTCATACTATGGACAGCCCTATCCTGGTGTTGGGTACATTGGAAAATGTGTATCAGATTTGGAGAAGCCTCACTTAGCTCAATGATATTCATCAAGGTGTATTTGATGTTGTTTGAGTTTATATGTGCAGGTTAAGAATATGTAGGAAAAGTTTTTAAGTCCATGAGTCGACACCAGAAGAAGCTGTGTCGACACTTGTGAAGACTTATGTCGACACTTGAGAAAAGTTGTGTCGATACCTGGAGTCAATTGTGTCGACATTTGGAAAAGCTATGCCGACACCAGAAGAAATTGTGTCGACATACAGGACTTGTGTCGTCACACAGAAAGTCCAGTCTACATCAACTGTGTCGACACACAGGACTTGTGTTGACACACAGCAAAACTTCAACAAAGTTCAGTCGACATCAACTGTGTCGACACACAGGACTTGTGTCGACACACACACCAGAATTTCTTCAAGAAGATGTGTAAGTTAATTGTGACAAGACACAAAGTGACTGTGTCGACACACAGGACTTGTGTTGACACATTCTTATAGAAGCTATGTCGAGAAGCAGTGTCGACACCATGAGAGCTGTATCGACACCACCAAGGATTATGTCGACACTTAGTCTACTTGTGTCGACACATGTGAAGTTCAGACACGACACTTTGCTGATAGAGACAAATTTTCAAGAAGTGACTGGAGACTTGACAGTTGCCATAACCAACAAGTCTACTGCAACTGTCAGATCTGTCAGAAGTTGGTTAGCAACCGGATCAGCCGGTCACCTTGGATGAAGTCTATATAAAGACAGATCCTATCAACTGAAAAAGACGACGAAGTACACAAAACACAATTACAACAGAAGATCCAACATACACAAGAAAATCCAGTCAAAGATTTCAAGTGGATCTAAGTGAAGAATTTCAAAATATCTTCAGAATAATTTGTAGAGAGAGCTCCAACAATTCAAGTGTAGAAAGATACTATCATCAACTAGTCTCTTAAGAGCAGATCCTGAACTAATCTGCAAAGAAGAATTCAGATTAATTTATGGATTTTAAGAAGGAAGCTGATTGAAGATCAACTTCAAGAAATTCAACCTTACTGTGTTCAGATTCAAGAAGCTTTGAACAAAGCCAAAAACAAGTTGATTTCTGTGTAATCAGATTCTTCAAGAACTGATCAAGAAAAGTTTCTACCCATTCTCTCTCAATTTGGGTGAAAGATAAAACTTATTTTATATCATTTTTTTCTGTAAGATCATTATTGATCTGAGTTGTAAGCCTAATTTATAAAGGCTGAGGTAGGGTTGAGTGCCTGAGGTAGGAGATTTACATCTTTGAGTTGTAGGCCTTGGGAAGGCTGAGGTAGGGCTGTGTGCCTGAGGTAGGAGATTTAATTCTCTAAGTTGTAGGCCTGGGTGAAGGCTGAGGCAGGGCTTAATTGCCTGAGTTGTAGGAGTGTGGTCTCACTCTGAGTTATAGGAACCTTGACTAGGCTCTGAGCTGTAAGATCTGTGGATCAGAGAAGTAAGGAAGAAGTTAGGCCGTATCTAGCACACTGCTAGATAGGCAAAGGGGGAAAGTGGATGTACCCATCATTTGGGGAACCACTATAAATCTGTGTGCCATCTGTGATTGTGTGTGATATTGTGATTTCTGTGATGTGGTAGCTATAGAACTATTTGATTCTATTTGATTAACTGAATTAATATTCTGCCTTAGAATAAAAAGGAATTGAACCTATTCACCCCCCTTAGGTGTTTAGGTTATCTTGAAACCAATTCTTTCAAGTGGTATCAGAGCCAGGTTGCTCAAAGATAGACTTAACAGTCTGAGTAAGATCTGTGAGGCAGAATAAATTAGAAAAGACGGGTTCAGGAGAAAATCGTAAGGAACTTGGTTTCATGAAGTTACCCATATGCAGGAAAGAAATCTTTGGAATATGGAAAGAAAGGATCAGATTGTTTATGGAAGCATCTGATCTAGGAATATATATAACTATTAAGGAAGGGCCTTATATTCTAATGAAAGTCTCAGTTCTTGATGCTAATTAGAGGACACCAAAAGACTTTTCAAAAATGACTAAGGTTGAGATTATCTTGGCTACTATGGACAAGAGAGCTCAGAATATTATAGTGAGTGTCATAGATGACTCAACATTCCAAAATCTGATTCACTGTAAAACCTCCAAGGAGATGTGGGACACATTGATAGTCTATATGGAGGGATCAGAAGAAGTTAGGCAAGATAGAAAGTCAATGCTTAATCAGGAATATGAGAGTTTCAAATAAAGCAAATCAGATAGCATCACTGAATGTTACAAGAAGTTCTTCAGAATTGTGAATGAACTAATGTCATATGGAAGGGTCTTTAGTACATATGAGTTGAATGATAAATTCCTTAGATCTCTGACTAAGGATTGAGACACCAAGATCTGTGCCATCAGGGAAGTGGCCAGACTGGCAGAAATCTCTCCTCCAACACTATTTGGCAAATTGCTTTCTTATGAAATGCAACTCATGGCCAGAAAGGAGTAAGAGAAAAGTACTAAAGTTGACCATAGATAAAAGTCAGTGGCCTTCAAGGCAGAAGCCACAAGAAAGGACAGGAGGATGTCTCCATCGTCTCCTGAGAAAAGCTGGACAGATTCATCATCTTTAGATTCTGAATCTGATGCTGAAGCTTATATTGGTTTGTTTGTAACAGAAGAAGAGACTGAGTTCTTGCAATTGCTGGACTCAATAAATGGAACTGAAGATCATCAGTGCAAAGGGCTGATGGCCATGACTGATGAAGATCACTGCTAGGATCAGCCTAGTCCCAGTAAAGTAAAAAGCTTATCTGAAGACTCTGATTATTACACTGGCTCAGAATCAGAAGCATCTGCATCAAGAGATGTGGATGGATCTAAATCTGAAGGAGATATTCATAAACTTATAGATGAATATGGTGATTTGCTGCAGGCATTTAAGAGATGCAAAAACCTGACTAAAATTCAGGCTAAGGAAATTGCAGCTCTTAAGTTGGCTGCATCTGATTCAGAAAAGCCGCTGGATCAGAAGATGAATGAGATTGCCAAGCTGAAAAACATAACTGTTTTTCAGATGGGAACAATCACATTCAAGAGTGATCAAATCAAAAGTCTGGAAGTCAGACTTCAGAAGGAAAAGGATCTACTGGCTAGTTTCTCTAAGCCGAAATCTGTCCTACCCTTAATTGATGACTTTGTGTCTCAAAAGGGTAAGGCAGGATTTGGTTTTAAGGGAAATACTAGGGCAGCTAATTCCAAAAGAAAAAGGAAAGCCCCAGTTAAGCCACTTGTCTTCAATCCCCCCATTACTCTCATGAAAGTGCAACAACCTACCAATAAATATGATCATGATATCATACATGGTCATGGTAAACTTGATATTCTGAATGACAAGTGGTCTCCAGCACTCAAGCAAAGAAACACTGTACCTACAGTATTAAGAACAGATGACAGCAAAGCTGTTAAAATTGTACCTAAAAAGAGGTATAATAGATATGAGTGCTGGTATTGTGGCAAGGTGGGACACTTTGCCATTGACTGTTGGCACAACACTAGTGTCAGGATGAATGTCAGCTTACCTGGAAGAAGGGATGCTACAAATTATGCTAAATTTTAGTCTAACCTGAACCTAGAATCCAATAACTATTGGGGTCCTAAGGTAAAGTAATTTTACTTGCTGCAGGTGAGTCCAAGTTGGCATACCCCTTTATGGTACTTGGACAGTGGATGTTCCAGACATATGACTGGAACAAGAGGATTGGTGAAGGACTACTCACCCATATTGAATGGACCTAAAGTAATCTTTTGTGGTTCTGAAAAAGGAGTCATCAAAGGGTTTGGTAATATTTCTAAAAGCTCAATTACTATCACTCAAGTGACTTATGTGAAGGGTTTAAAACATATCTTGATAAGCATAAGTCAACTGAGTGATCTTGGATATGATATTTCATTCATTAAGAATGGTTGTCATATTAAAAGGTCAAGTGATCAGAAGATCATGTTGACTGGTTTAGGAAATGAAATGTGTATTGCCTAAACTTTGTGAGTGAGAATAAAGATTCTCCTATTTGTCTGGTAGCTAATGAGAAAGTCTCTCATTGTGTCAAATGGCACAAGAGGCTAGCTCATATAAATTACAAGACTATTGGTCAACTCTTTGATAAAGAGTTAGTGAGGAATGGTCCTCAAGTTAAGTGCATTAAGGATGGAATATGCTCAGCTTGTCAGAAAGGCAAGCAGACCAGATCATCCTTTCATAGCCTAGAAACCAAAGACTCAATGAGGTGTTTATACCTCTTGTATATGGATTTATTTGGTCCAATGCCAGTTCAGAGTCTAGGTAGGAAAGTCTACACATTTGTGGTTGTAGATGACTATTCTAGATTTTCATGGGTTTTCTTTCTGAGGCAGAAATCTGAAACCCCAACTATTTTCTGCAACTTTGTTAAGCAAATTCAGAATGAACTGAACAATTTAGTGGTCAAAATCAGAAGTGAACATGGAACTGAATTTCAATATGAAATATGACAAAGTTGTGTGAAGAATTTGGGATTCATCAGGAATTTTCCTCACCTAGAACTCCTCAGCAAAATGGAATTGCTGAAAGAAAGAATTGTACTCTTATTGAGGCAGGTAGAACTCTATTGAGTGACCCTTCTCTCCCAGAATATTTCTGGGCTGAGACAGTAAACACTGCATGTCATGTGCTCAATAGGGCTTCCATTACTAAGAGCCACAAAAAGATACCCTATGAGGTTATGAAAGGCAGAAAACCAAACTTATCATATTTTAGGGTCTTTGGTTGCAAGTGTTATGTCCTTAACAATGACAAGTCTTACCTGACAAAGTTTGTTGTCAAATCCCAAGATGGGATATTTGTTGGGTAGAGCAACAATAGTAAGGCATATAGAGTCTATAACTTGACTACACAAGTTGTAGAAGATTTTGTTCATGTTATATTTGATGAATCAAAACTTATTAACATTGAGTTGTCTAGTAGTTCTTGTAGCTCTACAGGTATAAAAGAGAATATGGACATGCAGACTATCAAAGAAGATCAAACTGCAAGGCAGGAAGAGGAAAATAATGGTTGCTGTCCAAGGGGAGTACAAGACTCACAAGATACTGATGAAGACCATGAAGTACAACAGAATGAAGAAAATGAAGAAAGTCAAACTATAGACAGACTTCCTCCAGTAGTTAGACATCTAAAGGATCATCCTGTACACCAAATTATTGGTGATCCTAGACAAGGGGTTAAACTAGAAGCAGTAGCTTGAACACTGTACTATGCTCAAGCTTCTTGTCTCAACAGGAACCTAAAAGATTTGAAGAAGCTATACAAGACCCACACTGGATTGATGCTATGCAGGAGGAGTTAAATCAATTCAGGAGATGCAAGGTCTGGAAGTTAGTTCCTAAACCAAAAGACCACAATTTCATATGGACTAAGTGGATCTACAAGAACAAGCTAGATAAGAGTGGGATCATAATTAAGAACAAGGCAAGGCTTGTTTCCAAAGGATACAGGCAGGAAGAGGGCATAGACTTTGATCAAACATTTTCCCCTGTGGTAAGGTTGGAAGCAATAAGGCTATTCCTAGCCTATGCAGCTTATCAGGGTTTCAAAGTGTTCCAAATGGATGTTAAGTCAGCATTCCTGAATGGAGACTTAAAGGAGGAAGTCTATGTAGAACAACCATCAAGTTTTATTGATCCACTCTATCATAATTATGTGTATAGGCTTAGGAAAGCCCTATATAGTTTGAAACAAGCCCCTAGGGCTTGGTATGAAACATTGTCCAATTTCCTCATTGAAAATAAATTTTCAAGGGGGAAAATAGACAAGACTCTATTCCTTAGGGAGTCAAAGGGCAAGATGATCCTAGTACAGATTTATGTTGATGACATAATCTTTGGATCTATAGAAAACAGCCTTTGTAGGAAGTTTGCAAAACTCATGCAAGGGAAGTTTGAGATGAGCAGTATGGGTGAGCTCAAATTTTTCTTAGGACTCTAAGTAGGACAGACTGATGATGGCTTGTCCATATCACAATCTAAGTTCACCAAGGAGTTAATTAAGAAATATGGTATGGAGTCATCCACTACCATGAGAACTCCAATGGGGATAAGTATGCCTTTAGGCAAAGATGATGCAGGAAAACCTGTAGATGAGTCTTTGTATAGAGGGATAATTGGCTCCCTCCTATACTTAACTCAAGTAAATCAGACATTATGTATACTATATGTGTCTGTGCAAGGTACCAAGCAAGCCCTATAGAATCTCATTATACTGCAGTCAAAAGAATATTGAGATATCATAAGGGCACACCTAATCTTTGTCTTTGGTGCACTAAGAATAGAGACTTTCTACTAATAGGTTATTCAGATGTTGACTTTGCAGGTTGCAAAGTAGATAGAAAGAGTACATCTCTGGTACATTTCAATTTCTATATGGTAGACTAGTATCATGCAACAGTAAGAAGCAGACTAGCATGGGAATTTCCACTGCAGAGTCTGAATATGTTGCTGCAGGCAGCTGCTGTGCTCAGCTATTATGGATACAACATCAACTTGAAGATTATGGAATCTAGGTAAGTAGAACACCTTTATTTTGTGATTCTACTAGTGCTATTTCTATTGCTAATAATCTTATTTCTCATAGTAGAACAAAACACTACAAGATATGGACTTTACAGTGACGTTTTTTTTTTTGCGACGTTTTGAAAAGCGTGGCCGTTTAATTTCTATCTACCGATGCTTTTTATAAAAAAAACGTCACTACTACAAAATAGTACTTATCCATGTTTTCATGAAAAAACGTCAATATAAATGTTTAGTTTTTGTGACGATTTTTTTTAAAATGCCATCAAGACATATGATTTTTTTTAAAAAAACTATTATCAAAACATTTAAAATATTTTCCTTACAATCATGTCATTTACTAACTGAGCATGAAGTGCATACATGACATCATATTTACTTTTAGATAAATAATCTCAAGAATTTTTATTCAATACATGTTTAGTAGAAAGACAAATAATCTATGAATTAGACAACTAATCTGAAGAAATTTTAATCATTGAGTGAAGCCCGTGCGAAGGCAGCCGTGTTGGAGTTGTGGAACACTTTCGGTCCTCTTGTTTCTCACATTGGGTTCGCCCACGTGAGCTTAGAGTAATCGAAGTGTGAATCCCTTCGACATATCCGGCGCCGACGACAGCGGGGGTCCGGGGGTGGCAGCCCCCGGCGGAGGTCACAAAATCAGTTTTGGGACAAACTTTCAATATCATACACACGATTAGAAGTAAAAATCAATCATGTCTACCCACGAAAAAACATCTGAAACTTTTATAATGTTCTCTCTCCGTCCCGTGTCAACCTAAAAAAATTCGTTGTCGGGCTCAATGATGCAATGGGACCGTGAAAAACGGGCATATTTTCAAGATCTACAATGCCTGTCCCGACCCAAAAAAACACTTTTGCGCCCTTTCATCTCCTCCTCACCGCTCCCGATCCCAATATTTCGCTTCGCCTCTTCATCTCCCCCTCTAGAAACCTTTGTACGATTCAACCCATCAACGAAGGCAAACATACATCCGATCGACTTCGTCTTCTCCTTCACTCGCAAAGACGACCTCTTAGGGGAATATCCTTTCGGCCCACAGCCAGTCACCTATAGGTTTCGGACAACTACAGAGGTAAACCATAAACTTTGATCCATCATCCATCTCATTACCCAATACTCTGCTAGTTTGCACATCCTCATATGTTCGTCGCTAGGGTTTGAGCTCACGACCTCTACCGCCATGCCGAACGGACACTAAGTTGCATTTGCATGTGCTTTTTGTAAGTGGCAGATATGTTATATGGAGATTGTTTACAACGAGTCTACTACTAGTGTTTCCTTGAATGCATTAGGTGGTATCAGAGATTCAAAGTTCTTAAAGCTTGTTGAGATTCAATGGCAATGTTCGATCAACCAGTATCTTGTTTTGGTTAATTCTAGATCTTTTACCTGTCATGTGATGATGATGGTAATGATCAACTCCACTTGGAGTTGGATTCCATGTAATATTGTTTATTATTGCAACATTGTTTATTGTGTTTTTATCTTTAAAGTATTTGTTAGCCATAAAAATTTAATCACAATTTGTGAAATGCAACTAGGCTAATGCTTTGGTATCATTTGATGGAATCCTAGCTGGATATTTTTGGATTTATCAACTTAGATGTTTGTTTCACTTGTAAAAAACAATTAAAAGAAAAAAAAAGTGAGCCAAAAAATCTATTTAAACAACAAATCAGCTCAAGCAATGAAAAATTGAAATTAGTAAATGAAACTTATGATTTGTGATAAAACTAAGTTTAATTGCTGACAAAAAATACAAACTCTAATGAGTAATATTTCTTGATGGAATCTGGTCCTTAATGGTTCCCAAATCCTACCTGGGGTAGAGTATATGAAGTTTCTAGTAAAATAAGTTTAGGCTTCACTACATACTGAAGATCTGAAAAATAATCACCCCAAGTCCCAACAAATGGCCCAATGGAAAACCTATGAACTCCTCAATCAAATACTCTAAGGCATAACTTAAACAGCAGGATGAAAAATAGAATAATGTACGAAGGCACCTATGAACTTCTCTACTAAATCTTGATTAGAAAATAGAATATTGTACTATCTGCAAGTCTTTCTTCATTTCCCATTTGCCCTTTGCAAAAATTGTTACACAATCAATAAATCTGCAAGTCTTTCTCCATTTCCCATTTGTATATATATATATATATATATATATATATATATATATATTATATATATATATATATATATATATATATATATATATATATAATATATATATATATATATATAATATATTTATATATTAAGTTAGAGTTTTGAATTTGCATAAAATGATTGTGAAATTTCTCTTCACATGTATAAATAAAACTTGGGGTTGTTGAAGCATTCTAAATTTAAATGCGGGAAAGTATCATGTTCATGACACTGCTTATAAAATAGACCGCCACATAAATAAATCTGCGAATTTTTATGTATAAAATAATGAGGAAAATGTTATGCTTCAAAATAATGGATGAGCATGAAGATAAATACAATCTTGTTAAAAGTCCTTATTTGATGGAGATTCATATTATTTTGTGCGTGATTATTGTGCCAAATATTGTATATTATTATTATTTATAGATATTGTTCACTTTTTGATTGTATATATTGTCATGTTTAATATAATAAACACTATGCATGGTTAAGTCATTCAAAGTTAAACTGCGATCACATTGTCTTCTACCAAAGGAACAAAAATGCTTCCCCATTCATAACTACAAATGACAATACAGCTCATCCAGACAATCTGATCAGATCAAAACTACATACACTTCTACTGATTTTTAGCAGTGTCAAGTGAGGGTTTCTTGTCAAAATTACTAACAGCACAATGATCCACCTTATGTTCTGAAACTATAGCAAGTGAGTGTTCCTTCTCCATTAGAGTGTTTTGAAACTTTCTTTTCTTACCTGGAGACAGAGCAGTTTTTTGTAGTGTGCTTATCTTTGCATAAGCTGTGATTTAGTAGATTTGTTCCTTTTAGAAAGGAGGGTACCAGGAAGATCCTTACTATTGGAAGCTGAAATAACACATGTACTATCACCAACCTATCCCTCAAGTGGCTGGAATTTAACCTCCCTTTCAGGTTCTACAAGACCTATATTTTTGGCACTATATCCGAAGCACCATCAAATTTCAAATTTTAGTATTTTTCTTTCTACCCTTGCCAAGAAGATTGTCGCTAGCAGTAGCTGAAATAACACATTTATTTTCACCAACCAGTCCCTCAAGTAGCTTTTTTTGTTTTATGTTGTATTTTTCATTTTCATTTTATATTCATGTTTCTATTATCATTTTTTAATTCAGGTGTGACCAACAATTTTCCTTTGTAAGAAGTAGAGTGAATCATTCAATTTTCTAAAACACAATCTCCATGTCTGATTTATAATCTTTATTAATTGGGTTATTTTGTTTTATATAGGTACCAATCCAATTTATTATTAATAATGGACAGAAGATGGATGAGAGAGTTACGACATTTGAAGACTTATTTAGATGGCATAAAATATTTGCTAGATTCATACTATTCATATACACCAATTAGTGAGAAGTGCCCAATCCACGTTTGTAAAAAGTGTGTAAATCTAAAGAAGTGGGATAGAGATGTGGTAGAGGGGCATCTTGTATGGAATGGTATTATGGAGAACTACACAGAATGGATATACCATGATGGACGTTTAATTAATAATGGAGTCTTACAAAATAATAATCGTCCTTTAATTATAGGATCTTTGAACCATACTAACAACTCTAGTGATCCGATGAATGAACTTCTGCATGCTGTTATTCCTAGTTTAATAAACAATGAGAGTTTGTATGAACAAGAATTACATTATGATGATATCGGCATAAACACACATTTTGAGAATCCTCAAGCTCCCATTAATGCAGATGCGGATAATCTATACACGACTCTCTTAGAGGAAAATAAGCCTATTGTGGGAAGGATGTTAAGAGTACACAAAATTATTCTTCTAATTGAATCTCCTGCATATTAAAACACTTGGAAATTGGAGTAATGTACATTTTGATATGTTGTTGAAAGTTCTACAAGGTGTAGTGCCAGACGATATAAATCAGTGTCGGTTAACTATCATGAGGCCAAGAAAGTCACATCTAAATTGGGCCACAAATATATTAAGATTGATGCATGTGAAAATGATTGTTCATTATTTTGGGACATACACAAAAATGACAATTCTTGTCATATATGTGGACAATCACGATGGGTTGATGTACAAGACGATCAATTGACTCACCGATAGAGAAAATGTAAGCAATAAAATGTGATCAATGTGAGGAAGACACCCAAAAAAGTTTTTCGATATTTTCCATTGAAAGAACGATTGGAGCAACTATTTCTTTGCAAGGAAACTGCCGAGATGATGCAGTGGCATGCCAAAGATCTTAATCATGACAGTTTAATGCATCACCCTAGAGATGGCTTAGCATGGAACGAATTTGATCAACGCCACAAAGAGTTCTCAAATGATCTTCGAAATATTCGTTTAGGAGTTGCTACTGATGGATTCAATCCATTTGGTGATCTTAGCAGCATACATAGTACGTGGCCAATTATGCTAGTGATATACAATATGCCACCTTGGGAGTGCATGAAGAAAAGATCTATTATCATGTCGGGTTTGATACCCGGGCCAAATGTCATGGAATAACATCGATGTGTATTTACAACCATTAATAAAAGAGTTAAATGAGTTATGGGAAGTGGGGGTAGAAGTGCTTGATGTTTTAGATGGGAAACAATTTACACTACACGCAGCACTATTATGGACTATTAACAATTTTACAGTGCTTGGTAATCTATTGGGATGGAACACACATTCCAAACTTGGATGTCCATCATGCGGGTTGGACACTCAATAATGTTGGCTAAAGAATAGTCAAAAAACTATTTATCAGGCTCATCGTCGATTCTTGCCAGTTGATCATCCATATCGGAAAGCAAGAAAGTTTGGTTGACATGAAACACGTATTTGTGGTAAAAAACTCCTAATGGACGAAGACTATCAAAGGAAGCCAAACATCTTCATGTTGTGTTTGGTAGAGAAAATAATTCGGGAGGACCTACTAAGTATTGGAAAAAAAGAAGTATATTTTTTGAACTTCCCTATTGGAAGAAAAATTTCCTACGTCATTGTCTTGATACGATGCATATAGAAAAAATGTGTGTGATAATATTTTGAACACTATATTGGGTGACCCGATCAAATCCAAGGATAATGTGCATGCTAGAAGGGATTGCAAGGATCTCGGGATTCTAAAACATCTATGGATCCAAGAAAGAGATGATGACACCGAGATTATTCCTCCAGCTTGCTTCACCATGAGTAAGATGGAGAAAGATATCTTTTAGGAATGATAAAGTCATTACGAGTTCCTGATGGATATGCCTCCAATATATCACGTTGTGTTAAACTGAAGCAATGCAGTATACAAGTCTTAAAAAGCCATGATAATCACATTATAATGCAGCAATTATTGTCAATTGGCTTACGATCAGTATTACCAAGGCATATAGTGACACCATTGATGGAGGTTTCCATGTTCTTTAAAGAATTATGTTCCAAAAAACTAAATGTTTCTGATTTGTTGAAGATTGAAGATCGCATTATAGTGGCTTTATGTCAACTAGAAATAATTTTCCCCCCTTCATTCTTCACTATAATGATTCATCTCATGGTTCATCTTTCACAAGAAGCTATTTTGGGTGGCCCAGTACAATTTAGATGGATGTATCCCATCGAGAGGGAACTTGGACATTATAAAAAATATGTACGAAATAGAGCAAAACCAGAAAGATAATAGCCAGAGGGTTATATAGCGGAAGAGACTTTGACATTTTGTTCTCGGTTCTTAGAAGGGATAGAGACTCGATTTAATCGACCATGTCATAATAGTGCAAATTCTACGTCTCTGACTCTAGCATTTAGGATGCTTCCACAAGTTGGGAGTGCAAGAAGGGGTGCTATCTTGAAGGCACTAGATCCAATTAGCCTTATGCAAGCTCATCGATATATTTTGTTCAACTGTGCAGAGCTTGAAATTTTTCGAAGGTAAGTTTTAATAACCTTTAAAACCATGATAAAAATTATTTATTCTTGAAATGTGCATGAATTAATTTTTTTTTAAAAGCAAACTTCGAGAAAAATTAAAGAATCGCCACCAACCCTTATGTATTGATGTGGACCGCTTGGAGAATCTACTTCATAAAGAATTCTCAGAATGGTTTAAACAAAGGGTAAGAATCATCATATGTATGTACATTAATTTGCGCATGTTTTTGCTCGTACCTAAATCTACAAATGAAGAATGACTATGAAAAGAATTATGTTTTCATTTTATCATAACATGTTAATCGTGATGGTGCAATTGTTGATGACGCTCAATTACGACAATTATCCCTCGGATCAAACTCTATTGTTCATAGCTACAAAGGATATAATATAAATGGGTTTTCTTTTGGAATTGTAGGTAGTGAGATTCACAAGAGGACCCAAAATAGTGGAGTTGAAGTAATGTCTAATCATGTTGGGCTTCAAGAGGATATCAATTATTTTGGTAGAATAACTGAGATCGTAGAGCTGGATTACTTTGAATTTGCTAAAGTGATGCTTTTTAAATGTGATTGGGTTAATCCTGCAAAGAATGTGGGTGTGAAGAAAGATTTATATGGGTTCACATTGGTTAATTTCACAAATTTGATACAAACAGGAGCAGCACTTGAACATGACCCACATATTTTTCCTTATCAAGCAAGAATGGTATATTATATTTGTGATCCTAAACAATCAAATTGGGAATGGGTTATGAGGATATTACCACGAGATGGGTATGAAATGGGAGAATTTGAAGCTGGAAGTATTGATGATCATGGAAACTTCATTCAATGTGTTAGTGATGACATACATAATATTCAAAATTTATATCAAGATGATGATGAAGACACCGAGATGGTCAGAATAGATGTTGAGCCTACAGTTGTGCAAAGAGAAGCCAATTTATAATCTCCAAGTGGGCTGATTATGTCCATTCCATGACTACCAACATAATAAAGCTCTTTTTGCATCCTCCTGTCATTGTTGGAGATTTATCCTATCAAGGTAATTTCTTATTTTTTCAATTTGTGTTGCTATTATGTTTGATTTGTGCATCTTTTGTGCATCTGCTGTTTTAATTTCAATCTTAAAAAATTTTGAGTGATTTTTCATTTTGATCTACCTGAGGAGTAATTTTTTTGTATTAGTTGTATTACAATTGTATAACATGGACATATCTTGTTATCTTGCAAATATTTGATTTTGTTATCATGCAGATATTTGATGGCTCCTGAGAGAACATTTGCTCCAAGAAAATTATTTGTTTCAAGGGATAACTCTCTAGCTAAAGATCAACACAAAGGTGTTAGTGGTGGCCCTCATATGAGCACTTCAAATGCCGACAAGGAACCACTACATGATCCAACAACTACACATTATTTTTCAACAGATGAAAGCTCTGATGAGAATCAACATAGTGATCAAGAAGCTGTCAATCTTAGTAATGAAGTCCTAGAGACCACAGGTAAACAATACATGTTTTTCTTTATATGATTTTCAATAAATGCAAGTAGAATAATAAAAGTTTTTTGTATATGTAGGTGCAAATAGAAGTAAAAAGTTACGAGGAGTAACAACATGTAAGGATATTCATCTTATGCCATCTGATAAAGTTATCTTATTGGAGAGAAACAAACATGGGCAATTTGTTGGAAGTGTCGCACCTCAACTTTCATCATTCTTAGGGACACTTGCACGAAATACATCATTATTTCCAATGACCCCTCAATCTTGGACGCTTGTGTCCCAGTATAGCAAGGAAACTGCATGGAGTATGGTTAAGGTAAGTGTGTGCACATAAACAAAAAACATGATTTCATTGAATATAATAATAACTGTATAAGCTTAATGTTTTATTCATGCAGCAAAGATTTCTTGTATTTGAGACAGACAAAAAACTTATCATGGAAATTATAAGAGAAAGTTTTAGGAATTGGAAGTCAACTTTTAAATAGCAATATTATGATCCATTGGGTACGCCAGAAGCACTTATTGCACGAGGTGGTCCTATAGATATGCCAGAGAGCCAATTTGTTGACATTGTGAAATATTGGTATTCTGCAAAAGGAAAGGTATTATGACTTTATTTATTTATTCTCCCAACTTTTTGTATAAATTTCCAACATATTAAAAGTTTTAGAGTATAACTTTTCTGATGTCGCAGATTATAAGTGAAAAAAATAAAGTATGGCGCCAAAAAATACTGGTGCGCATACTCTTGGACGGATGACCCTTGCAAATCGAAAGAAAGACTTGGTATACATATATACATATATATAATATATATCTTTTTTGTTTCTTACTTTATTGCATAAAGCTAAATAGTTTATTTTTATAAGGAAATTGAATTAGGCAGAGAGCCAACTCGCATTGAATTATTCTTAGATAGTCGCACAAGCAAGAAAAATGGGAAAACTTTGGTGAATGATGATGCAATATCAAAAAAGGTACGTGTCATTCTTTAGCTTAGTTATTTAAACATTTAAATAATATCCAAATTGTTTACTGAAGAATTCATTTGTGTACTTTTTTCTAGATTGCCTTGGAGAAGGCTATAGAGGAACAAATATCGCAGCATCCTCCTGACACACCAATAAATGAAATTCATGAAGGTGCTTTTAGGTAAAAAAACATAACACTTTATTTCAATTTAGAGTATTGTACAATAAATTTTTATTTCTCTTTTAGATCTACATTTGGACCAGAATATTATGGCCGATGTCAAGGTATGGGAATGGGTGTCACTGCGATTCAGGTATACCCTGATTTATCACGTCGTGCAAGAACAACTAACTTGAAACATACAAATCCAGAAGAGTTACGGGAGATTGAACAATTGAAATTACAAATGTCTATCATGTAAAAGACTATAGATCGTCTTATGGATGATAGGTCACAGCAAAATTCTAGGGATGATTCATCTGGAACATCAGTGGGGCAAGGGATACATCTATCACTAGACCAAGTAATAATTGTGTTTAAATCAAGTTAATAATGCTTGGATTAATTAGAATTGTTTTATAAATATTTATTATGTGTGCAGTTCTTGAGAATGATGGATTCTATTCAAAGATCAAATATAAATGAGACTACCCCTAACAATACCCCAACACCATCTCCTACTACAAATATCAATTCAAATCAAGGTTTGGTTTCTCTCTTCTTCTATTTATTTTTGAGATTCAATTGAATGAAAAATGATTATGATATTCAATTGTCGTTATTGGGTCTCTTAAATAAGCATGTGCGTACCTAATCTCATTAATAATTCACAATTGTCGTTATTTGCCATAAGTTATTTTATGCACACTTTGCATGTGGAACTACTTAAGTACGTTAAGATTCAAATCGCAAGTGCAACATAAATTCCCTCTTGAAGCTTGGTTAATAACTTTAAGACAGTAATCTACTGAGAGATTCAGAGTGTAATGAACTGTGATGGAATGTCTTCATCGTCGCCACTGAGTTTGAGAATTTAGATTACATCAAACCATTCTTTATTTTCAAATGGATAATGGGCCTGCCCATAAGGCATAGATCCACTCTCAAACTAGCAATCAAATACATCTTCAATTCTCCTCATCATTGATTTACCGGTTGGATCAGAAGGAATTTTGTGAGTTAAGTGATCGTTGTTGTATTTGTAAAGTGTCTGGAGGTTTAAGTACGAAATCTCAGATTACTTTGGGTTTTTTTTGCATTTTTTCTGACACTTTGCACCCCCAGGCCAAAATTTCAAGGGTATTTAGGTCTGGACAGCACAAAAATGCTCTTTTGGCAATTTGCACCCAGGATTATTAGTGTCGCACGAACCTAAATATCCCTAAATGAGCATTTTTGGTGCTGCCCAGATCTAAATGCCCTTGAAATTTTGGCATAAGGAGCAAAGTGCAAGAAATTGGTCATTGACTAATATATGCTTAATGTTCTTTGATCTTTAACATTCAGAGCTTGCTTGCCATTAATTGACTAGAATCTCTTTTGTCGTTAATTTGAAATTCTTTATTGCTCGTTTCTTATGTACTTGTGGATGAGTTATTGTGTGTTTTGAATTACACTCCATTGTTTGGCTCTTATGCGTGTTTGTGGAACTGAAATTGATTGCCTCTTGAAATTTAATCGCGACAAGCCCCAGCATAGGCGGAAAGTTTTCCCTGTCTATCTAGGTCCCCTTACAACCGCGTGCCCTGCGGGACGACGGGCTGTTCTCATAGCTCACCCTCACAGGCCATGCGGTTAGGCCCGCTAACCGTGCAATGCTTTTCCTTGCAGAAGTCCGCCAACAGCACCACAAGGGCGGCCTCCCAGTTCGCCCAAGGGGCTACGGCCTCCCTGCCGCTCGAGGGGCGGTGGGCTCCTGCCGTCGTCCGCCAAGGCCGCCCACCCAGGGCGGCCTCTGCCCGCCGACCGGGCGGAGTCCGCCCCGGCCGCCCGCTCGGGGGCGGCCCGGCCTGCCGGGCGGACTCCACCCGGAGTCCGCCCAGGCCGCCCGCTCGGGGGCGGCCCGGCCTGCCGGGCGGACTCCACCCGGAGTCCGCCCAAGCCGCCGGCTCGGGGGCGGCCCGGCCAGCCGGGCAGACTCCACCCGGAGTCCGCCCAGGCCGCCCGCTCAGGGGTGGCCCGGCCTGCCAGGCGGACTCCACCCAGAGTCCGCCCAGGCCGCCCGCTCGGGGGCGGCCCAGCCAGCCGGGAGGACTCCACCCGGAGACCGCCCAGGCCGCCTGCTAGGGGGCGGCCCGGCCGGGCGGACTCCACACGGAGTCCGCCCAGGCCGCCCCCTAGGGGGCGGCCCGGCCTGCCGGGCGGACTCCACCCGGAGCCCGCCTAGGCCGCCGGCTCGGGGGCGGCCCGGCGTGTCGGGCGGACTCCACCCGGAGTCTGCCCAGGCCGCCCGCTCGGGGGCGGCCCAGCCAGCCGGGTGGACTCCACCCAGAGTCCGCCCAGGCCGCCCGCCAGGGGGCGGCCCGGCCTGCCGGGCGGACTCCACCCGGAGTCCGCCCAGGACGCCCGCTAGGGGGCGGCCCGGCCTCCCGGGCGGACTCCTCCCGGAGTCCGCCAAGGCCGCCCACAAAGGGGCGGCTCCGTTCTCTCCCGGCCTTCAGCTTCGCCTATCAGCATTGGCGGACTCCATTTTCCAGTCCGCGGAGTCCGCGCAGGTCATCATGCTGACGTCACTGGGCCCCGCTTCTAGAAGGTCTTCCCAGGGCCTATAAATAGCCCCTGGTGCCTCTCATTCAAGGATCCTGGAGGAGGATACAAGACTTTCTAGCACATCCTGCGGACTCAATTTTCCAGTCCGCGCAGTCCGTCATCAGCTTGCCATCAGAGTCTGCGGACTCCATTTTCCTATCCGCGCAATCCTCCACAGCTTACCTGCAGCTTGCCAGCAGCTTTCGCGGACTCAGTGTCCAGTCCTCCGCAGCTCTGGCAGCCTATTTTACTTAGTCTATGGCAGCTTTTTCTCTTTGGTTTCTGACAACTTCTCCTCCCTTAGCTGCCAGCTTCCCTTTGTACCCTTTTAATTCTTTGTTGTGAAGGTGTATTAGTAAGCTTGTAACCTCTCGCTATTAATCAAAGGAAAGCCTGTCACAAGAGTAGCATTTAAGCCACGGCAGGAGAAGTGTGTTGTTGCCGCTGCTGGCGGCCCCCTCTCTCTGCTCAGCAAGCCTTGCTTTCTGCTCAGTAAGCCTTGCTCTCTGCTCAGCAAGCCTTGCTCTCTGCTCAGCAAGCCTTGCTCTCTGCTCAGCAAGCCTTGCTCTCTGCTCAGCAAGCCTTGCTCTCTGCTCAGCAAGCCTTGCTCTCTGCTCAGCAAGCCTTGCCCTCTGCTCAGCAAGCCTTGCCCTCTGCTCAGCAAGCCTTGCTCTCTGCTCAGCAAGCCTTGCTCTCTGCTCAGCAAGCCTTGCTCTCTGCTCAGCAAGCCTTGCTCTCTGCTTAACAAGACTTGCTCTCTGCTCAGCAAGCCTTGCTCTCTGCTTAGCAAGCCTTGCTCTCTGCTCAGCAAGCCTTGCTCTCTGCTCAGAAATCCTTGCTCTCTGCTCAGCAAGCCTTGTTCTCTGCTCAGCAAGCCTTCCTCTCTGCTTAGCTCTTCTCGGCAACCAACCTGCAAGCGCAACTATCAAGAGTAACTGTCTGCTCATCAGCTCCTGATCAACCTCCCTCTCCTCTGCTCTCAGCAGCCTCTCCTCTATCCCCGTATCCCTCTTTGACAAGCTGTTTGCTTCACTCTCGAGCACTCAGAAGCTTCCTTCTCCTCTATCCCCGCAACCTTCTCCTTCCTCACACCCCCTCTGTGTTAGCTGTGCCCCCGGTGCCATTTTCGCGCATCAACAGAGAACGTCCCGCTTGTGCTACATAATTAGAGGGGAACTCAAATTTATTTATTTAATTAAAATTAACTCTGAGAATTCTGGATAGAGAGGCAGTTACAAGTCTTGTGGTTGGTGGAAGTGGAGGAGAAGGGAGAGAGAAAGGGGAGAGAGAGAGGCAATGAAAGGGTCATACCTTGGAGAAGAGGATTTTCGCCGATAGCGAGGGCATATTCGAGCACAACACATGGATTGGAGATAAACCCTTTTGCATGGGTAAGCCCCCACACCTCTTAAAAACTAAAATAAGCTTTTGAAATAGAAAATAAGCGGGTACTATAAGGCTAGGTGCTAGAATACTCTGCTTCCTCCTCATACCACGTGTCAATGGTATTGGGAATGGGTGATATGCTGCTGCTGAGCAGTGGGCTGCTGGGCATGTGGGCATATTGTGGGTTTCATTAGGATATAGTATTTGGGTTAGTTTGGGCTGTATGAGTGGTACTTGTCGATGTGGTTGTAATTTTAAGAGTCATAGTTGTAAGTTGATGTTTTCTGTGCTTGTTGATTTGTGTTTTCGTCTGATTTTGGCTTATTGTAAGTATTTTTTAAATGTGTAATATGGTGTCATATGATTTCATTCATTATCAACAACTTCAACTAGGGAGGAACTTGTATACTAATCCATATGGCGGATTGGATTGCTGCATTGCATTGATATTCTTCCCAGCTTAATATTCATGACCATTTCTGTCTGTGAATGTGTGAGTGTTTTGAGATATTGCTGTAATGCCCTTTTTGTGCGTCCCGTTAGGCCTTCAGCTTGAGGGTAATGTGCATAGGGGAATAATAATTTAGTGCCTTGCAGATGGAATGGTATGAGCATATATGTAGTTTGGTTTTGAGATAGTTTGTCAAGGTCTCAGTTAGGTGTAATCAATGGAACTGTTGTCTAAAACTAGACTGGAGGAAATAAATATGGCAAGTAGATGAACTGAAGATGAGGTATTGTTTGGTGTCAAGAAGATGAGGTGAATTAGATGAATTAGGTTTTTGAATTGTTTGGGTAAGCATGTGGTGAAGACTTTTAATATCATTGTAGATTAAGAATGGAACTCCAAGAAGATATTGTCGCCCTTTTGACATACACTAGCAATTACATACATGTTGTGAATGTAAGTGGATCTGCCTTGTATGTTATTGAGGATTTTTTTACTTACAGAGAGATTGGATGTTTGTTTTAAAGGATTACCGTGCCTTTTCCAATACCAGAAGCATATGTCTCATAGCGAGGGAATTATGAAATCTGGTGCTCTGAATACTAGAGTTGTTGTTAATGCGCATTTCTATTCCTCAAATGCCTAATAGTATCAGGAGTCCAGAGAAACTTGTCTTTAGTGAGGAGCTTTGTAAGTGGAGAGACGATTAGATCTTGATTCCTTTTCACTCAAACCAATCTATCCATATAGGTTCAAGCCCCTCACTTGGGCTATAACACAAGTTAGTATATTAACACACACACACACAACATTAAAATATAAATAGTGCGGGTAGATCAATCCCTGTTAGATTGGATAAGTGTGACCCCAATGTGAGTCTATAACATTGTCTAACTTGAATCTGCTTGTTGCATACTTGTATTCTTTATTAATGGTGCTTAAACTAGTAATGCACTGTCCAATGATCTCACTATGGCTTCTTTCTTATAAAATGGAACTTTATTTTAGATTGAAGTTAATTGAGGACAATGTAAATAAATCCCTTTGCATTCTGACACTTTTTCTATCTCCTACTTTCTCACTTTCATCTAAATTTACTTTTATTGTACATTTAAGTGACACCTCAGCTGTTCATAATCAAAAGGTCCAATGCACTCCGATCGACTTTTATTATCTGTCTATAGTAATTATTTAGAAGCCAACGCTCTTGCTTTTTGCTGCATTAAGTTTTGTGCTAGTTTTGGTGGACAGTAGATGATTCCTTTTATTGTTTTTGACTTGATACAAAAGTCTCTTTTCTCCTAGTTTTGGTGGACAGTTTGCGCAAACTGCTGCCAACTGCTGGACCAGCAGTTTGGCACAAACTGCTGGCATCAGTTTGCGCAAACTGCTGGCAGCAGTTGGCAGCTGTTTGCGCGCAGTTTGCGCAAACTGCTGGACCCAAACTGCTACCAGCAGTTTGCGCAAACTGCTGGACCCAAACTACTGTCAGCAGTTTGCGCAAACTACTGGACCCAAACTGCTGGTCCAGCAGTTTGTGCAAACTACTGCCAGCAGTTTGTGCAAACTGCTGCCAGCAGTTTGTGCCAACTGTTGGTCTAGCAGTTTGTGCCAACTGCTGGTACAGCAGTTTGTGCCAACTGCTTATCCAGCAGTTTGTGCAAACTGCTGCCAGCAGTTTGTGCCAACTGCTGCCAGCAGTTTGTGCCAACTGCTGGTCCAGCAGTTTGTGCCAACTGCTGGTCCAGCAGTTTGTGCCAACTGCTGGTCCAGCAGTTTGTGCCAACTGCTGGTCCAGCAGTTTGTGCCAACTGCTGGTCCAGCAGTTTGTGCCAACTGCTGGTCCAGCAGTTTGTGCCAACTGCTGGTCCAGCAGTTTGTGCCAACTGCTGGTCCAGCAGTTTGTGCCAACTGCTGGTCCAGCAGTTTGTCCCAACTGCTGCCAGCAGTTTATGCAAACTGCTGCCAGCAGTTTGTGCCAAACTGCTGCCAGCAGTTTGTGTCAAACTGCTGGTCCAGCAGTTTGTGCCAGCAAGCCAAACTGCTTGCAGCAGTTTGCACAAACGGCTGGCTGCAGTTTGTGCCCATTTTGGTACAAACTGCTGGCGCTGTTGCGACCAATTTAGTTAAAATTGCTGCCATCATTTTATGGATATATATTGTGGACTCTTTATATTTTCTTCTTCACATTATTATACTGTTTTTTCAAGTTATTTATGTTAACCTTACATGCAATTAGAATTAATTTTTAATCTTGTGTTTCAATTTTGTTTGTTATGCAGGCAATTGATCAATTATAATTGTTATGCTTACAGTTTGAAAAGATGATGTGGGAGATGGTGTACAAATGAAGTTGAATGCTCATCATGCTTGTTTCAATGTCAATGAAGCTAATGATGAAGAAAATTTTGAAAGCTCATAGTGCTTGTTTTGTTTCAGTTGTTTTTTTGGAATTGAAAACAATGTATATATTGAATGATTATGTTTTTTTACAAGTTATGCTACTTCGAACAAGTTTGATTATCATTAATATGATCTTTTGCATGTTTATATAATTTAATAATAATGATGAATTGGACAACATGTTGCAAATCTCTCTCAATATATCTTAGTATTACCCTCAAAAATATTTAAAATATGAAAAATAATATATTAAAAATAATATTTATAATTTTAATTAATATTTTAGATGCTAAATTAATTTTTGGAGTTTAAATTATCATAAATTTCTATTTTTTTAATTTCTTTCCTTAAAATTTTAAAAATGTTATAATAGATTTTTAATTGCGTCGATGTTCTGTAAAATAAATCGTGGTATAATTTTTATTTTTTGACGTTTTTTGAAATTGTCGCGATAGAGCAATCAATCATGACATTTTTTTGAAGAAGTGTCGCGATAGAACAACTGTCAATTATGACGTTTTTTTTGGAAAAATGTCACTATAGGGCAATTGTCAAGCATGACGTTTTTTGGAAAAAAACGTCACGATATAGTACATTCCAATCACGACATTTTTTTTGAAAGCGTCACAATGACCTACGGTGACGGCCGCAATCGTGACGGTTTAGTGATGTTTTTATAAACGTCACGGAAACTATCGTGACGTTTTAAAATCGTCACAAAAGTTTAAAAAACGTCACCATATAGAGACTTTGTTGTAGTGAAGCATATAGAAATAAAATATCATTTTCTTAGGGATCATGTAGAAAAAGAGGATATATGTTTAGAATTTTTCAATACAAGTTTTCAACTTGCTGACATGTTCACTAAGCCATTGGATGAAACTAAATTCAATAATTTTAAAATTGAATTAGGTATGCTGAACATAGAATAGATTGACAAATTTGTCTAAGTAATTTTATGTCGACACAGAGAAGTTGTGTCGACACATCTAGAAAATTGGTGTCGACACTTCAGAGGAGTTGAGTTGACACTTAAAATTAGAGTCGACAGAGAATTTCTGTTGAACTAATAAGTATGTCTGTGTTAACACATCATCAATTGGTGTCGACACATAGAAGTCAACACTTCTATTGCGACATTAGAAGTCTGTGTCGACACTATCTCAACAGTGTCGACACACCAAGTAAATTTTGACGCGCCTTTTGACCTTCTATGTTTAGACACATATATATATAGGTCAAGAACAAACCCTGTCGACACGCTCTCCAGATTTTTTTGAGACTAGATTCTTGTCTCGACAAACTCTCTCTTCTCCATTCAAGATTTGTCACCATCCCAATGGCGCCGAAACTTGACGAAAACGTGAATGAGGGATATGAAATGGTACGGAATGCCTTTGACGATGCTGAACTAGCAATTAAAGCTGTGATAGCCCTAATTGCAGAAAATGGCTTGGAGTATTTGGCATCAGAACCTACAAAGATATGAAAGAAGGAAATCCTTGAGTTCTATGGAGCTGCAACTCAGGATTACATCCAAGATAGGGAAGCACTCCAGTGGTGTGGTTTACATCCCACCATGAAAATTGGATCATCCATGAATAGAAAAGGAATGAATGTACAAGGAAAATTCTTTTCTGAAGTAGTTGGCAAAGTAATCTTATGCAAACCAGGTGGACATGATAGGGTCTCAGCCTACATGTTCTGCCTCATGACAACGATTATCTACAAAATCAACACCAATTGGTCTGCAGTCATATATGAGATGATTAGAGAAAGCATCAAGAAACTGAATTTGGGAAGGATATTAAGTTTATACTTGGTTGGAGTAATTCCAGAAGTGATGCAACAGGCTGCTGGATCCAAGATCAATCACATGAGGAGAATGGATCTAAGGATAATCTCTAGATGGGATAGAGTGCTGATAAAAGACATGGCTCATGAAGAGAGCCCAGAGAATACTGAGAAATTACCAGCTCAAGACATTAGACTTGATGATTAGATGCAGGGGGAGCCTCATCTTGAGGAAGAGCCAGCACACTTTGAAGGTGAAATGGCTAATCAAACTATTCTTGAGGTAATCCAAGAAGTTAATCAAACAATTTTCAATAACGAGTATGAAACAATAACTATGCCCTTGATTGATGTTGACCAGACCACTCAACTCAACAATCAAGCACAGGATGTTATCATGGAGGATACATCTACAACTGCTAAAGCTCCGGAGTTCGTGGTGCCACTAGTCCTAACTCAACAAGAGTTTACTCTTGAAGAGTTGTTCCCTGATGTAGAGCAAGCCAGGACTGAGGGGGAGCAAGCCAGGACTGAGGGGGAGCAAGCCAGGACTGAGGGGGAGCAAGCCAGGACTGAGGGGGAGAAAGCTGAAATTGAGCGGGAGCAAACTAGGACTGAAAAGGAACTGCCTCCTTGTCCTCAAGAAAGAGTTGATATAGCAAGTGCCTCAGCTTCTGAAGATGAAGCAGAATCTCAAGCAAAGAAGAGAAAGATGATGGTTTTCAGAAGAAGAAGCCAAAGCTATAAAAAGGCATTACAAACTGCTCCACAACCAGTTCTTGCACATGATTATAACTTCTTACTGGTATCTTTGCAAGTAAAATTAGATGAACAAAGAATAGACATGGAGAAATATATGGATGAAACTCATAAAGATTTGCAATTTTACTTGGCTCAAGATATAAAATCAATAAGATTTGAGGTAAACCAGAATAAGAAAGAGAAGACAGATTGCTTACATAAAGGAGGTAATGCTGTAGTATATATGGCTAAACAACAAGTGGAAGCCAAAGCTCAAATAGATGATATAGCAGTCAAACAGGGCTATGTATTGGAAAATCAGATAAGAATGAATGATAATCTTACTGAATCACATAATGTGATTGTTACAGAATTAAAGAATACTACAACTGCATTATCTGAAGAGAGGACTAAAGAAAAATTAGAGTTTGACAAGAAATTTCAAGAAACTTTAGCCACTTTCCAAGTTGCACTTCAAGATTCTCAGAAGATTATATCTGCTCAGCTACAGAAGTTTAAAGCATATTATATAGAGGGAACCAATCATTTGGTTAATCAAATAAGGTTCCAAAAGAGTGATCTCAGAGATCACATTGAAAGAGAAGTCATAAAGTGGGAGAGGTTGATAGTCAATGCTAGTTCAGAGCATGCAAAATGGATAGCAAATGCTGTTAGAGCAACTCTGGGTTATCCCCCCCTATATGATGATGATAATATAGCTGAATCAGGTATTCAAGCTGCAGGATTTGAAGGGGGTCAGCATAAGGTAGCTCAAATCATCTATCCCCCTTCAAACTTTGAGGAAGTTCAACAACTGGTTCATTAGATGTATAGCCCTCCAGAGGCTACTAAAAATATTATCATTGAGAAAGTAGAGATGTCAGAGGCAGTTCTGCATAAAGAGCAAGAAGCTCAACTCTCAAAGAAAAGGTTTAGAGAATAGGCAGATTTGAAGCCTGATTTTGAGCAGTGGAGTCCTACTTCCAGGAATATTATATTGACTGCCTGGAAAGCTGTGAAGGACAAGACCCATGAAAGGGGTAAATGGTATACTAAGCAAGAATGGAACAAGTATGAATCCAGGCAGGAAGCCATTCTTCAATACAGAAGGAAAGCAAAAGCTGGGAAGTTACCTGCTAATGCTCTAGAGCCTATCAAGTACTTCCCCAAGCCCTTTCATTATTTTGAAAGGCAAAAGATAAGGGCTGAAGAACAGAAAAGGAAAGATATGAAAGGAAAGAAACCTGCTGATGATGCTGAACCTACTGTGCAGGCTCAGATCAAACCAGGAAAAGGCATAGTCATCCAGGAGACTGATCAGCCTTAGTATAGATTAACTAGATTTTACAACAATGTAATCTTTAGTTGTTAAAAAATCTATGTAAACTAATTGTTGACAAACTTTTGATAGTTTAAACAAAACAATGATTCATGCTAACTGTGTTTGCATCATTCTGTAATGACATATTATACATGTTTTATTTATATGTTACACTGTCATATAATGTTTATATACATCATAACGTGAGTTTATTATAAATGGTGTATATCATTGACTAAGGGTTATGACTTCTCCAAATAGGGGGAGATTGTTGGGTACATTGGAAAATGTGTACCATATTTGGAGAAGCCTCACTTAGCTCAATGATATTCATCAAGGTATATTTAATGTTGTTTTGAGTTTATATGTGCAGGTTAAGAATATGTAGGAAAAGTTTCTAAGTCCATGAGTCGACACCAAAAGAAGCTGTGTGGACACTTTTGAAGACTTGTGTCAACACTTGAGAAAAGTTATGTCGACACCTGGAGTCAATTGTGTCGACATTTGGAAAAACTGTGCCGACACCAGAAGAAATTGTGTCGACACACGGGACTTGTGTCGACACACAGAAAGTCCAGTCTACATCAATTATGTCGACACACAGGACTTGTGTCGACACACAGAAAGTTCAGTCGACATCAACTGTGTCGACACACAGGACTTATGTCGACACACACACCAGAATTTCTTCTAAGTTAATTGTGACAAGATAAGAAGTGACTATGTCGACACACAGGACATGTGTTGACATATTCTTATAGAAGCTATGTAGAGAAGCAGTGTCGACACCATGAGAGCTGTTTCGACACCACCAAGGATTGTGTCGACACTTAGTCTACTTGTGTCGACACATGTGAAGTTCAGACTCGACACTTTGCTGACAGAGACAAAGTTTCAAGAAGTGACTGGAGACTTGACAGCTGCCATAACCAACAAGTCTACTGGAACTGTCAGATCTGTCAGAAGTTGGTTAGCAACCGGATCAGCCGGTAACCTTGGATGAAGTCTATATAAAGACAGATCCTATCAACTTAAAAAGACGACGAAGTACACAAAACACAATTACAACAGAAGATCCAACATACACAAGAAAATCTTGTCAGAGATTTCAAGTGGATCTAAGTGAAGAATTTCAAAATATCTTCAGAAGAATTTGTAGAGAGAGAGAGCTCCAACAATTCAAGTGAAGAAAGAGATTATTATCAACTAGTCTCTTAAGGGCAGATCCTGAACTAATCTACAAAGAAGAATTCAGATTAATTTTTGGATTTTAAGAAGGAAGCTGATTGAAGATCAACTTCAAGAAATTCAACCTTACTGTGTTCAGATTCAAGATGCTTTGAAGAAAGCCAAAAACAGGTTGATTTCTATGTAATCAGATTCTTCAAGAACTGATCAAGAAAACTTTTTACCCATTCTCTCCTAACTTGGGTGAAAGATAAAACTTATTTTATATCATTTTTTTTCTGTAAGATCATTATTGATCTCAGTTGTAAGCCTAATTTATAAAGGCTGAGGTAGGGCTGAGTGCCTGAGGTAGGAGATTTACATCTCTAAGTTATAGGCCATGGGAAGGCTGAGGTAGGGTTGTGTGCTTGAGGTAATAGATTTAATTCTCTGAGTTGTAGGCCTGGGTGAAGGCTGAGGTAGGGCTTAATTGCCTGAGTTGTAGGAGTGTGGACTCACTCTGAGTTGTAGGAACCTTGACTAGGTTTTGAGCTGTAAGATCTGTGGATCTGAGAAGGAAGGAAGTAGTTAGGCCGAATCTAGCACACTGATAGATAGGCGAAGGGGGAAAGTGGATGTACCCATCATTTAGGGAACCACTATAAACCTGTGTGCCATCTATGTTTGTGTGTGATATTGTGATTTCTGTGATGTGGTAGCTGTAGAACTGTCTGATTCTATTTGATTAACATAATTAATATTCTGCCTTAGAGTAAAAAGGAATTGAACCTATTCACCCCCCCCCTCTAGGTGTTTAGGTTATCTTGAAACTAATTCTTTCACCTGCATATCCCTGCAGACAACTCCAGTCTGCATATCTTGCAGACTTCTCCAGTTCGCATACCATGCAGACTTCTCCAGTCCGCATATCCCAAGTCCGTACCATTATCACCAAGAAACCTACTGGACTCAGCGGACTCCAGCTCCAGTCCACACGCATTTGCGGACACAAACTCCAGTACGCTTCCTCCAAACTCGCAACCAAGGCACATAACACTTTTGCCGAGCTTGGCGGACTGAGACGCAGTCCGCACTCCACTGCGCGCTCTCCCCAAACTAAGCCAAACATGGACTTTGTTCAAAACAACAGAGCCCACTCCACTGGCTAAAAGGGCCAGTCTGCACTTACTGGCAGACACTAGATCCAGTCCGCTGGTCCTGGCGAGCTCCAGTATCAGTCCGCACTAATTGGCGGTCTCCCCGCACTTGCCGCTGCTCCGGAGCAAGACCAAGGCAACTGCCAAGTCGGTATGCAGAGGTCCAGTTCTTCAGTCCGCTTCATGTAGAACTCCGCGTATATAGTTTCTATCCGCCCTGTTACTTCCTGGGATCCAGCTTCTTGCTGAGGATACGCCGGCCTGGCAGACAGCCACTGCTATCCACGTAGTCTGCGCGAACAAACCGCCCAGGCTGCTACAGAGCAAATCGTCTGCAACATGCCTGCCGACCTGGCAGTCCGCCAACCCTATTCGCGTAGTCCGTGCAGATAGGTTGCCAATTCCTCCATTCACCCACTTTCACTTCACAAATTTCAACAACTTTCTATTACTACCCGTGCAATTTCCTTCCCGCACGGGCGAAAATGTCCGTGCGCGAGTAAAATGCATGGGTCAACGCTTCTCCTTCTGCAGGCTTGTTCTGAAAGTTAATATCGAACGGTTTGCACACGGTCGTGCGCCAAACTGTGCACACCTATTTTTCTGAACTGCTTCTATTTAAAGCACAGATTTCTTCTTCCTAAAAACGTTCCGGAGGAGTTCCGAACCAGTTCATCCCATCCGCCTTTTCTGCACCTTTGAGCGGGAAAACTCCACCTCCACCTGATATTTTCTCTCTCCTCCTTGGAGAGTAGATCTGGCAACCTTTCTCCCTCCAAAAGCTTACGATAGCTTCATCTCCGACCACCATTTTCTTCTCCAAACTCCAAGCTCTATTTCAAGCTCATAAGGTGTTGTATTAGTGGAGATCTCCGGTCAGATTTAACCCAACGACTATTCCCGAAGAAGATGAGCTATTGGAAGGAAGTGACAGCCCTTCTGGCTCCCGGTCGTCATTCGTAGACCGAGCTCGGACAATGCCCGACAACCCTTGACTCCGGCCTCTAATCTTGAAAAGTCTTCGTGCGTTTGGTTGTATTTCTCCCCCTCCTCTTGTAGTTACTTTATGCTGAGCTTGTGGTTGTTTGATTGCGGATTAAGGACACCGTTTATTTTAAGTATGAAAGAATTAGTGTCTAACCACCTAGAGGGGGGTGAATAGGTGTAAGTCCTTTTTCTTCTAAGGCAGCAAATCTATTCAGTTAATTACTTAACAACAGATTATTCTACAGCTAACACAGCAAGCATTCATAGAATAATAGCAACACAGATTGCACACTGATTTTATAGTGGTTCCCCAAGGTCTGGGTACATCCACTTTCCCCCTTCGCTTATCTAGCAGTGTGCTAGATTCGGCCTAACTTCTTCTCTTCACCTCAGATCCTCAGATCTTACAGTAGCTCAGAACTCCAACAGGGATCCCATAACTCAGAGTGAGTCCACACTCCTGCAGCTCAGGCAAACTGCCCTACCTCAGCCTTTAACAAGGCCTACAACTCTAAGATCACAATCTCATTCAACTCAGGCTCACAGCCCTACTTCAGCCTTCAACAAGGCCTACCACTCTGAGATCTAAATCTCCTACAACTCAGCCTTTATATAACAGGCTTACAGCTCAGATCTAGAATAAATCCTACAGAAAATAGATTTTACAAAGTGTTTTACCACCACCCAGGTAGAGAGAGAAGGGATGGATGGTTTCTTGATCAGTTCTTGGAAGAATCTGATGGCAGAGAACAACCACTCTTAGCTTTCTTCAAAGCTTCTTGAATCTGAAATCAGTATGGTTGAATCTCCTATGAAGTTGATCTTCAATCAGCTTCTTTCTTGATATTCAAATCACAATCTGAATCTTTCTTAGCAGCCTGGTTCAGCAACTGCACTTAGGTAGACAGAGCTCTCTCTCTCTCCAACTTCTTCTTAGATTTTCTGATGAAAATCTTTTTCTGTCTTCTATTATAACGGTTGTGTCAATCAATCTGTTGAAGAAGAATGCTTTTATATAGACTTTCTCCATGGTAACCGGCTGATCCAGTTTCTAACAAACTTCTGATAGCTCTGACAGTTGCAGTAAACCGGTTGGTAACGACAGCTGTCAAGTCATCCAGTCACTTCTTGAAATTCTGTCTATCAACAAAGTGTCGAGACTAAACTTCATCATGTATCGACACAAGTAGACTAAGTGTCGACACAAGTGGACTAAGTGTTGACACAAGCCTTGGTGGTGTCAACACATGTCCTTTGTTATTGATACCGCTTCTCGACACAGCTTCTGTAGAATGTGTCGACAGTAATTCTGTGTGTCGACACGAACACTTCTTCTCTTTAACTTAGTTGAAACTCTGCTGTGTGTCGACACAAGTCCTGTGTGTCGACACAGTTGATGTCTACTAAGTCTTCTGTGTGTCGACACTGCCTCTGTATGTCGACACAGTTGATGTCGACAAAGCTTCTCTGTGTGTCGACACAGCCTCTTAGTGTCGACACAGTTGATGTCGACTAAACTTCTCTATGTGTTGACACTACCTCTGTATGTCGACACAGTTTCTTCTGGTGTCGACTCAGCCTTTCCAATTGTCGACATAATTATCTTCAAGTGTCGACACAGCTTTTCTAAAGTGTCGACACAAGCCTTCATAAGTGTCGACACAGCTTCTCCTAGTGTCGACACATGGACTTAGAAATTTTTCTGCATTCATGCATTTACTAAACCTGCACATATAAACTCAAAACACATCAAATACACCTTGATGCATATCATTGAGTAAGGTGAGGCTTCTTCAAATATGGTACACATTTTCCAATGTACCCAACAATCTCCCCCTATTTGGAGAAGTCATAACCCTTAGTCAATGACATACACCATTCATAACAAATACACATTATGATGTATAACAACATTATATGACAGGGTAACTACTTAAACAAAACATATATAAACAATCAACACAGAATAATAATGCTAACTCAATAAGCATTAATCATAGTTTTGTTTAAAGTTTACAAAGGTTTCTTATCAAAAGTTTACATAGCTTTTAATACTAAAGATTACAAAGTTGTAAAAACTAGTAAATCTAATCTAAGGCTGATCTGGCTCCTTGATAACTATGCCTTTGTCTGTTTGGATCTTGGCTTGTACTAGAGCATCAGTATCATCAGCTGGCTTCTTGCCCTTTAGATCTTTCTTCTTTTGCTCTTCAGCCCTAATTCTTTGCCTTTCAAAGTAGTGAAAGGGCTTTGGGAAATATTTGCTAGGCTCCTGAGCATTAGGAGGTAGCTTCCCAACTTTAGCCTTTCTTCTATACTGAACAATGGCTTCTTTCCTGCCTTAATGATTTCATCATTCTTGCTTAGAGTACCATTTGCCCCTCTCTTGGGTCTCATCCTTTATAGCTTTCCAAGCAGTCAGTATAATGTTCCTAGATGTTGTACTCCACTGCTCAAAATCAGGCTTCAACTCTGCCTGTTCTCTGAATCTTTTCTTAGACAATAGAGCTTCTCGCTCTTTGTTCAAAACTGCCTCTAGCACTGGCATATCTACTTTCCCAAGGATAATATTTTGAGCACCTTCTGGAGGGCTGTATATGGACTGTACTTCTTGGTGAATCATTTCAAAATCAGCTGGAGGATATATAACTTGAGCAACTTCAGCTTGATCACCTCCAAAATAAGCAGGGTGTATACCTGACTCAGCCACATTGTCATCATCACAGAGGAGTGGATATCCAAGTGTAACACCTCCTATCCGTCGCATAGCATATAACAATAGGTCCGGCCGGGGCCCGATGAAATATACCACAGACAGACCGGGTGGTTACTCACTGGAAACTATCCAACTAATCCAACATCCTACACAGAGCATTCTAGCGGAAGCAATTTTACAAGTTGCAATTAAAGAACCCAGCACAAAGAGCACGAATGTCTACTAATACACCAAATGGGAATGTAGTACATACACAAGTACTGGCCTTAAGGACTTACAAATGGTTTACTTCAAATTACATGTTTTACAAACCACGGCACGCAGGCCGGTCATACATGAACAAAAGCAAGTAAACACTTCAATTAGGCCTTCAAGGGCCGGCTTCGCAATTTGGGCTTTAGCCCGCTATTGACCGCTTGGTCCAGCAGCACCTGCAAGCAACAAACCACCGCACGGTGGCAAACATATGCAACGATCAGCAATGCTGACCAAATTATAACGATCCCGCCCCCAACACGGGGCGGCGATGCTCCTTCCCTGCAATTATTAGCAAAACCAAGCAGTGTATAAATATTCATTTCATCACAGGTGTAGGTTCACACGGCCACGCACCCCGTGCACTAAGGGCACATTCTCGGTGAACACAGTCAAAGTCTGCCGACTCACCACCGTCCCTTTGGACGGCCAAATAATGAGCAATTTGTCTTCCCGGCATGGGTCACGGTAATTAAAACCATATACCACCGAAGACCATCATCTATGCCAACGGCAAGTTCCACGTACCCTTAGGTCTATTTAACCAAATGACATAGAACGGGTACGGTTCCATCTAACCCGTGCTCACATCGCAACGTTAATTCAAAACATATGCGCAGGTCAAACTTCTCCCGAGTCTCGTTTTCGTCACACATTTCACATAATCCGGTTATGTTCAAGTTGGCTCTCAGGCCTCCAAGTTGGCAAGATCACGCATCCGCCCAGTTTTCCGGGTGCACCTTTAGGTTAATCCCCAAGGTTCCCTGTTGCAATCTACCACGTAGAAAACCCGAAAACAAACATTCGCACGGAGTCTTCTCCGGCATTTATACAATGCAACATCACCGATCTAGACCAACATGTCCGGGTAGGCTTCACACATCATGCTTATGTACGTTCTCGTTTATGTACTCTACACAACAGGGACTATTCATGTTTACCCGTAGGAACGCCTCAAACTCACCGCAAACTCGCGAGAGCGGGCTTCCTATGAAAAAGAAGGAGAGCCTCACATGCTTAAGAAGAGAATCGTTACCCTAGCGTTCTTCCTTGGCACCATGAAAAAGTAAGCGTATGAAAAGCACCACACTCTCTTTGCCTCCGTAGATCCGAAGTCGGTTCGCGATTTGGAGCTTCGAAGCTCCTCCAATGGCTGGATCTAAGCTTCTTCTTTCTCCTTTGCTCTCCTCTCTCTCTAAACTTTAGAAAGAGAACCACTCAAGTGAAATGAGGGTTTCAAAGGTCCAATCCCGGGTATATCCCATCAGGAATAATCCCCCATCGTTGGATGCCAAATTAAAGAAACGAACAGCCTTGATTCGGGCCTGAAATGATAAAACTGGGCCGACCACGGCCTGTGACACGACCGTGTCCAGGGCCGTGTCCCTCATTCGCCGTCAATATCGACGCATCTGGAAAAACACACGGGAATCAGGCACGCCCGTGTTCGACCTGACACGCCTGTGTTCCAACTAACACGGTCGTGTGGCTAGCCGTGTACCCCCATCGACACAGCCCCGAAAACAACTCGAGACTCACACGGGTCTTGGACACGCCTGTGTCCAATGTGACACGCCCGTGTCACCCGAACACGCCTGGTCTCCAGGCCGTGTTCACGGTCTCGACACTTCGTCGAGCGAAGTTCGTCTATCACACGACACGGCCTTGGACACACCCGTGTCCTTGGCCGTGTGCCTTATCTCGACATATCGTCGAGCGAAAATGTCGATACCCCGGGTCGACTCGTCGACACGGGATCGACATGCCCTGAGACGCGCCCGTGTCTCAGGCCATGTGCCCCGTCTCGACACATCGTCGAGCGCAAAATGTCGACTTCACGGCCAAATCGTCGACTCGAGCCTGACACGCTCTGGGACACGCCCATGTCCCAGGCCCTGTGCCTCTTGCCAAATACCAGATTTGGCCCAAAACACCTCCCATCGCTCTTTTGAGTTTCGGGGCGTTACAACTCTCCCCCTCTTAAAAGAATTTCATCCACGAAATTACATAAAGGAAAGACAAGTACCAACATTAAATTGTACCTGAGCGGAACAACTCCGGATACTCGTCAAGAATAGTCTTCTCTCATTCCCAAGAGAGCTCCTCCCGACCGTAATTGTCACATCGGACCTTGACCATCCTGATCTCTTTATTGCGTAGCCGCTTGACTTCCAAGTCTTCAATCCGCACGGGTTTGACCTTTGTCGTCCACCCACTATACAACGGCACTTGATCAACCGCGATCACTTGCGAAGGCTCTTGTACCGCCTTCCGTAGCACCGAAATATGGAATACATCATGTAAACCACTAAGCTCCACTGAAAGCTTCAACCGATAGGCTGCTTTACCAACCCGCTCCAGAACCTCAAACGGCCCAACGTACCTCAGGCATAGCTTTTTCAATTGTCGCACCAGCGAGACACCCTTGAACGACTTGATCTTTAAGTACACATAGTCACCCACAGCGAACTCCACATTCCTGTGCTTGGCATTATAGTATTTCGCCTGATGGTCCTGAGCGATTAGCAACCTCTCCCGAATGGTACGGACCAACGAAGTAGCATCCTCCACTTCTAATCGCTTATACAACTTTGACTCACCCATTTCTAGCAAAGACAACGGCGTGCGACATCTTCTACCATATAGGGCCTCGAAGGGCGCCATTTGAATATTCGCCTGGTAGCTATTATTGTACGCGAACTCCACCAAATAAAGATGGTCTTCCCATTGCTTTCCAAAGCCCAAGACACACATGCGGAGCATGTCTTCCATAGTTCTATTGACCATCTCGGTCTGCCCATCCGTTTGCGGATGGAAGGTTGTGCTGAATTTTAACTTTGTTCCCAACATTTGTTGCACTAGCCTCCAATCATTCGACGTGAACAACCCATCTCGGTCACTCACGATGTTGCGGGGCACACCTTGTAGCCGTACTATATTATCCACATATAGTTTTGCCAACTTCTCCACCGGATCATCCTTCCTATGCGGAATGAAATGCGACACCTTCGTTAGCCGATCTACGACCACCCAGATGGCGTCGTTCCCCTTTTGCGACCTTGGCAAACCCTGCACAAAGTCCATAGAGATGTCGTCGAATTTCCACTCAGGAATAGGCAAGAACTTCAGAAATCCTCCCGGCTTTTGGCACTCCGCCTTCACCAAGGCGCAAGTTTGGCACTTTGCCACGTAGAGCGCCACATCCTTCTTCAAACCCAGCCACCAAAACAATTTCTTTACATCGTGGTACATCTTCGTGCTCCCCGGGTGAATTGAGTACTTGGTGTGATGTGCCTCGTACAATAATTCCACCCGCAAATTGCCCACACTTGGGACGCGCAGAAGACCATCTTTCCAAAGCAATCCGTCCTCCACAACGAATTGGTAATTTGACCCATCCAGAGCCTCTACCATGAACTGCTTTATATGGACATCCATATCCAAAGCCTGTCGAATCCGATCAGCCAGGTCATATTGGACTTCAGTCCAACTCAGTACTGCTTCAGCACTTGATTGCTTATCTACACAAACAATCTCCAACGCCTCCAACTCTCGAACCAACAGCTCATCATGCACCGATAGCCAATTAGCTTGAGCTGGGGCCCGGCGACTCAACGCGTCCGCAACCGCAATACCTTTACCAGGCACGTAGTGGATCTTGAAAGTATAGTCCCCCAGGTACTCCATCAATCTACGCTGCCGCATATTAAGATCTTTCTGATCAATCAAATACTTCAGGCTCTTGTGATCGGTGTAGATATCAATCTTGACACCGTAAAAATAATGCCTCCACAGCTTCAAGGCAAAATTCACGGCCGCTAACTCCAAGTCATGGACCGGATAGTTCCTTTCGTGCACTTTCAGCTATCTTGAGTCATAAGCTATCAAACTTCCATGTTGCAGTAGCACGCAACCCAAACCGCTGCCTGAAGAGTCGCTATAAATCTCATAACCTTCGGTCCCACTCGGTGAACTCAGCACAGGCGTTGTGGTCAACCGACATTTCAACTCCTCAAAAGCTCGCGCGCACTCCAGTGTCCAAACGAACTTCTGCTCCTTCCTCGTCAAAGTAGTGAGAGGTAACGCTATCCGCGAGAAGTTCTCTACGAAGCGCCTATAATAGCCGGCAAGCGTCGGACTTCCGCTACCGTAGAAAGCTCAGGCCACTCCCGTATCGCAACAATCTTCGCCGGATCCACTACAATACCCTCCCCACTCACTATATGACCGAGGAACTCCACTGAGGATAACCAAAACTCGCACTTCGAGAACTTGGCATACAATTGATTCCTCCTTAGTGTCTCCAAAACCAAATGAAGATGCTTGAAGAGATCTTCCTCACTCTGCGAGTACACCAAAATATCGTCGATGAAGACGATCACAAAATGGTCCAAGTACTCCCTGAAGGTCCTGTTCATCAAATCCATGAACACTGACGGCGCATTAGTCAGCCCAAACGGCATGACCGTAAACTCGTAATGCCCACATCTTGTACTGAACGCTGTCTTCGGGATATCACTCTCCCTTATTCGCAGCTGATAGTACCCGGACTTGATATCCAACTTTGAGTACATTGTCGACCCGACCAACTGATCAAAAAGATCATCAATTTGGGGGATCGGGTACTTGTTCTTTTCTGTCAACTTGTTGAGCTCCCGATAATCAATACATAACCTCAAGCTTCTGTACTTATTCTTAACAAAGAGGACCGGCGCGCTCCAAGGCGAAGAACTTGGGCTCACATACCCTTGCTCCAACAACTCTTGCAGTTGAACCTTCATCTCCACCATTTCCTTAGGCGCTAGCCGATATGGAGAGCGTGACACAGGCTTTGCACCTGGTACGAGCTCTATCGTAAAATCTATCTCTCGTTGAGGCGGGGCTCCAGGGAGATCTCTAGGGAACACATCAGGTACTCCGATACCACTGATATACTATCCAACGCGGGCTTCGGCTTTGTAACCTCCACTAGCGTAAAGAACAATTCTGCTCCGGCACGAACCGCCTTCACCACCTGAAGAGCAGACATCAACGTCTTGCTCGACCCCTTCAAGCCCGTAAAAGTCGTCTCACGACTTGATCCCAACTTGACTTCCTTGCGACCGGAATCAATATAGGCCTGCTGCTCCGAGAGTCAGTCCATGCCAAATATAACGTCGAACTCCACCAACGGAAGTAACGACGCTTGCAAATCGAACTCCTGATTCCCAATGCGAACCTTAACACCGCAAATTCTATCTGCGCGCATCGAACACCCATTGGGCAACAACACATCCAAATTATCCTTCGCCATCGAAGAAGGGAATCCGATGCGTGATATAAATCCTTCGGACAAGGAGTGTGAAGCTCCCGTATCGAAGAGTGCTCTTGCCGGATTTTCACAAATCAAAACAAATCCTAAATAAGCAGTGGTAAGGTAACATGTGCATAACAAGTATTTCAAGAAATTAACTTGCTATAAATTAAACCATACCTGTCACCACATCCACCTGCTTGATGACCTCCTGTTGGCCAAGATTATACACCCTTGGTTGGGCCGGAGCATAGTGGGACACGGTTGACTCCACCGCCTTGCCCTTCTCTTCGTAAGTTACTCCCAGCTTTCTCTCGGACTTGGGACGTCCGCTCCAGCAATCACGGGCAAAGTGCCCCGACTTTCCACAAGTGAAACATGCACCCGGGGTCCGACTCGTAGTCTCCCCAGAAGCACCAGAAGGAGCTGGACCCGAAATCCTATGCTTCTTGAAGAACCTTTGATAGCTAGACTTTGAAGTAGTCGGCACTTTGAACCCAGACTTCTTATCACAAATGCTCTTCTTCGCTTGAACATTCTTCATGTCCTTCTCCAAGGACCGGGCCGTGTTGACCAAGGTCAAGAAACCCTGCATCATCGGCCCCGAGAGTAGTAACCTCAACTCATCTCTCAACCTTCATAGAATCGATTCGTCTTGCGCTCCTCATCCGCAATGGTGGAGCTAACATATCGACTCAATCGAGTAAACTCGTGGAGATATTCATCCACGGTACTGTCTCCTTGAACCAACTTCAGGAATTCGTTCTCCATCGAAATCCTCTGAGTAGAAGGGAGGTACCTTGCCAAGAACAGTCCCGATAACTCTTCCATCAGGACGTCTGTAAGTTGTCTACCTCTCAAATGATGCATCTCCAATCCTTCCCACCACAATCTCGCTTCACCATCCAGAAGGAACGTAGCAATGGTGGTCATTTGCAACTCCTCCGTCTCCGTTGCTGTCATGACTCTCTTCACCCTGGAGAGCCAGTCTTCAGCTTGAGATGGGGTTCCCAACCCCGAGAATACCGGAGGATTAAAGCTCATGACATGTTTGAGCTGTCTCTCGGTTTCCCTCCTTGGCACCAATGATTCCACTACTACCTGTTCCACCCTTCTCTGCTCAGCCGCTTGCAGCGGTACCTGCTCCATCACAGGAGCGGGCTGCTGTATTTGCCTTGCAGGCTGTGTATTCATCATGGCCAAAACTGCTTCGGCCACCAATCATATGGTCTCAGCCGATGGAGGTGTTGCAGGAGCAACATCTGGTGCACTGCTAGCCTCAGAAACTCGACGTTCTGATGGCCCAGCACCACTTCTGGTCACCTATAGTGGTACAAAACACCGTTAAGCGACCAAATAAAATTGCAAACAGCAATTATAGGAACACACAGGTTCCCCAAACACGTGTATTTTCATTCCTAAGTGGACATTCATGGGTTCTTTTTCTGTTATAACGATGACGCACACACATGTGCTCACCACCCCTTAAAACGAATTCGGCCGCGAATTCATCTTAAGCCCGACCAAAGCCAGTAGTCTGATACCAAATTGTAACACCCCATATCTGTCGCATAGCATAGAGCAGTAGGTCCGGTCGGGGCCCGGCGCCATATACCACAGATAGACCGGGTGGTTACTCACTGGAAACCATCCAACTAATCCAACGTCCTACACAGAGAATTCTAGCGAAAGCAATTTTATAAGTTGCAATTAAAGAACCCAGCACAAAGAGCACGAATGTCCACTAATACACCAAATAGGAATGTAGTACATACACAAGTACTGGCCTTAAGGCCTTACAAATGGTTTACTTCAAATTACATGTTTTACAAACAACGGCACGCAGGCCAGTCATACATGAACAAAAGCAAGTAAACACTTCAATTAGGCCTTCAAGTGCCGGCTTCGCAATTTGGGCTTTAGCCCGCTATTGACCGCTTGGTCCAGCAGCACCTGCAAGCAACAAACCACCGCACGGTGGCGAACAGAAGCAACGGTCAGCAATGCTGATCAAATTATAACGATCCCGCCCCCAACTCGGGGCGGCGATGCTCCTTCCCTGCACATATTAGCATAACCAAGTAGTGTATAAATATTCATTTCATCACAGGCGTAGGATCACACGCCCACGCACCCCGTGCACTCAGGGCACATTCTCGGTGAACACAGTCAAAGTCTACCGACTCACCACCGTCCCTTTGGACGGCCAAACAATGAGCAATTTGTCTTCCCGGCATGGGTCACGGTAATTAAAACCATAGACCGCCGAATACCCTCATCTATGCCAACGGCAAGTGCCACGTACCCTTAGGTATCTTTAACCGAACGACATAGAACGGGTACGGTTCCATCTAACCCGTGCTCACATCGCAACGTTAATTCAAAACATATGCGCAAGTCAAACTTCTCCCGATTTCCGTTTCCGTCACACATTTCACATAACCCAGTTATGTTCAAGTTGGCTCTCAGGCCTCCAAGTTGGCAAGATCACGCATCCGCCCAGGTTTTCAGGTGCACCTTTGGGTTAATCCCCAAGGTTCCCTGTTGCAATCTACCACGTAAAAAACCTGAAAACAAACATTCGCACGGAGTCTTCTCCGGCATTTATGCAATGCAACATCACCAATCTAGACCAACATGTTCGGGTAGGCTTCACACATCATGCCTATATCCGTTCTCGTTTACGGACTCTACACAAGAGGGACTATTCATGTCTACCCGTAGGAACGCCTCAAACTTACCGCAAACTCGCGAGAGCGTGCTTCGTATGCAAAAGAAGGAGAGCTTCACATGCTCAAGAAGAGAATCGTTACCCTAGCATTCTTCCTTGGCACCATGAAATAGTAAGTGGATGAAAAGCACCGCACTCTCTTTGCCTCGGTAGATCCGAAGTCAGTTCGCGATTTGGAGCTTCGAAGCTCCTCCAATGGCCGGATCTAAGCTTCTTCTTCCTCCTTTGCTCTCCTCTCTCTCTAGACTTTAGAAAGAGAACCACTCAAGTGAAATGAGGGTTTCAAAGGTCCAATCCCGGGTATATCCCATCAGGAATAACCCCCAGCCGCTGGATCCCAAATTAAAGAAATGAACGGACTTGATTCGGGCCTGAAATGATAAAACTGGGCCAAACACGGCATGTGACACGACCGTGTCCAGGGCCGTGTCCCTCATTTGCCGTCAAAATCGACGCGTCTGGAAAAACACACGGGCATCAGACATGCCCGTGTTCGACCTGACACGCCCGTGTTCCAACTAACACGGCCGTGTGGCTAGCCGTGTACCCCCATCGACACAGCCCCGAAAACAACCCGAGACTCACACGGGTCTTGGACACGCCTGTGTCCAATGTGACACGCTCGTATCACACCCGAACACGCCTGGGCTCCAGTCCATGTTCACGGTCTCGACACTTCATCGAGCGAAGTTCGTCGACCACACGATACGGCCTTGGACACGCCCGTGTCCTCGGCCGTGTGCCTTGTCTCGACACATTATCGAGCAAAAATGTCGACACCCCGGGTCGACTCGTCGACACCCCAGGTCGACTCGTCGATATGGGCTCGACACGCCCTGAGATGCGCCCATGTCTCAGGCTGTGTGCCCCGTCTCGACACATCATCGAGCGCAAAATGTCGACTTCACGGCCAAATCGTCGACTCGAGCATGACAAGCCCTGGGACACGCTCGTGTCCCAGGCCGTGTGCCTCCTGCCAAATACCAGATTTGGCCGAAAATGCCTCCCGTCGCTCTTTTGAGTTTCGGGGCGTTACACCAAGTGTGGCTCTGATGCTATTAGAGATCCATTTAGCATGATCAGAGCCAGCTTTGACTAACACTCTCTCCCCCTTTATGACTTCTCTGGCAACATGATCTCTGATGTCATTGTTTTGAAATCTGATTTGTTCATCCAGAAAATTTACACCATCTTTATAAAAAGACTTTAACGCCAGTAGCTGTGCATAAATAGTCTTTTGGGAATCCTTAATAGCTGTTTGGACAGCAGCTAATCCTTCCTGTAATTGCTTGTCAAAATCTGCCTTGGCTGTAGTCCTTGCTGCAGTCTGGGCAGTAGCAATATTTTTCATCTCTGTAACAATCACATTATGTGATTCTGTCAGATTATCATTCATTCTAAGTTGATTCTCTAGAACATAGCCTTGCTTCAGAGCTATATCATCAAATTGAGTCTTGATTTTCTCTTGATGTGTGGCCAGGAAAATCACAGCATTGCCTCCTTTGTGTAAACAATCAGTCATCTCCTTCTTATTTTGATTAACTTCAAATCTTATAGATTTAATATCTTATGCTAAGGAGAGTTGTAGATCTTTGTGGGTCTCATCCATATATTTCTCCATGGAAATCCTTTGTTCATCTAGCTTTACTTGTAGAGAGACTAATAAGGAACTATAATCAGTTACTAGTGCAGGTTGATGAGCAGTTTGTAAAGCCCTCTTATATCTTTGACTCCTTTTGAAAACCATCAGTTTTCTTTTCTTAGCTTGAATTTCTGATTCCTCTTCAGAAGCTGAGGTACTGTCTATATTGACTCTTTCCTTAGGACTAGGAGGCAATTCCTATGCAGTCCTAGGTAGCTCCCCCTGAGTCCTTTGCTCCTCCTCAACTCTTGTTTTCTCCCCCTGAGTTCCTACTTGCTCCCCTTCAAGGTTAACTTGCTCCCCTTTAAGGTTAACTTGCTCCCCCTCAAAATCTTCTTTCTCCCCTATAAATTCAGTTTGCTCTCCCCCAATTCTTTTTGTCTCCCCCTGAGTCCCTTGCTACATAGCAGTGAACAACTCATCTAGGGTAAACTCTTGTTGAGTATGAACTGGAGATACTCTTATCTCTGGAGCATTAGCAATAGCAGATGTATCTTCCATGATAATATCTTGTGCTTGACTGTTAAGTTGAGTTGGCTGGCCAGCATCAATCAAAGATTCAGTTAGAGTTTCATACTTATCATTAAAAATTGATTGATTAACCTCTTAAATTTCCTCAAGAATTGTCTGTGTAGCCATTTCACTTTCCAGGTGGGTTGGCTCTTCTTGAAGTTGAGGCTCCCCCTACACCTGAGCACTATCAGCAATATCTTGTGTAGGTGATTTTTCAGGAATCTCTTGCCTCTCTTCATCAGGCATATCCTTAGTGAGGACCCTATCCCATCTGGAGAAGATCCTTTTGTCCATTCTCCTCATATGATTAATCTTGGATCTAGCAGTGTGTTCCATTACTTCAGGAATGGTTCTAGCCAAGTATAAACTCATGATTCTGCCCAGGTTTGGCTTCTTAAGACTTTCCTTAATCTTTTCAAAAATTACTACTGACCAATCTGTATTTAGGCTGTAGATGATCCTGGTCATCAGACTGAACATATAGGCTGATATCCTATCATGCCCCTGGCTTGCAGAGTATGACCTTGCCAACAACTTCTGATAGGAATTTACCTTGCTGATTTATTCCTTTTTTGTTCATTGAGGATCCAATCTTCAATGTGGGATCCAATCCACACCATTGAAGTGCTTCCCTAGTCTTTGATGAGGTAACTTCTACTTCTTCTTGAGTTCTTGGTAGTTGAAGTGTTTTCCTCAAGCTTTTCAAGGTTAGTTTAACTTTAGCACCCTGAACTATTGATTTGATCTTGAGTCCAGAAGAATCTATAGTAGCTGCGCCATAGAATTCTAGTATTTCCTTCTTCCAAATCATTGTTGGTTCAGATACCAGAAATTCCAACCCATTTTCAGCAATTAGGGTTACGACAGCTTTAATCTCGGGTTCCGCTTGGTCAAAGGTGTTGCGTACCAGCTCATAGCCTTCATTGACATTGTCTTCTAGTTTTGGCTCCATTAGGGTTGAGTGAAATCTTGAATTCAGATGAGAGAATTTGTCGACACAAAGTTTTGGTCTCGAAACTATGGAGAGCGTGTCGATAGATAATGTTGTTGACCTATTTATACCTTTCTAAAAACGAAGGTGAAAAGGCACGTCAAATTTCTCTTAATGTGTCGACACTGTTGAAAAGTGTCGACACAGACTTCTAATGTCTCGACATAAGTGTTGACTTCTATGTGTCGACACTTATTCCTTTTGCGCTCGACGATCAGTCGATTCTTCACTTGACGAAATCTGTGTTGATCCTAGGTGTCGACAACATCTCTGGATGTGTCGACAACACTTCTGGATGTGTCGACACCACTTCTGGATGTGTCGACACTACCTCTCTGAAGTGTCGACACCAATTTTCTAGATGTATCGACATTACTTCCCTGGAATGTCGACACCAACTACTATGTGTCGACACCACTTTCCTAGAATGTCGACACCAACTACTATGTGTCGACATAGACAACTTCTGCTGTCGACACAATTATACTTAGCCAAATTTTATAAACTAATTTATGTTCAACATTCCTAATTCAATTTTGAAATTGTTGAATTTAGTTTCATCTAAAGGCTTAGTAAACATGTCAGCTAATTGTAAATCAGTACTTACAAATTATAGAGAGATATCTTCTTTCTCTACATGGTCTCTAAGAAAATGGTACCTTATTTCTATATGCTTAGTTCTACTATGAGAAATAGGATTGTGAGCAATAGAAATAACAGTAGTAGAATCAAATAACAATGGAGTTCTACTTACCTGAATACCATAGTCTTCTAACTGATGTTGTATCCACAATAGTTGTGCACATCAGCTTCCAGTAGCAACATACTCAGACTCAGCTGTGGAAATTGCCACACTGGTATGCTTCTTACAGCTCCAAGACACTAATCTTCCTCCTAGAAATTGACAGGTGCCTGTTGTGTTTTTTCTATCTACTTTGCAACCTACAAAGTCTGCATCTGAATAGCCCATTAGTAGAAAATCTCTATTCCTAGAATACCAAAGGCCTAGATTAGGTGTGTCCTTAAGATATCTCAAAATCCTTTTAACAGCAGTAAGATGAGATTCTTTAGGGCAAGATTAGTACCTAGCATAGACACATGTAGCATATATGATATCTGGTCTACTAGCAGTCATATATAGGAGGGAGCCAACTATTCCTCTATACAAAGTTTCATCTACAGGTTTCCCTGCATCATCTTTGCTAAGAGATACACTTGTCCCCATTGGAGTTCTCATGGTAGTGGATGATTCCATACCATACTTTTTAATTAACTCCAGGGTGAACTTAGATTGGGATATGGACAAGCCATCTTCAGTCTGTCTTACTTGGAGACCCAAGAAGAACTTAAGTTCTCCCATACTGCTCATTTCAAATTTCCCTTGCATAAGTTTTGCAAACTTTCTCCAAAGGTTACTTTCAGTAGACCCAAATATTATGTCATCAACATATATTTAGACTAGGATAATCTTTCCTTTGGATTCCCTAAGGAATAGAGTCTTATCTATTTTCCCCCTTGAGAATTTGTTCTCAATGAGGAAAGTAGACAGGGTTTCATTCCAAGCCCTTAGGGCTTGTTTCAACCCATACAAAGCTTTCCTAAGTCTATAGACATGAGTAGGATAGAGTGGATCAACAAAACCTGAGGGCTGCTCTACATAGACCTCCTCTTTTAAGTTTCCATTTAAGAATGCAGACATAACATCCATCTGGAACACTTTGAATCCTTGATATGCTCCATAGGCTAGGAATAGTCTGATAGCTTCCAACCTAGCCACTGGAGCAAAGGTCTGATCAAAGTCTATGCACTCCTCCTGTCTGTATCCTTTGGCAACTAGTCTTGCCTTGTTCTTCACTATGATTCCACTCTCATTACGCTTATTCCTATAAATCCACTTTGTCTCAATGACTTTGTGGCCCTTTGGTTTTGGAACCAAATCCCAGACCTTACACCTTCTGAATTGATTTAACTCCTCCTACATGGCATCAATCCAGTGTGGGTCCTTAACATCTTCTTCAAATCTCTTGTGTTCCACTTGAGATAAGAAGTTAGAGCAAAGAACTGTGTTCCTGTTCCTGCTCCTTGTTTGTACTCCTTGTCTTAGATTACCAATGATCTGGTGTGCAGGATGATCCTTGAACTGTCTAACTGCTGGAGGTAATCTATCAGTAGTTTGATCTTCTCCAATCTCTTCTTCATGCTGCACCTTATATTCTTCTTCAGCATCCTGAGTGTCTTGTACTCCCTCTGGACAGCAAGTACCATATTCCACATCCTGCTTTGTAGTTGGATCTTCTATGATAGTAAGCTGATCCATCTTATGCTGTATACCTGGAGAACTACAAGAACTACTTGGCAACTCACTGTTAATAAGTCTTGTTAAATCAAAGATGACATGAACTGACTCTTCTACAACTTGAGTAGCCAGGTTGTAGACCCTATAGGCCTTACTATTATTATTGTACCCAACAAATATCCCATCATGGGATTTGGCAGCAAACTTAGTTAGGTGAGATTTGTCATTGTTAAGTACATAACACTTGTAATCAAAGATCCTAAAATAGGATAAGTTTGGTTTTCTGCCTTTCACAACCTCATAGGGTGTCTTTTTGTGGCTTTTGGTGATGGAAGCCCTATTGAGCACATGACATGCAATGTTAACTGCCTCAGCCCAGAAATATTCTGGGAGAGAAGTGTCACTCAATAATGTTCTTCCAGCCTCAATCAATGTCCTATTCTTTCTCTCAGCAATGCCATTTTGCTGAGGTGTTCTAGGTGAGGAGAATTCCTGATGAATCTCAAACTCTTCACACAGCCTTGTCATACTTTCAGATTGGAATTCAGCTCCATGGTCACTTCTGATTTTGACCACTGAACTATCTAATTCATTTTGAATTTGTTTGACAAAATTGTAGAAGACCTTTGGGGTTTCAGATTTCTGTCTCAGAAAGAATACCCATGAGAATCTAGAATAGTCATCTACAACCACAAAAGTGTAGACCTTCCTACCTAGGCTTTGAACTGGCATAGGACCAGATAAATCTATATGCAAGAGGTACAAGCACCTCACTGAATCCTTAGTTTCAAGGCTATGAAAGGAGGATCTAGTTTGCTTGCCTTTTTGACAAGCAGAACATATTCCATCCTTATAACACTTAACTTGAGGACCATTCCTCACTAACTCTTTGCTAAAGAGTTGGCCAATGGTCTTGTAGTTAAGATCAGCTAGCCTCTTGTGCCATTTGACACAATGAGAGACTTTCCCATCAGCCATAAGACAGATAGGAGAATTCTTATTCTCACACACAAAATCTAGGCAATATACATTTCTTTTTCTATATCCAGTCAATATGACATCTTGATCACATGACCTCTTGATATGACAACCATTCTTGACAAATGAAATGTCATAACCTAAATCACTCAGCTGACTTATGCTAATTAGGTTGTGTTTCAAACCCTTTATACAAGCCACTTGAGTGATTGTAATTGAGTTATTAGAAATGTTACCAAAACCTTTGATGACTCCCTTTTCAGAACCACCAAATACTACTTTAGGCCCATTCAGCATAGGTGAGTAGTCCTTCAGCAATCCCCTTATTCCAGTCATGTGCCTGGAACATCCACTGTCCAAGTACCATATAAGGGCATGGCAACTTGGACTCACCTGCAATAAAGATAACTTAACCTTAGAACCCAAATAACTTTTGGGTCCTTGGTTCAAGTTAGTCTGAACTTTAACAAATCTGCCTGCAGCTTTTCTAATAGGCAGACTGCTACTCTCCTTGACATTGGAATTGTGCCAACAGTCTAAGGCAAAGTGCTCTATCTTGCCACAGCACCAGCACTCAAACTTATTGTACCTTTGTTTAGGTACAACTTTAGATGTACTGTTTGCAGCAGGTCTCTTGTTTTGTGCTGGGGCTTTGCCTCTCTTATTGGACTTATCAGCCCATGTAGTTTTCTTATAGCCTATTCCTGCCTTACCCTTTTGAGACACAAACTCATCAATCAGGAGTAATACAGATTTTGGCTTAGAAAAACTAGCCACTATCTCATTCTCTTTCTAAAGTCTGTTTTCCAGACTTTTAATCTGATCATTCTTAAATGTGATTGTTCCCATTTGAATAACAGTTATGTTTTTCAATCTGGCAATCTCATTCAACTTTTGATCCAGCATCTTCTCTGAATCAGATGCAGCCAACTTAAGAGCTGCAACCTCCTTAGCCTGATTCTTGGCCAGCTTTTTTGCTTCTCTTAAGTACCTGCAGTAAATCCCCATATTCATCTATCAGCTGATGAATATCTCCTTCAGATTCATACCCATCTTCATCTCTTGATGAAGATGCATCTGATTCTGACCCAGTGAAGTAATCAGAATCTATAGCTACACATTTTACCTAACTGGGGCCAGGCTGATCCTGGCACTTGTCTTCTTCAGAAACTGCCATCAATCCTTTGCACTGATGGTCTTCCTTCTCATAGATAGAGTCCAATAATTGTATGAACTCATCCTCTTCTTCTGCAAACAGACCAATATATGCCTCAGCCTCAGATTCTGACTCTGAAGTTGATTGATCTGTCAAGCTTTTCTCTTTCTCAGCAACCAAAAATTTCTCCTTCTTGCTCTTGTACTGTGACTTCTTTCTATTAGCAGACTCCTTTTTCTTATCTGGACAGTCAGCCACAACATGCCCAACTTTGTTGCAGCAGTAGCATATAATCTTGGATGTAGTAGACTTGCTTGGCTTTGTCCCATTCCTGTCCTTCCTTAATGATTTCCTCTTCTGATAATAATCATCCTTGGACTGAGATGTGGAAGGCTTAGATTTCCACTGTTTCTTCTTCAAGAATCTCTAGAACTGCCTTGTAAATGCTGCAAAGTCTTCATCTGAATTGTTGTTATCTGAACTGGGATTATCTGAATTTTCTGAGTTAATTTCTGCATCTCTCTTAGGAAAATATGGAGACATTTTCCTATTCTTCCTTGTAGCTTCAACCTTGAAAGCCACTGACTTTTCTTTATAGTTACCCTTTGTGTTTTTCTCTTCCTCCTTTCTAGCTAACAGCTGCATCTCATATGACAACAATTTTCCAAACAGTGTTGGAGGAGAAATCTCAGCCAGTCTAGCGACTTCTCTTATGGCACAGATTTTTGTATCCCAATCCTTAGTCAATGACCTAAGGAATTTATCATTTAAATCAAAAGTACTGAAAACTCTTCCATAAGATATTAGTTCATTGACTATCCTATAGAACTTCTTATATCATTCAGTAATACTTTCAGACTTGGCTTGTTTGAAACTCTCATATTCTTGATTAAGCATAGATTTTCTATCTTGCCTAACCTCTTCAGAACCCTCCATGCAGACTATCAATGTGTCCCACATTTCCTTGGAGGTTTTGCAGTGTATTAGATTCTGGAATGTTGAATCATCAATAGCACTTACTATAATATTCTGGACTCTTTTATCCAATGTTGCCAAGATGATTTCATCTTTACTCATCTCGGAAAAATCCTTTGATATTCTCTGATTGGCATCAAGAATAGAAATCTTCATGGTAACATATGACCCTTCCTTAAATATTATATAGATTCTAGGATCAGATGCCTCCATAAACAATCTGACCCTTTCCTTCCAGATTCCAAATATTTCCTTCCTTCAGATAGGCAATTTCATTGAACCAAGTTCTTTATGATTTTCTCCTGAACCCATCTTCTTGATCTTAATTCTTCCTTACAGATCTCACTCAGACTGTTAAGTCTAACTTTTGAGTAACCTCGCTCTGATACCACTTGAAAGAATTAGTGCCTAACCATCTAGAGGGGGGGGGGGGGGGAATAGGTGTAAGTCCTTTTTCTTCTAAGGCAGCAAATCTATTCAGTTAATTACTTAACAACAGATTATTCTACAGCTAACATAGCAAGCATTCACATAATAACAGCAACACAGATTGCACACTGATTTTATAGTGGTTCCCCAAGGTCTGAGTACATCCACTTTCCCCCTTCGCCTATCTACCAGTGTGCTAGATTCGGCCTAACTTCTTCTCTTCACCTCAGATCCTCAGATCTTACAGTAGCTCAGAACCCCAATAGGGCTCCTATAACTCAAAGTGAGTCCACACTCCTACAGCTCAGGCAAACTGCCCTACCACAGCGTTCAACAAAGCCTACAACTCAGCGATCACAATATCCTACAACTCAGGCTTACATCCCTACCTCAGCCTTCAACAAGGCCTACCACTCTGAGATCTAAATCTCCTACAACTCAGCCTTTATATAACAGGCTTACAGCTCAGATCTAGAATAAATCCTACAGAAAATAGATTTTACAAAGTGTTTTACCACCACCCAGGTAGAGAGAGAAGGGATGGATGGTTTCTTGATCAGTTCTTGGAAGAATCTGATGGCAGAGAACAACCACTCTTAGCTTTCTTCAAAGCTTCTTGAATCTGAACTCAGTAGGGTTGAATCTCCTGTGAAGTTGATCTTCAATCAGCTTCTTTCTTGATATTCAGATCACAATCTGAATCCTTCTTAGCAGCCTGGTTCAGCAACTGCACTTGGGTAGACGGAGCTCTCTCTCTCTCTCTCCAACTTCTTCTTAGATTTTCTAACGAAAATCTACTTCTGTCTTCTATTGTAACTGTTGTGTCAATCAATCTGTTGAAGGAGAATGCTTTTATATAGACTTTCTCTATGGTAACTGGATGATCCGGTTTCTAACAAATTTCTGACAGCTCCGACAGTTGTGGTAGACCGGTTGGTAACGGTAGCTGTCAAGTCATCCAGTCACTTCTTGAAATTCTATCTGTCAGCAAAGTGTCGAGACTGAACTTCATCATGTGTCGACACAAGTAGACTAAGTGTCGACACAAGTGGACTAAGTGTCGACAGAATCCTTGGTGGTGTCGACACATCTCCTTTGTTGTTGATACTGCTTCTCGACACAGCTTCTGTAGAATGTATCGACACTAATTCTGTGTGTCGACACAAACACTTCTTCTCTTTAACTTAGTTGAAACTCTGCTATGTGTCACACAAGTCCTGTGTGTCGACACAGTTGATGTCGACTAAGTCTTCTGTGTGTCGACACTGCCTCTGTGTGTCGATACAGTTGATGTCGACAAAGCTTCTTTGTGTGTCGACACAGCCTCTTGGTGTCGACACAGTTGATGTCGACTAAACTTCTCTATGTATCGACATGTTGGGTACATTGGAATACATGTACCTGATTTGAAGAAGCCTCACCTTACTCAATGATATACATCAAAATGTATTTGATGTATTTTGATTTATATTGTATAGGTTAAGTAATTGCAGGGAAAGCATGAAAAGTTTCTAAGTCCATGTGTCGACACCCAGAAGAAAAGTGTCGACACTTAAGAAGACTTGGTCGACACCTAGAGATGCAGTGTCGACACTTGGAGTAATTGTGTCGACACCAGGAATGCAGAGTCGACACCAGAAGGAAAGTGTCGACACATACAGGTTGTGTCGACACTCAATGAAGAAATGTCCAGAGAAGCTGTGTCGACACTTAAAAGAAGTGTGGACACCCAGAGGAACTTTGTCGACATCAGAAAGTGTCGACACTAGGAGGCTGTGTCGACACTCAGCAAAACATCAACAAAGTTCAAGTACAAGTGTCGACACTAGGAGGCTGTGTCGACACTCAGCAAAAGTTCAATAAAGCTCAAGTACATGTGTCAACACTAGGAGGCTGTGTCGACACTCAGCACACTTCAACAAAGTTTAAGTGCAAGTGTCGACATAATGAAGGATGTGTCGACACACAGCATATGTCTCAACACATGAAGAAAGTGTCGACACTAGGAAGATGTGTCGACATTCAGCAAATTTCAATGAAGTCTAAGTACGAGTGTCGACACAAAGAAGATGTGTCGACACTCAGCAAAAGTATCAACACAGAAGGCATGTGTCGACACCAAGAAGATGTGTCGACACTTAACAAGTTCAACACAAGAAGATGTTTCGACACAAAGGAGTTGTGTCGACACTTAAAAGAAATCAGCTAAGTATCAAAGAAGAAGGACTTGTGTCGACACACAATATCAGTGTCGACACATGTTGAAGAAGCAATGTCGAGAAGCAGATTCTACAACACAAGGAGTTGTGTCGACACCATGAAGGCTAGTGTCGACACTTAGTCAACTTGTGTCGACACTTAGTCTATCAGTGTCGACACTTAAAGACTGACTGTCTCGACACTTTCAGACAGTTACAGAAAATTCAAGAAGTGACTGGATGACTTGACAGCTGCCATTCCAGCCGGTCTACTGCAACTGTCAGAGCTTTCAGAAAGATGTTAGAAGCCGGATTAGCCGGTCACCATGAATAAGGCCTATATAAAGGCTTATTCTGTCAACAGAAGAGGATGATTGAAAAGAGTTGCAAATCAACAAAGTGAAGAACAATACAACTAGAAGAAGACCTTCAAGTGAAGATCTAAGAAGTTAGAGAGAGAGAACTCCTTCCAAGAAGACAGCTGTTGAACCAGGCTGTGAAGAAAGTTTCAGATTGAGATTTGAATCTTATGTTGCAGTGATTGAAGATCAGCTGCATAGAGAATCAACCTTACTGTGTTCTAAATTCAAGAAGCTTTGAAGAAAGCCAAGGGAGGTTGATCTCAGCAAAGTTCATCCAAGAACTCTTCAAGAAACCAGACATCTCTTCTCTCTCTAGGTGGGATATAGTGTTAACCAAAGAAATGTCAACTCCTGAGAAGGTAACACCCCAAAGGAAGAAGAATACGACAGCCCCTGTGGCTCAAGAATCATCAAGCAGCTCTGAAGAGCATGTAGTGTTCACTCCTGATGAAGAAGATACTGGAAATGCTGGCCAGTCACCTGCTAGACAATAAGATGCACCAAGGCAGGGGGAGCTACCACAATCTAGCCCAATTAACCTAGATTCCATCCAGGGGGAGCCTCTACTTGTGGAAGAGCCAACTCCACTAGAGAGTGAACAAGCTACCCACACAATACTTGAGGTAATAACTGAAATTAATAAATTAGATTTCCCTATTAAGGATGATGTTTTGTCTGATTCATTACCTAATGTTAATCAGCAAACACAAACACATAGCCAACACCAAGATGTTGTCATGGAGGACACATCTGTTGCTGATCAAGTTGTTGATGAGATAAGAGTTTCTCCACCCCATCCTCAACAGGAATTTACCCTAGAAGAGATATTCCCAGATCTTCTACAAATATATTTTGAGAATGTGAAAGCTGCTGCTGAGGGGGAGAAGGCCCATGTTGAGGGGGAGCATGTAGATATTGTTGAGGAAACTGCAAGGAAGGAGACTGAGGTGCCACAAGATGCTGAAGGGCTACAAAGGACTGAGAAGGATTCACATCCTAGTCCTAAGGACAGAGTAGATATAGCTAGCACATCTGCCTCTGAAGATGAAGAGGCTGCAAGAGCCAAGAAGACGAAATTCCAAGTCTTTAAGAGAAGGAGCCAAAATTATAAGAAAGCTTTACAAACAATTGCACCACAGCCTGCATCACAGCTAGCCCCATCTACAGATTACAGTTCATTGATGGTGGCTTTACAAATTAAGCTTGATGAACAAAGGCAAGCTCTGGAAAAATATGTGGATGAAGGGCGTAAGTCATTACAATTTGATCTGGCCCAAGACATCAAGTCAATCAGATTTGAAATGAATCTGAACAAGAAAGAAATGACTGACTGCTTTCATAAGGGAGGAAATGCAGTAGTCTATCTGGCCACACATCAAGAGAAACTAAAGACAAAACTTGAAGAACTTGAAGTGAAGCAAGGCTATGTTCTGGAGAATCAGATAAGGATGAATGATAATTTGACAGCTTCCCACAATGTCATTGTAATTGAACTAAAGAATATAGCAACTTCCCAGAATGCATCCCTGACCACTGTCAAAGAAGAATTTGACAAAGCATTGCAAGAGAGTCTAACTGTTGTTACTACTGCACTTCAGGATTCCCAGAAGTTAATAACTAAAAAGCTCCAAAGGTTGAAACCTTTCTACAAAGATGGAGTAAATTACCTAAATGCACAAATCAGATTTCAGAAAGATGATCTGAGGGATCACATTGAAAGAGAAGTCATAAAGGGGGAGAGGGTGTTAGTCAAAGCCAGCTATGATCATGCAAAGTGGATTTCAAATTCCATCAGAGCCACCCTTGGATATCCTCCATTATGTGATGATGATAATATTGCAGAGTCTGGAATTAATCCTGCATATCTTGGAGGGGAGCAAGCTGAAGTAGCTCAAGTAATATACCCTCCACCAGACTTTGATATGATACATCAAGATATACAGACAATGTATAGCCCTCCTGTGGGAATTCAAAATGTCATCCTTGAGAAAGTAATTCAGTCAGTTCAAGAGGCAATACTGAAAGAACAAGAGGCTTTGCTGAAAGAACAAGAGACTCAATTGTCTAAGAAGAGATTCAGGGAGCAAGCTGAACTTAGGCCTGACTTTGAACAATGGAGCCCCACTTCCAAGAATATCATCTTGACTGCATGGAAGGCTGCCAAGGACAATATCCAGGATAGAAACAAGTGGTATTCTGAACTGGAGTGGAGGAAGCATGAGACCAGGCAAGAGGCCATTGTGCAATATAGAAGAAAGGCTAAGATGGGAAAACTACCCCCTACTGCACAGGAGCCTAGCAAGTACTTTCCAAAGTCTTATCATTACTTTGAAAGGTAAAAGATCAAAGCTGAAGATTTGAAAAAGAAGGATCTTAAAGGAAAGAAGCCTGCTGCTGCTGAAGATGCTGAAGCCCCAGTCCAAGCAAAGATACAATCAGGAAAGGACATTATGATCAAGGAGCCTGAGCAGCAATAAGATATAATTTTTCTTTAGTATACAGTTGTAATCATTTGATTTTAAACTCTGTAAATTTTTGAATAATGAATATGTTAAAGTTGTTAGAATAATGTGATATGTGTTAAATCTATTACATTACTGTTCTGAGATATTTGTGTATACATGTTTTGTTTAAATATATGTTTATGTACTTACCCTGTTATATAATCATGTTTTACATCATACTGTGAATTTGTTATGTATGGTGTATATCATTGACTAAGGGTTATGACTTCGCCAAATAGGGGGAGATTGTTGGGTACATTGGAATACATGTACTTGATTTGAAGAAGCATCACCCTACTCAATGATATACATCAAAATGTATTTGATGTATTTTGAGTTACCTTGTGCAGGTTAAGTAATTGCAGGGAAAGCATGAAAAGTTTCTAAGTCCATGGGTTGACACCCAGAAGAAAAGTGTCGACACTTAAGAAGACTTGTGTTCGACACCTAGAGATGCAGTGTCGACACTTGGAGTAATTGTGTCGACACCAGGAATGCAGAGTCGACACCAGAAGGAAAGTGTCGACACATACAGGTTGTGTCGACACTCAATGAAGAAATGTCCAGAGAAGCTGTGTCGACACTTAAAAGCAGTGTCGACACCCAGAGGAACTTTGTCGACATTCAGAAAGTGTCGACACTAGGAGGCTGTGTCGACACTCAGCAAAACATCAACAAAGTTCAAGTACAAGTGTCAACACTAGGAGGCTGTGTCGACACTCAGCAAAAGTTCAACAAAGCTCAAGTACAGGTGTCAACACTAGGAGGCTGTGTTGACATTCAGCACACTTCAACAAAGTTTAAGTACAACTGTCGACATAATGAAGGATGTGTCGACACACAGCATATGTCTCAACACATGAAGAAAGTGTTGAAACATTAGGAAGATGTGTCGACATTCAGCAAATTTCAATGAAGTCTAAGTACAAGTGTCGACACAAAGAAGATGTGTCGACACTCAGCAAAAGTATCAACACAGAAGGCATGTGTCGACACCAAGAAGATGTGTCGACACTTAACAAGTTCAACACAAGAAGATGTGTCGACATAAAGGAGTTGTGTCGACACTTACAAGAAATCAGCTAAGTATCAAAGAAGAAGGACTTGTGTCGACACACAATATCAGTGTCGACACATGTTGAAGAAGCAGTGTCGAGAAGCAGATTCTACAACACAAGGAGTTGTGTCGACACCATGAAGGCTAGTGTCGACACTTAGTCAACTTGTGTCGACACTTAGTCTATCAGTGTCGAAACTTAAAGACTGACTGTCTCGACACTTTCAAACAGTTACAGAAAATTCAAGAAGTGACTGGATGACTTGACAGCTGCCATTCCAGCCGGTCTACTGCAACTGTCAGAGCTGTCAGAAAGCTGTTAGAAATCGGATTCAGTCTGGTCACCATGAAGAAGGCCTATATAAAGGCTTATTCTATCAATAGAAGAGGATGATTGAAAAGAGTTGCAAATCAACAAAGTGAAGAACAATACAACTAGAAGAAGACCTTCAAGTGAAGATCTAAGAAGTTGTAGAGAGAGAGAACTCCTTCCAAGAAGACAAGCTGTTGAACCAGGCTGTGAAGAAAGTTTCAGATTGAGATCTGAATCTTAAGTTGCAGTGATTGAAGATCAGCTGCATAGAGAATCAACCCTACTGTGTTCTAAATTCAAGAAGCTTTGAAGGAAGCCAAGGGAGGTTGATCTCAGCAAAGTTCATCCAAGAGCTCTTCAAGAAACCAGACAACTCTTCTCTCTCATTCTGAGTTGTAGGTTTATACATTGTAATTTTAATTTCTTGTAGGATCCTTATGGATCTGAGTTGTAAGCCTGAAATTATAAAGGCTGAGTGGTAGGGCCTGTGTGCCTGAGTGTAAGAGATCCATTTCTTTGAGTGTAGGCCTTATTGAGGGCTGAGTGTAGGCCTTGTTGAAGGCTGAGTGTAGGTCTTTGTGAAGACTGAGTGGTAGGGCCTTGAGCCTGAGTTGTAGGAACCTGGTTGGGGTTCTGAGTGTAAGATCTGAGGATCTGAGGAATAGTGGAGGAGTTTGGCCGAATCTAGTACACTACTAGATAGGCGAAGGGGGAAAGTGGATGTACCCAGACCTTGGGGAACCACTATAAAACTGTGTGTACTCTGTGTATGTAAGATTCTGTGGTTGCTGATTTATGTTCTGTGAAATTTGTGATTAAATCTGCCTAAAAGTTTAAAAATATTAAGGCCACCTATTCACCCCCCCCCTCTAGGTGATTAGGTACAATTTATTTCACGATACTGCCTCTGTATGTCGACACAGTTTCTTCTGCTGTCGACTCAGCCTTTCCAAGTGTCGACACAATTATCACCAAGTGTCGACACAGCTTTTCTCCAGTGTCGACACAAGCCTTCATAAGTGTTGACACAACTTCTCCTTGGTATCGACACATGGACTTAGAAATTTTTCTGCATTCCTTCATTTACTAAACCTGCACATATAAACTCAAAACACATCAAATACACCTTGATGCATATCATTGAGTAAGGTGAGGCTTTTTCAAATCTGATACACATTTTTCAATGTACCCAACAAAGTATTTCATCATGTCTATGTGTTGTTATATCTTAGATCTTTATTGTGTTGCTGAGCTTCAGTTGTTCATGTTCTTGTAGAAATAGTGTCCTTCTAGCGATTTCTTGAAGCGTGCACGGTGAAGAGGTGATTGCGAACCCCATTGGCTCATCCATCTTTCATGTTACTCTCTTGACTAATCCAACCAAGAGAAGCGGCGACGGCGACCCGCAATAGTATTTTTAGTGTTAAATTTAGGAAACTCCAATCCAATACCCCCTTTGTTTACGTTAACACTTGCAATCACTTTTTCAATAGCAAAGCCACACTCCCTACTTGCACTCCTCGAGAGATCGATATCTGGGGATTTAACTCCTCAACTTTATTACTTGACTATGATCGGTACACTTGCCGACGCATCAATGCACCATGTGTGACCGACCATTTTATTTTCCTCATTGGGTTCCCTCCACTGTGGGCCTAAATTTCTAGAATTTGTCGGAAGTTGCTAATATCCAATAACACACTTGGTTGTACGCTAGGGCTTAGGTAATGCGGTACAAACACACCCAAAAGTGGAAGGATTGGCCATAGTCTCCAATACCACACTTGAGAGTACCTTGTGGTGTTGTTATGTTTTGATGTTAATTTTCCCTCTATGAATGGTTGAAAACTATTTTTCTTGGATCTATATTTATTTCATGGACTGTTTGGAGTAAGTGTTCTTCTTCTAGATTGCGTAACAAGATTCCGAGAGAGGAGTTACGTTGTTTAGAGTTGAATCCTCTATTTTGTGCGGCGAGATTCGAGAGAGGAGTCGTACAAATCTTTAACCAAAATTCCACTATCATACTTCGTCGCGAGATTCGAGAGATGAGTGACAAAAGTGCAATATAGATTATAAGATAGTGTTGGAAAGAAAGAGATTTCATTTCTCACTAGCGACTTTGAGTTGTGTGTGTATGTTATTCTCATTTCATCTAAGTTAGAGATAACTAGGGGAATTAGGGTAAATGGATTTCGGAGATCGAGAGATAAAGAAATCTACTTTCAACTCGTCGCAGGATAGTAATTAAGCGTTCATGAGGGTTTATTCTAAAGACTCATCACAACAAACAAGTGAAATCACATACGAGACTATTTCTCCAATTTGATAAAAGTCTCTTAAGTAAGTGTTATTTAGTTTTAATTTTGTTTTCTTTAATTTTTCTTAATCTAAATTCACATTTGATCACCCCGCTTGAATTCACTGAACGGGTAAGGCTAGTAATTAGGAGCACTAACGTTGCACTTCCTCTATGAACGATAACTCAACTCATCATTTTATTACTTGATTCGACACGTGCACTTGCGTGATTACGTAGATCCATTTTGATTGTATCAAGTTTTTGGCGCCGTTGCCGGGGAAGCGCAACTGGTTTAGTGTTTTATTTCTCGTAATATTAGTTAAACGTTAGTAGTTGGAGATCAAGTATTTTGTTTTTAATTGTTTTTCTTGTCTTAGCACTTATTTCAAAGCTTTGTGGTGTATGTCAAGGTATAGAAACCCGGAATTATTGCCACTAAACTTAGAAATAGAGCGCACCTGTAGACAAAATCGAAGAAACCGTAGAACGGAAAACATTGATCATCCTGAGATGGATAATAAAGCAACTCGCTTTGAGCAACATTTCCCGGGCGCGAAAAAGTGCAAACATTCCCTAAGAGTCCTCACCGAGTTCCCACTTTGGACTCCGGTTTGCTGGGGAATCGTGCAACTCGGCTACCAAAACAGCCACTCGCAAGCCCGCGGGAAAAACCATGCTCGAACCACGGTCAAAGCCAACGTAATGCCCATCCTGCGTACGCAATCAAAAATCCGGGGTGTTACAGTCACTCCCCCTAACAACAAGTTTCGCCTCGAAACTTTTCAATGATTTTGATCTCAATCAAATCAGGTAGCAAACCAAAAACATGAAGGCAACAAAAAAATACCAATTCACATACCAGCTTCTTTACAGGAATAAATGAGGGTGAGCCGCCCTCATCGTTGACTCGAGCTCTCACGTCGCGCTTTCCACATTCTGATTTTTCCATAGCACCTTGATCATAGGAATCTTCTTTTTCCGCAACACGCGATCTTGGGAGTCCAATATCCGGATGGGCATCTCCTCATAAGAAAGGTTTGGCACCAATTACGGCACCACGTCCAACACTTACGTGTCATGTCATACACACTTGCGAAGTTGGCTGACATGAAACATGTCGTGAACACCGGGAAAGTTCACGGGTAATTCGATTTTGTAAGCGGATGCACCAACTCGCGCAAGAATCTTGAAGGGACCCACAAATCTTGGGTCTAATTTGCGCTCTTTTCCAAACCTTTTAATCCCAACCATTGGGGAGACTTTCAAGAAAACGGAATCCCCCACCGCAAACTCTAATTCCGACCTTCGTCGGTGGCGTACTTTTCATATCGCTCTTGGGTGATCCGGAGCTTCTCTCGAATACGTCGTACGACAACTTCGATATCCTCGACCGCCTTTGGGCCCAACAAAGGCCGCTCGGCAACCTTAGTCCAAAAAAGGGGAGTCCGACATCGACGCCCATATAAAGCTTCGAACGGAGCCATTTGCAAGCTTTCTTGATAGCTGTTATTATATGTGAATTCCATAAGCCGCAAACGTTCATCCCATGCTCCGCCATACTCAAGAATGTAGCATCGAATCATATCTTCCACAATTTGGTTGACTCGTTCCGTTTGGCCATTCGTCTGAGGGTGGTAAGCAGTGGAATATCGCAAATCCGTCCCCAAACCCTCTTGTAGTCTCTTCCAGAAACGAGAACTAAATCGGGAATCCCTGTCTGATATGATATTGACTGGCACACCATGCAGTCGGATGATCTCGTTCAAATACAACTCTGCTATTGTCTTCATCGGGTAGTTGACCTTAAATAGTATGAAATGAGCACACTTGGTCAACCTATCCACGATCACCCACATGGAGTCATGTCCTCGTGGAGATCTTGGTAAACCTGTAATAAAATCCATTGAGATGCTTTCCCACTTCCATGTTAGAATCTCCAATGGTGTCAACTTGCCACCAGGCCTTCCATGATCAGCTTTCACCTGCTTGCAGGTATGACATTCAGATACAAATTGTACTATATCTCTTTTCATTTCATACCACCAGACAATTTGTTTCAAATCACGATACATTTTTGTTGAGCCTGGATGGTAGGCCATACTTGAGCCATGTGCTTCCCGACACACCATCGCGCGAATATCTCCAACTGCGGGAATACAAAATCGACAACGATACTTTAACGTGCCCCCCTCATCAATAAAAAAATCCGGTAATTCATTTTTTTCAGTTCGAAGAAATAAATGTAAAAGATCAGGATCATCCTTTTGATGTTGTCTTGCAAGCACTAGCCATGAAGGTTCTTCTACCATCGAATGACTTTGCGGGTCATATTTGCCCACGGAAATATCCATCAATAGAAATTCCTCCACAAGACGGTCGACTGAAAGATGAAATAGTTTCCCCGTATTCCGACTCAAAGCATCGGCCACCACATTTGCTTTCCCCGGATGATACTGAATGTCCACATCATAATCAGCTACATATGCAAGCCATCGCCATTGGCGCAGATTCAGTTCCTTTTGCGTGAAGACGTACTTTAAACTTTTATGATCCGTAAAGATTTTACACTGCGCACCATAAAGTAAGTGTCTCCACAACTTTAACGTAAAGATCACCGCTGCGAACTCCAAATCATGCGTTGGGTAGTTCTTTTCATGACCTTGTAACTGCCGAGACCCATACGCAATCACCTTTTTGTCTTGCATTAATACACATCCAAGTCCAACGTGCGACGCATCCACAAAAACGTCATAATCTATCCCTTCTGTCGGCAAGATCAACACAGGAGCGGTACATAACCTGTTCTTGAGTTCAAGGAATGAGGCCTCACACTTGTCATTCCACTCAAACGCCACATTATTCTAGGTTAAGCGAGTCAAAGGTGCAGCCAACGTAGCAAAACCTTCTACAAATCTGCGATAATAGCCGGCCAAGCCCAAGAAGCTCCGAATCTCCTTGGGTGTCTTCGGTCTTCGCCACTCCATGATTGCAGCAATCTTTTCGGGATCCACTGAAATGCCATGGTGATTAACGACATGACCCAGAAAGGCAACTTGAGGCAACCAAAACTCGCATTTGCTTAGCTTGGCGAATAACTTTTGGTCTCGCAAAGTGGCCAATACCAATCGCAGATGCTGTTCATGCTCCTCAGCACTGCGGGAGTAGACAAGAATATCATCAATAAAAACTACCACAAACTTATCCAAATAGTCCTTGAACACCCGGTTCATCATATCCATGAAGGCTGATGGTGCGTTGGTCAAACCAAACGACATCACCAGAAATTCAAAATGGCCATGTCTTGATCGAAATGCAGTCCGCGGAATATCAGACTCCCAGACCTTGAGCTGATGATAGCCCGAGCGGAGATCAATCTTCGAAAATACGGAACTGCCACGCAGTTGATCAAACAAATCATCAATTCTTGGCAGTGGGTACTTGTTTTTAATCGTCACCTTGTTCAACTCCCGGTAATCGATGCAAAGCCGCATTGACCCATCTTTCTTCTTCACAAATAACACCGGTGCACCCCAAGGTGATGAACTCGGCCTGATAAACCCTTTTGCCAATAATTCATCCAGCTGGGTACGCAACTCTGATAGCTTACGCGGGGCCATTCTGTACGACGCTTTCGCAATAGGTCGCGTACCCGGTTCCAAATCAATAACGAACTCGACATCACGATCAGGGGCAAGACCAGGAAGATCAGTAGGAAAAACATCTGTAAATTCACGCATAACAGGAATCTCCTCCAAACGCGGCAAAACAACACTAGTCCCCACAACTGAGACTAGACAAGCAAAACAGTCGGCAACAAACAACATCCGAACACATACCGCCGAAATCCCTGGAGTATCCTGGCATGAATCACCATAAACACTTCCCGGCTGACCATTGTCCTTGATAAAATCCAAGCGCTTCCCTTTGCACTGGATGACAGCGTCATAGCGGGATAACCAGCCCATGCCCAGAATGACATCAAAATCCTCCAAATTGATCACCTTGCAATCAGCCTTCGCTAAGAAATCGCCCAACAAAATGGGACAATCAAGAAGACCCCAGTCTGCCACCACAGAAGTGCCGGAAGGGAACTTCACCAAAAAGGCATTCCCCACTCGATCTGGTGTCAAATGATACCGATCCAGAAAGGTTCGAGCCACAAATGAATGGGTCGCGCCAGAATCAAAGAGAACACGCGCCCAATGGTTCTTTACCTTAAATTTTCCTATAAGGGGACATATGTTGCTAAGCACTACGCATAAGAGGCATAAACAAAACGTGAACCAGAGGAATGAATCGAACCTGAGATAACCTGGGGTGACATCTGAGCTTCCTTTGAGGAAATCACATTTAACTTCCCTTTTCCTTTGTCCAAACACGGAGGCGGAGGCAAAGCCTGGAGTAGCATTGGCTGCAGCACGGGCTGGTTTTTTGGGCACCTTGCTTTGAGATGTCCCTGTTTGCCACACTGGAAGCACACCTTATCCTTTACCCAGCAGCAGCTCATATCATGACCTCTTCCCCCACAAGCTGTACACTCCAAGTCTCTGGTTGGTGCACTCTGAATGACGTGCACCTGCTCCTTCTTCTGCATCCCCAATCGCTTGAAACATTTCCCAAATGGGTGGCCTGACCGGCCATAGAAGCTACACGTCTCCTTGTTCCTCTTCCTTACGTCTGATTCTTGGGAGCTTTTCCCTCCCACCAGCTTCCTCTTATCCTTCCTCATCAGCTGTCCTTTTTGTTTTGCAGTTTCTATAGCTTCAACCTTCAAAGCAGCCTCAACCACAGTAGTGTAACTCATCGCTCCATACGCACTTGCGAACTGCTGTACGTCGCTGCGGAGTCCGCCAAGAAATCTCTTTACTCGGTCATCTTCCGTCGTCACCAAGCTCGGAGCGAACCGACTTAGCTTGCTAAACTCAATTTCATACTCACTCACTGTGAGTTTCCTCTGCTTCAGGTACAAGAAGTCATTCATCAGGCGGTCCCTTTCCACTGACGGCAGAAATTTGCGCTGTAACATTTCTTTGAAGGCTTCCCACCAACATCTCGCCCCTAGGCCTTCCTTTTCTCGCAACCACTAACCTTTAGCCAACCCTTTGAGTTGATAGGCAGCAAGTATCACCTTCTGGTCCTCGGTAACGCCAGAATAAACAAACATTTCTTCCAACATGATTACCCAATCATCCAAGATCACAAAGTCTGCATTTCCATCATACGTCGGTGGTCCAAGTCGCTGGAACTGCGAGATGAAAGTCATCGCATGAGGAACCACAACTGGGGGTATCACTGCCACAGAAGGAGTAGAACTGGTGGGGCCTCTGACAGTCTCTTACCATCTTGGTGCCAGCCCAGACATCGCTGACTACATAGCTTGGAGCTGGGACTGCACTTCCTGCACCTGCCTCGTTAAAGCCTCATTACTTTGGCGTAAACTATCCATCAGGGCATTATTCTGCATGCCCGAGGACTCGCCCTCGGATTGGGGAGTTTGCCTTGTCACTGGACGCTTCGACATCCTATAAACACGTTCACTCTTGTCAAGCTCAAACCCAACAAAACACACAACGGCTATGTACAGACCATACATATATAAATATGAACCTCAACTGCTCACTTGCTCTGGGAGTTTGAGAATGATGGTATTCCTAGCCTAAAGGTGATGCACCGTCATCCCACTAACTTGTGCCTAACCGATGAATGTATGACTTTATTTAACCCAAATCTATGAGTGTACATGTGTCATCATCTACATCTTTAGCTTGGCATGTTGTGCTCATGCAATGTTATGTTATGCGTGTTGTGCGATGCAGTCTAGAAAAGGCCTTAATGCATGCCATGAGCGGTCGTACGCATCACAATGCTATGCATCCCATACTACATAGCATTGCATGCAACGAAGAAAAGAAAACGTGCTAGTTGCATCCATGTGGTAAGGTTATGCATCCCATACTACATAACCCGCACATGTTGCCCCTATGGTGGATCCATATACAACCACATATTATGCATCTCATACTACATAATATGCCCCGTATACTTCTGGTCATGCCATGAGTGTAGTGTGCGTGCTTCGGCCAAGACATACCGATGGCACCTCGGTGTGTGTCTGATATGCTGCTTATGCCAAGGACAAAAACGAACGTTTGCCCGACAAAAAGTCAAGCAAACCTCGCTCTGATACCAACTATCACAACCCGCATTTCCTCAACGAGTACATCGTATCAGAGCAAGAGGAACTACGAGTTATGATGCCACGTCGTGCAGGGGATAACTGCACACGCTCAGGCAACCCTTGACGCTTACTTTATGAGTTGAAATCCAGCAGTTAAATGCAAGAAAATCTTTGAGTTTAATGGTCGTATCCCTCGGCCTTAGGCATTAAAATGTGTGTTTATACGCGGCGGAAATACTTTGTTTATTTATGACAATCTCCTATATGCAGTCTATATTGATACTACTATAAGAAATCATCTTTGTTTACGTCATTTGGAAAATACGTGTTCGGTAACCAAAACATGTTATGCATGGATACAATAATAGTTTTGTTTAGCTTAAAAATATCTAATGCATCCTACTATAAATCGTCCCAAGAGCAAGAAGACATCATTTTCCACCTGTTTTGTTTACTCATTATACTTACATGAAACATTGCTACGGGGTCGGTAAGCCCCTTCGTCATCTTTTTCTGAACTTCCTACTATATTTTGTAGTTTTGATGATTGCTGAGGTGTTCTTTCTTGAATGCCTCAGGTGCAGGTTGTAGCCGGTTGAGCGGCTAGTGCTTGGATCGAGTTTATTTGGAGCTAGCTGAGCTTACTTAGCGAGGTAGTTCTTTTCTTTGTTGTACAGATATACATGTGCCCCAATGGGTTCGTGTCAGCTTGTTGGCGCCCATTGGTGGCTTTCTTTACTTGTGATATATAAATACTAGACTGCTAATGTGACTCATTTGGATGAGATGATGTCTTCTTGCTCTTGGGAAGAATTTATGGTAGGTTGCATTAGGTATTTTTAAGCTAAACAAAACTATTATTGTATCCATGCATAACATGTTTTGGTTACCAAACACGTATTTTCCAAATGACGTAAACAAAGATGATTTCTTATAGTAGTATGAATATAGACTGCATATAGGAGATCGTCATAAATAAACAAAGTATTTCCGCCGTGTATAAACACACATTTTAATGCCTAAGGCCGAGGGATACGGTCATTAAACTCAAAGGTTTTCTTGCATTTAACTGCTGGATTTCAACTCATAAAGTAAGCGTCAAGGGTTGTCTGAGCGTGTGCAGTTATCCCCTGCACGACGTGGCATCATAACTCGTAGTTCCTCTTGCTCTGATACGATGTACTCGTTGAGGAAATGCGGGTTGTGACACACGGGCCTGTCACAGGCCATGTCACTGGACACGCCTACCTACACGGTCGTGTCACTGGTCGTGACACAGCACATAGCACCCAGGCAAACAACCCGAGCAGGACACGGCCTTGGGACACGCCCGTGTCCCAAGCCGTGTCACCCCATACTCGACCTTCGTCGAACGAACTTCATCGAGCAAAGTTCATAGACCAGCGGGACACGCCCTGTGACACGCCCGTGTCACAGGCCGTGTACCCTTCTCTCGACACTCGACATTCGTCGAGTGAATTTGGTCGAGCGAAGTTCGTCGACAGCGGGACACGCCCTGTGACACGCCCGTGTCACAGGCCATGTACCCCTTCTCTCGACACTCGACAATCGTCGAGTGAACTTCGTCGACCGAAATTCGTCAAACACACGGGACACGCCCTATGACATGCCCGTGTCACAGGCCACTAAACTGCAGCCAATTTTGCACCTGAGGGGGGAAAACCCAGCAACCGAGATAACATAGCTTCATATCCATATGTTCTAACTTTTTAACCATGCTATGCCCGAGCCAAATGATCCGGGTTCGAGCAAAATACCTCGGAATGTAACGAAATTCACATTGCAGCTAACTACCCACGCTACGACTCTAGTAGCGAAGTCGAAATCAGCATCCGACAAACAAAACTTGGGCTAACCTTGCCCGAAGCCAAAACACAAGCATTCCCGAAAGGCACCACCGAGTCACCAAAACAGACTCCGGCTTGCTAGGGAATCTTGCAAACCGGCTAACAAACAAGCCACTAACGGCCTAACGAGCGAAGGCCAAACAATATGTTAGCGTAACGCCAAACAAAATTACACACTGGCCATAAAAAAACTGGGGGCGTTACAGTCACTCCCCCTAAAAGAAAGTTTCGCCTCGAAACTTTACATAACAAGGACATAACAATCAAAGAGGTAAATGGAAGAAACCATACCAGACAAGCTTCAGGAAATAGATGAGGGTGAGCCTCCCTCATAGCCGACTCTAATTACCAAGTAGCGCTTTCCACATCTTGGTTCCTCCATAACACTTTCACCATAGGAATCTTCTTTCTTCGTAATACACGATCTTGTGAATCCAAAATACGGACAGGCACCTCCACATAAGAAAAATTTGGTTTCAATTGAGGCACAGATTTTAACACCTACCTGTCGTTTCGCACACACTTGTGGAGTTGGCTTACATGAAAAACATCGTGAACACTAGGAAACGTTGCGGGCAATTCCAACTTATAAGCTGATACACCAGCCTGCTCAACAATCTTGAACGGTCCCACAAATCTTGGGTCCAATTTCCGATCTTTCCCAAATCTCTTTATGCCAACCATCAGGGAAACTTTAAGGAATACCAAATCCCCCACAACAAACTCCAAATCTGATCTCCGCCGATTGGCGTTCTTCTCATAAAGTTCTTGCGCTATCCGAAGCTTTTCTCGAATACGGTTTACAGCAACTTCCATTTCTTCTAATGCATCAGGACCCAATAAAGGTGTCTCGCCAACCTCAACCCAAAAGAGAGGAGTTCTGCAACGTCGCCCATACAGGGCCTCAAACGGAGACATTTGCAAGCTTTCTTGATAGCTATTATTATACGCAAATTCCATAAGCCGCAAACGTTCATCCCATGCTCCTTCGTGGTCTAAGATATAATATCGAATCATATCCTCCACTATCTGATTCACTCGCTCTGTTTGACAATTAGTCTGCGGGTGGTATGCGGTAGAATATCTCAAATCCGTACCTAGACCCTCTTGTAAACTCTTCCAGAAGCGAGATGTAAATCGAGAGTCTCGGTCGGAAATGATATTACGGGGAACACCATGCAAGCGGAGAATCTAATTCACATACAGTTCAGCTATCTTCTTCATCGGATAATTAATCTTATAAGGTACGAAGTGAGCACACTTCGTTAATTGATCGACGATCACCCACACGGAATCATATCCTCTAGGAGATCTCGGTAGACCTGTAATGAAATCCATCGAAATACTTTCCCATTTCCAGGTTGGAATTTCCAGTGGTGTCAACTTGCCACCAGGCCTTCCATGATCGGCCTTCACACGCTTGCATGTATAACATTCCGACAAAAATTTTGCTATGTCTCTCTTCATCCCATCCCACCAGGCAATTTGCTTCAAGTAATGATACATCTTCGTAGACCCTGGATGGTAAGCAAAGCTCGAATCATGAGCTTCTCGGCATAACATATCTCGGATGTCCATAACAGCAGGGATACAAAATCTGTTGCGGTACTTCAACATACCCGCAGCATCAATCGAGAAATCAAGTAACTCCCCTTTCTCCGTTCTCTTATATAAGTGCAGGAAAGCTGGATCATCTTTCTGATGCAGCTGCATTAGCTCAATCCAAGAAGGTTCTGTTGCCACCAAACTACTCTGCAAATCACAGCACCATATAGAAATATCCATCAACAGAAATTCTTCAACTAATCGGTCGGCAGAGAGATTAAAAATCTTTCCCGTCTTCCGACTTAGGGCATCAGCCACCACATTAGCCTTGCCCGATGGTACTGGATTTTTACATCATAGTCGGCAACATACTCCAACCAGCGTCGCTGGCGCAGATTCAATTCCTTTTGGGTGAATACATACTTTAAACTTTAATGATCAAAAAAAATCTTGCACTGCACCCCATACTGTAGATGTCTCCACAATTTCAACGCAAAGATAACAACTACAAACTCCAAATCATGTGTAGGATAGTTCTTCTCATGAGTCTTCAATTGCTGAGACCCATACGCAATCACTTTGCCGTCTTGCATCAACACACATCCAAGTCCAACATACGATGCGTCTACAAAAACATCATAACCGAAGTCCTCCGTAGGCAGAGTCAAAACAGGAGCGATACACAATCGATTCTTGAGTTCAAGGAATGCTTCCTCACACTTAGCATTCCAATCAAAAGCCACATTTTTTTGAGTTAACCGAGTCAAAGGTGCAGCCAAAGTAGAGAAGCCTTCCACAAATCTTCTGTAATAGCCGACCAACCCCAAGAAGCTCTTGATCTCCTTGGGAGTATCCGGTCTTCGCCACGCCATCACTGCGGCTATCTTTGTTGGGTATTGTATCCACAATGTACCTGATTTGAAGAAGCCCCTGGACAAGCTAAGGTCAATAGACTATGTATTTGATAAACTTTTTCAAGTTGTACTTGCAGTTTCTCCACGCTAAGTGCACACCAATGTCAGGGTGCAGTAGGTCAATATACACGGGTCTGCACGACGTAATCCCTCGTTGAGCAGATCAGTGTGTTGGCCTATGTGTACTCTCTCTATTGGAGTGCACTTACTTTCAAGTACAGGGCCATTCATATGCAAGAAAAGACAAGGAGCATGGAGGATCAAGGAGCAGCTCCTAGGTGGAAGACGAAAGATCGTCCAAGGCAAATTCGACGAGAATCACCAAGTGATTCTCGCCGAATCGGCGAGAATCACTAGTGATTCTCGCCGAATCGACGAGAATCATCAGTGATTCTTGCCGACTCCTTCTGGCCATCTCAAAATGGTGCCAAGTAAGATTCGGCGAGAATCACTTGTAATTCCCGCCGAACCAGTGGTCAAGCAGCCCATGTATACAAAGTAAAATTCGTTGAGAATCAACAAGTGATTCGACGAGAATCACAAACGATTCTCGACGAATCGTCGAGAATCACTTGGTGATTCTCGCCGATTCGTCGAGAATCGTCTGCGATTCTCGCCGATTTTGACTTGGCGTTTTCTCAGAATGCTGCTGGACCGGATTCTGCTTTTGGACTAGTTTGAACCGGAATTTGGAGAATTCTTTTGTGGGTCCCACAAACGGTCATATTTGAGAATCCTACAGTATTTATACACAGGTATTTTTGAACGGAATATAGACATAGAAAAAGACGCCGAGCTCACGGAAACCCTAAGATCGCGAAATCTTTCCACCGCCTCCGTCGCCGCTCGCGCAAGTCCGTCGCCGCCGCTGATCGATCTTCTTCCCGATCTCCGGCGACAGAAGCTTAGTAAGGCTTGAGTCTCACGCGTCTATCCAGAGATCCTTTGTCTCTCGATTTGTTGATCGGAAAAACTTTCCATCCGAATCGATCGAGACGACCGATCCTCGTGTGACCGTTGGAAGACCGAGCTTGCTTCGCTACGAAGTTTGGATCTCTAGTCCTGTAGCAGCTGCTCTTCATCGTAGCCGCCGATCCCGAAGCTAGCCGCCGCTCGTGGGCCGCCGCCGGTTCCGGGGAGATCCTCTCCAAGAGAGACCAAGGTCGTAGACTCTTCATCGACTTCAAGAACACGTCGTCGAACAAAGAGGAACACCGTAGTATCCAAAAGAAGTTTGTATCACGTGTACACTCTACATTTAATTTCGTTGTAAAGGAACTTTGGTTCCGTGTTGTAAGGGTTGGGTGCAACCCGTTTTGTGGGAGTGTTGACTCTCACGTGTGGAAGGGCTCCTTCCGTTAGTGCAGGGATTGGATTTCAATCCCGTTGGAGAAGTGACTGAGTCGTCCCTTGTTGGGGAGATAGGTCGAAGGGGGAAAGTGGATGTACCCAAGTCGGGGAACCACTATAAATTTGCTGTGTATTCTGTGTGCTGTGCTTTTTGTTTTTATTGTGCAGGTACATCCGTAAATTCCGCAGAAGAACCACACGTCACCTATTCCCCCCCATAGGTGCACATAGTTGACACTAGGTGGACTTTCAAGTGTTATCAGAGGGAGGTTACTCATCAAAAGGTTAACACCTTGAGTAGAATCCTGCCACTAGTGTCAACAAGGAGACATACATCTACTATGGACGGACTCAAGTACTCCGGCAAGATCCCAGTGTGCAACAGACTCAACTTTCCTATCTGGAAGGAAAGGATCAGGTTCTACATGGAAGCAGTGGATCTTCGACTGTTCATGATCATGCTGGAGGGACCTTATGTCCCCACTAAGGCCTCCACCATTGATCCCACCAAGAAAGTGCCGAAGACACTCTCTGAAATGGACAAGGATGAGATGGTCCTAGTGGGCCTTGACATGAAGGCAAGAAACATCCTGTTCAGTGCAGTTGATGACTCGATGATGCAGAACTTCAGCAACTGCAGGACAGCTCAGGAGATCTGGCAGTGTCTGATCATTCTAATGGAGGGCACAGATGAAGTGAGGGATGATCGGATATCCCTCCTGAACCAGAAGTATGAAGCCTTCAGACAAGGGCCAAAGGAAGAGATCGGGGTCACCTACGAGAACTTCCTAAAGATTGTCAACGCCCTCCAGGGGTACGGAAGAGTGTTCACTAATGGTGAACTCAACGACAAATTCCTTAGGTCCCTTACTAAGGAATGGGACACTAAGATCTGCGCCATCAGAGAATTTGGCAGACTAGCAGAAACTGATCCACAAATTCTGTTTGGGAAGCTGATGTCCTATGAGCTTCAGCTGAACACCAGGAAAGCTGAGGAAGAAGCAGAAAAGGCTGCTGCAAAAGAAAAGACTGTGGCACTAAAAGCCAGTCACTCCAGAAAAGGGAAGAGTACGGTGTCGTACCGTGCCAGGAAAAAGGATGAGGAGGAGGACTCCGATCCATGCTCCTCCAGCTCAGAACTGTCGGAGGAGGATTTCTCCCTCATCACTCGAGAGTTCAAGAAGTTCCTCAAAATGAGGAATCAAAGAAAGAGAGACGGCTCCTCTTCCAGACATCAGAAGAAAAACTACTCTTCTGACAGGTATGCATCTAAACCCAATAAACATCGTTCTTCTGACATTATTTGCTTTTGATGTAATAAGCCAGGACACGTCGTGGCCGACTGCTATCAAGGCAAGAGGGAAAAAGGAAAAGAAGAGGAGCACAAGTCCTCCAGAGACAAGAAGAAGGAGCGAAGCTACATCGCTAAACGGCCAAAGACACTAAGTGAGTCTGATTCCTCAGACTCCAGTAATGATGAAGAAGCCTACTTCGGGCTGGTGGGTCGATCGGACTCAGAAGGAGAATGCCCCCCATTCACTGGGAAGGTAAAAGCTCACACCCCTCTCTCCGACTCCGACTCTGATCCTGAGTCTCAGGATGATGAACCTGAGGATGGCCCTTCGGCCCGTGAAGCTGAGCTCCTCGAAAAGTATGAGCTTCTGCTCAACACTTTCGACGAGTGCCGCAAGAGACTGAAGGCTGAGAAGAAGGAAGTAAAATTCCTTAAGGGTGAGTGTGTATCCCTAAGGGAAGAGGTCTCTAGCTTGATCTCTCTCAGACAGGAGCACATTGACCTAACTTCAAAGCACTCAGAGTCTTTGAAGCTCCTTGATCTCAAGCAGGAGGAAGTCAACAAATTGGAAGAACTACTTGCGGTAGAAAGGAAGATCGTACAGAGCTTCTCTATGCCAAAAACAGTGCTTCCAGTCGTTGACACCTTCTCTGCTCAGGCCAAAGGAGCTGGCTTGGGGCATATTGGGGCATCTGGTTCTTCATATAGGAGAAACAAGAACCAGAGGAAGAATAAGGCCGCCAAGAAGGCCTCTGCTGATGAAAAGGGTAAGGCTCCTCTTAGTCCTGTTGCGTTCAGAAAGCCTGGCTTTCCTTGCAAACAACATGACTTTGAGTCAACATTTGGGCATCATTTCCGGCCCTCGGTTGCAAAGCCTAAGAGCCGGTATGACGGTTGGAACTTCCCCCGGAGCTTTGGTGAGAGTGCCTTCAAGGCACCTTATGAGGAAATCCACATAGGAAATTATGGTCCGTTCTCTAGCGGCCATAATGGAAAGCAGGCACCAAAGGCCAAACCTGTTATACAGAAGGTGACAAAATCATGTGACTGTTGTCACCATGAGGTCTCCACCTCCAGATCCAAGGCCCCAGCTGCACCCACCGTTCCAAGGGTAAGGCAGGAGCCTAGGAAGAGATACAACAGGTTCGACTGTTGGTGCTGTGGCAAAGTCGGTCACTTTGCCGTGGATTGTTGGTTTAATCCAAGACATTACGAGACTCCCCATGTTAACAATGCGAGGCCGACCACTCGTAGGGTTAACCAACCGAGGGGGAGTGTGCTAACAAGGAATCTAGGACCCAAAGTCGATTGGGTTCCTAAGGCGAATTAATTTTGTTTTGCAGGAATGTCCAAAGGCCACCAAAACGCCAATCTGGTATTTGGACAGTGGATGCTCCCGGAATATGACTGGGACAAGAAGCCTGCTGCGTGATTACACTCCCGTCGAGAATGGACCCAAAGTCATCTTCGGAGGGTCAGATCGAGGAGTCACTAGAGGTTACGGTATGATTTCCAACGGTATAATCTCTATCACCGACGTGGCGTATGTTGAAGGGTTAAACCATAACCTGATCAGCGTAAGTCAGTTATGTGACAAAGGTTATGACGTTAAGTTCTGCAAGGATAAATGTCTGATAATCTCACGTACCTCTTCTGAGACGGTATTATCAGGCATCAGGAGCAGAAATATCTTTTGCTTAGATTTTCTCAGTATAGATTCATCTACCCCCGTATGCCTTGTGGCAACCGGCAGTGCATCTCTTTGTGAACAATGGCACAAGAGATTGACATATATTAATTATAAGACAATTAGTATGTTATTTTCTAAGAATTTAGTAAGAGATGCTCCCAGTATCAAGTGCATCAAAGATAGCCCCTGTCATGCATGCCAGATGGGCAAACAGACTCGGGTTACCTTTAAGAGCATTGCAGACAAAGACTCTTCCCGATGTCTTTACCTGTTACATATGGACCTGTTTGGTCCAATGCAAGTTCATAGCTTGGGAGGCAAATCATATACGCTAGTGATAGTTGATGATCACTCTCGGTTTACATGGGTGTTCTTTTTGAAACGAAAGTCAGATACTTTTGATATCTTCACTAATTTTGTCAAGCAAGTTCAGAACGAATTTAACTGCTCCGTGGTCAAAGTCAGAAGTGACCATGGAACAGAATTCGAATCTGGTGCTATGACAAAATTCTGTGAAGAACACGGTATCTTTCATGAGTTTTCCTCCCCACGCACTCCTCAGCAAAATGGGGTTGTGGAGAGGAGAAATAGAACTCTCATTGAAGCCTGCACGACAATGTTGAAAGACGCCTCTCTCCCTGAATACTTCTGGCCAGAGGGTGTCAATACAGCTTGTCATGCACAAAACCGAGCATTGATCAACAAGCATCATCGTAAGACACCCTACGAGCTACTGAAAGGCAGGAAACCAACCATGTCCTACTTTAGGATTTTTGGTTGCAGATGCTATGTACTAAATAATGGGAAGTACCCGCGTACTAAATTCGATGAAAAATGCTTCGAAGGCATATTCATGGGCTATAGTTCCCATAGTCGGGCATATAGGGTCTTCAATAAGAAAACCCTAGTGGTAGAAGAATCAATAAATGTTGTATTTGATGAAGGAAGTTTGCTTCACAGCAACTCTTCCAGTGGTATTCTTGAAGATGCAGGTGCACGATTGAAACAGCTGAGTCTGGATGAGCCCGCTCAAGATGACACTCCTAAGTACATCAAAGTGTCCACCTCCACGTCATCTGAAAATGTCGAAGATCAAGATGAATCAAATCACTTGGAAGAAAGAGAAGCCCAAGAAGTAGTTGAAGCACCGGACGCCAGACTTCTAGAGCTCCGTCACGTGAGGGATCATCCTAGAGAACAGATCATCAGAGATCCTCGTGTCGGCGTCAGAACTCGAAGAGGTACAACTAACGAAGTATTGCATCTTAGCTTCCTGTCACAGGTAGAGCCAAAGAAGTTCGACGAGGCGAACAAGGATGCGGCATGGATTCTGGCCATGCAAGAGGAACTACATCAATTCGAACGGTGCAAAGTTTGGACGCTGGTTCCCAGACCATACAAGCAGAACGTGATCGGCAAAAAGTGGATCTTCAAAAACAAGCTGGATGAACATGGTGTCATCGTAAAGAACAAAGCCAGGCTGGTTGCTCAAGGTTACCGACAGGAGGAAGGGATTGATTTCGACCAGACCTTTGCACCAGTAGCAAGGCTCGAGGCAATCAGGTTGTTCCTGGCGTATGCTGCAGTCAAAAGATTCACAGTCTATCAAATGGATGTGAAATCGGTATTCCTGAACGGAGACCTAAAAGAGGAAGTATACGTCGCTCAACCCCCAGGTTTTGTCGATCCTACTTTTCCCAACCATGTCTACTTTCTTAATAAAGCATTATATGGGTTGAAACAAGCTCCTCGAGCTTGGTATGAGACTTTATCTAGGTTTCTTCTTGAGAATAAGTTCTCTAGAGGTAAAATAGATAAAACTTTGTTTCTCAGGGAAGTCAAAGGCAAGATTTTGCTGGTGCAAATCTATGTCGATGACATAATATTCGGCTCAACGGACAACAATCTTTGCAAAAAGTTTTCTAAACTTATGCAAGGAAAGTTTGAAATGAGCAGTATGGGAGAGCTCAAGTATTTCTTAGGACTTCAAGTGAAACAATCTGAGGATGGAATCTTCATCTCTCAGACGAAGTTCACAAATGAACTCCTTAAGAAATTCGGTATGGAGAGTGCAACCTCTATGAGGACTCCAATGGGATCCACCATGTCTCTGGATAAGGATGAGAAAGGTAAACCTTTCGATGAAACCAAATACAGAAGCATCATTGGATCCCTGCTCTACCTTACTGCCAGTAGACCGGATATTATGTTCTCCACATGTGTCTGTGCCAGATATCAGGTGAACACTAAGGAATCTCACCATGTCGCTGCAAAGCGAATTCTAAGATACCTTAAAGGTACTCCTAATCTTGGCTTGTGGTACCCGAGAAACAATGATGTCGAGCTAATAGGCTTTTCAGATGCTGATTTTGCAGGGAGTAGGGATGACAGGAAAAGCACTTTCGGGACGTGCCAATTCCTCGGAAGAAGGCTTATCTCATGGAACAGCAAGAAGCAGAACTGTGTGGCTACCTCCACAGCAGAATCTGAGTACATCTCCGCAGGCAGCTGTTGCGCACAACTCCTTTGGATCAGAAATCAGTTGGCCGACTACAACCTTCAGTTCAAGGAAGTTCCTATGTACTGCGACTCCTCCAGTGCCATTGCCATTGCCAACAATCCTGTCTCGCACAGCAGAACGAAGCATATTGAAGTGCGCTACCACTTCATTCGGGAGCACGTGGAAAACAAGGACATCTCTCTCTGTTATGTCCCCACGGACAGGCAGATTGCTGATATATTCACAAAGCCCTTAGACGAGGCAAAGTTCAATCTTTTCAAGACTGAATTGGGGATGCTCAATTATGAAGAATGAAGACTACAGAAGCTTCCGACCCGTGCATGATCTGAGGGGGAGCTAAGGGCCAAAGGTTACAGACCCCGATTTGCCGAAGCCGAAAAGGGGGAGATTACCCTCTCGGGGTCAAGGCTAAGGTGGCTCCAGCTTGCTCCCAAGCAATCGGTATTGGTAAGGGATGACTCCACTTAATGATGTTAAGTGTATGGCTTTCAGTTGCTTTCCTTTCAATTTGCTCTATTCACCTTAGCTTGAAGGGTTTGGGCTTCTTCAAATAGGGGGAGATTGTTGGGTATTGTATCCACAATGTACCTGATTTGAAGAAGCCCCTGGACAAGCTAAGGTCAATAGACTATGTATTTGATAAACTTTTTCAAGTTGTACTTGCAGTTTCTCCACGCTAAGTGCACACCAATGTCAGGGTGCAGTAGGTCAATATACACGGGTCTGCACAACGTAATCCCTCGTTGAGCAGATCAGTGTGTTGGCCTATATGTACTCTCTCTATTGGAGTGCACTTACTTTCAAGTACAGGGCGTTCATATGCAAGAAAAGACAAGGAGCATGGAGGATCAAGGAGCAGCTCCTAGGTGGAAGACGAAAGATCGTCCAAGGCAAATTCGACGAGAATCACCAAGTGATTCTCGCCGAATCGGCGAGAATCACTAGTGATTCTCGCCGAATCGACGAGAATCATCAGTGATTCTCGCCGACTCCTTCTGGCCATCTCAAAATGGTGCCAAGTAAGATTCGGCGAGAATCACTTGTAATTCCCGCCGAACCAGTGGTCAAGCAGCCCATGTATACAAAGTAAAATTCGTTGAGAATCAACAAGTGATTCGACGAGAATCACAAACGATTCTCGACGAATCGTCGAGAATCACTTGGTGATTCTCGCCGATTCGTCGAGAATCGTCTGCGATTCTCGCCGATTTTGACTTGGCGTTTTCTCAGAATGCTGCTGGACCGGATTCTGCTTTTGGACTAGTTTGAACCGGAATTTGGAGAATTCTTTTGTGGGTCCCACAAACGGTCATATTTGAGAATCCTACAGTATTTATACACAGGTATTTTTGAACGGAATATAGACACAGAAAAAGACGCCGAGCTCACGGAAACCCTAAGATCGCGAAATCTTTCCGCCGCCTCCGTCGCCGCTCGCGCAAGTCCGTCGCCGCCGCTGATCGATCTTCTTCCCGATCTCCGGCGATAGAAGCTTAGCAAGGCTTGAGTCTCACGCGTCTATCCAGAGATCCTTTGTCTCTCGATTTGTTGATCGGAAAAACTTTCCATCCGAATCGATCGAGACGACTGATCCTCGTGTGACCGTTGGAAGACCGAGCTTGCTTCGCTACGAAGTTTGGATCTCAAGTCCTGTAGCAGCTGCTCTTCATCATAGCCGCCGATCCCGAAGCTAGCCGCCGCTCGTGGGCCGCCGCCGGTTCCGGGGAGATCCTCTCCAAGAGAGACCAAGGTCGTAGACTCTTCATCGACTTCAAGAACACGTCGTCGAACAAAGAGGAACACCGTAGTCTCCAAAAGAAGTTTGTATCACGTGTACACTCTACATTTAATTTCGTTGTAAAGGAACTTTGGTTCCGTGTTGTAAGGGTTGGGTGCAACCCGTTTTGTGGGAGTGTTGACTCTCACGTGTGGAAGGGCTCCTTCCGTTAGTGCAGGGATTGGATTTCAATCCCGTTGGAGAAGTGACCGAGTCGTCCCGTGTTGGGGAGATAGGTCGAAGGGGGAAAGTGGATGTTCCCAAGTCGGGGAACCACTATAAATTTGTTGTGTATTCTGTGTGCTGTGCTTTTTGTTTTTATTGTGCAGGTACATCCGTAAATTCCGCAGAAGAACCACACGTCACCTATTCCCCCCCCATAGGTGCACATAGTTGACACTAGGTGGACTTTCAATCTTCTCTGGATCAACTGAAATGCCATGCCTGTTGATCACATGGCCTAAAAATGAAACCTGAGGTAACCAAAATTCGCACTTACTCAATTTGGTGAACAATCTATGGTCCCTCAAAGCAGACAAAACCAAACTCAGATGCTGATCATGCTCCTCAACATTGCGGGAATAAACAAGAACATCATCGATAAACACAACCATAAACTTATCCAAAAAGTCTTTGAACACTCTGTTCATCATATCCATAAAGGCTGAAGGCGTGTTGGTCAAACCAAATGACATTACTAAGAATTCAAAATGCCCATACCTTGATCGAAAAGCAGACCGTGGAATATCTGACTCACGGACTTTAAGCTGATGATAACCAGAACGGAGATCAATCTTAGACAATCATGAGCTACCGCACAGTTGATCAAACAAATCGTCAATCCTTGGCAGGGGGTACTTGTTCTTAATAGTGAATTTATTTAGTTCACGGTAATCTATGCAAAGCCGCATCGACCCATCTTTATTTTTAACGAATAGAACAGGTGCACCCCAAGACGATGAACTTGGTCTGATAAAATCCTTTCTTAACAATTCATCTAGTTGGATACGCAACTCTGCCAGCTCTTGCGGGGCCATCCGGTACGGCGCCTTTACAATAGGACGCGTACCCGGCTCCAACTCTATCACAAATTCAACATCTCTGTCGGGCGGAAGACCAGGAAGATCATCAGGAAAAACATCTGAAAACTCGCGCACAACAGGAATCTCTGCTAAACGCGGCAAACAACCAACAGTCTCCAAAACTGAGACTAAACAAGCAAAACAGCCGGAACCTAGCAACGTCCGAGCACATACCGCAGAAATAGCTGGAGAATCCTGACGCAAATCACTATAAACACTCCCAGGCTGAACGTTGTCCTTTCTGAAGTCCAAGCGTTTATCCTTGCACTGGATCACAGCATCATACTTCGACAACCAGTCCATGCCTAAGATCACATCAAAATCTTCCAGGTCAATCACCTTCAAATCTTCTGTAGCTTTGAAATCCCCCAACACAATCGGACAATCCAAAATGCCCCAATCGGAAACTATAGAATCACCAGAAGGGAACTTGATGCAAAAGGCATCCCCCACTTGATCTGGTTCGAGACGATATCGATCCACGAAGGCTTTAGCCACAAACAAGTGGGTAGCGCTAGAGTCAAAAAGAACACGCGCTCAGCAGTTCTTTACCTTAAACTCTCCTAAACACAAGGTGCACACTAATCACATATCTACGAAGACAAATGGAATACGATAATGACGAACGAAACAAGAGAACTAGGGAGGAGTCTAACCTGATACAACCTGAGTAGAGGTCTGAGCATCTTCAGAAGTCATCACATTAAGCTTTCCTTTGCCTTTATCCAATCATTGAGGAGGTGGCAATGCCTGGAGTGGCACTGGCTGTAACACAGGTTGCACTTGTGGGCACTGAGTCTTGATGTGCCCTTTTTGTCCACAATGATAACACACTTTCTTTGACCAACAATAGGCAGCATCATGCCCCTTCCTTATACATATCATACACTCCAAATCCCTCTAAGGAGCACCCTGAATCTCATGAACCTGCTCCTTCTTTTGAACACCTAACCTTTTGAAGCACCGCTCGAAAGGGTGGCCTGACCGGCCACAGAAGCTACAAACTTCTTTGCTCTTCTTCCTGGAAGCAGCATCAGGCACCTGAGAGCTCTTCCCTTCGATTAGCTTCCTCTTATCTTTCCTCAGCCACTGTCCTTTTTGCTTAGCCTTTTTGATTGCCTCAACTTTTAAAGCAGCTTCCACTAAGGCAGCATAGCTTGTTGCTCCATATGTACTTGCTAACTACTGTACCTCATTTCGTAAGCCACCAAGAAAATTCTTAACTCAATCCGCCTCGGAAGTTACCATGTCAGGGGCAAACCGACTCAGTTTACTGAACTCAATCTCATACTCACTCACTGTGAGCTGCCTTTGCTTCAAATGTAAAAACTCATTCATCAAACGGTCTCGCTAGACCGAGGGTAGAAACTTTCGTAAGAGCATCCCCTTAAATGACTCCCAAGAACATCCTTCTATCAAGCTCTCCTTTTCACGCAACCACCAACTCTTTGCTAACCCCTTTAGCTGATATGCAGCGATCATCACTCTCTGATCATCAGTGACGCCAGAGTAAGAAAACATTTCCTCCATTGTTATCAGCCAATCATCCAATACCATGAAATCCGCTTTGCCATCATAAGTAGGTGGTCCAAGTCGCTGAAACTGGGAAATAAATGTCATCTCAGGTGGAACCACTACGGGAGGCACCAACGGAGCAGGAGGGGCAGGAATAGCTGGACCCACAGTAGGGTCCTGCACCCTCGGAGCAAGCCCAAACATCATGGAAAACATAGACTGAATCTGGGACTGCACATCCTCCATTTGCCTTACCAAGCCCTCATTACTCTGTCGTAAACTTTCCATACTTGCATTGTTCTATGCAGCCGAAGACTCGCCCTCAGACTGGTGAGTCTGCCTCATCACAGGACTCTTCGACATCCTATCATCCAACCAATACGAATCAAGAACTAGCCCAACTTCTAGTACAAAACAACTCTGTACAGACACACATACACATATAAACTTCAACTGCTAACTTGCTCTGGGAGTTTTTAAATGATGTTATGCCTAACCTACGATGAGTCACCCTCATCACACTAAATCATGTGCATATACCATGCATGCATGAAGTTGTATTCCTTTTGACTCAAAATCATGTGTGTACAGGCGTCATCCTGTCAATCTGTAGCTTGGCACGTTGTGCTTATGCAATGGTATGCTATGCATATTGTGCGATGCATGCTAAAAAGGCCTTAATGCATGCCATGTGCGGTGTACGCATGAAAATGTTATGTATCCCATACTACATGACATTCTCATGCAATGAAAAACAAAAACGTGCTAGTCACATTCATGTGGTGAGGTTATGTATCCCATATTACATGACCCTCACATGTTGCCCCTATGGTGGATCCATATACAGACACATAGTATGCATCCCATACTACATACTATGCCATGTATACTTCATGTTATGCTATGAGTGAAGTGCTCATGCTGCAGCCAAGAAGAACTGATGACACCTCAGTGTGTGTATGATATGCCACTGCCTGACCCAATGCTAAGCAAACCTGGCTCTGATACCAACTGTCACAGCCCGCATTTTCTCACAAATTTAAATAATATCAGAGCACGAGAAAATACGTGTCGTGATGCCACGCCGTGCAGGGGATAACTGCACGCGCTCAGGCAAAACCTAAACTCGCGTTCGTTGAATACATCATTTCTTATGCAAGTAAACCAATTACAGTTTGATGGACGTATCCCTCGGCACCGTGGATCAGCTAGTCCACATGAAAAAAACTATAATTTTATACGCAGCAGAAATATATCGTTAAGGTAAGTTGACATCTCATGGAATGCAGGACTCTAGGTGACTCATAATATATAGAAAATAGCTTTTTACGTACACGAGAAATAGTGCGTTAGTGTTTTAAAATCATGATATGCATGAGATTCATATACTGTTACTTTTAAGGTGTAACATAATGAACGTGCAACCTAGTATAAAACGTTCCCAGAAGCAAGTAAACAACCTCCAAAAAAGGTAAAACTAGCAGTCTTTAGTTCATAGTACATCAGTAAACGAAACCATCAGTGGGCGTCAACAACCTAACAGGAACCCACTGGTGGGTGTGTATGTCTGTACAAGAAGAAGAAAAACAAACTACCTCACCAAAATGAGGAACAGCAACCTCAGCAGCCATAAACAAGCTCCACCAAAAGAAAACTAGCCGCTCACTCGGCTATCACCTGGACCTGAGGCATTCCAAAAAAAAGAATACCTCAGCAAGTATATAAAGAAATGAAATGGAACAGTATCTCAACCATAAACAATAATAGAAATGGAGCATTTCATCCAAAAGTAATACACTGCCTAAGGCAGGATCAAGATGCACCAAGTGCAAAAGATATCAACATAGCCTGCTAAAAACCTGCAGGAGCAATAAAGCCAACAAATGCCAAAATACCAAAAGAATGAACAGACCTAAATTTGTGATGTATGAACAGTGGTAGAGTCATTACTTAAGGGTTCAACTGTGGCAGCCCTTAAGGTGGAACACACCAACAAAAACAGCTCATATCGGGGCCGAACGGTACTCTCGACACCATAAAACAACCCGCCCATTATCCGGGGCCAAAAGGTTCTCTCTACACCATAAAACAACCAGCCCATTATCCGAGGCCAAAAGGTGCCCACCACCCCTTACAGAGCTATCAGACAAACCACATGCCATACTTCACGATTCAAGCGGCAAAACACGCCGAAACACATCAACAACCCGAAACCCCGATGTAACCACAAATCTGAACGTTCATCCTAAGCGAGTACGCAATTTCTAAGTTCCTACGTTCATATGTCTACCTTCAACCAAGATTTGGACAGAAATCAAGAACCTTAATTTCAACTACATCATAGCCATATAACCATAAGAGATGAAAGAAAAGAAAAACTTGGCAAGGGCAGGAACACCACTTGCCTCAACCTTCAAGCACAACAGCCACTATCACAGCTTTAGCACAACTAGGAGAAAAACCTGAGGTGAACAACATAGGAGAAAAACAACTAAGCAATTTGACAACCCCTCGTTTCTCCAATAATGCAAGAGCAAAGAAACGTTACTTAAGGGGCAAATCCAGAGCAGCTGGTCCCTCTTCCTTTCTTTCTCTTGTACTCACCCTCTTTGGACATGGAGAAGGATAAGAAGAAGAATAAGAATGAACACCAAATGGAAGGAGAAAGACTTTAATTTCGGCCTGACTTCCAGGGAAGAAGTTTGGTCCCTTGGATGAAAACAATAAAGAAATTGAACGGCAGCAAAATTTGCTGAAATTTCACGTTTCGGCCCTGACACGTCCTGTGACACGCCCGTGTCACAGGCCGTGTCACTTAAGCGGTAGGCAACCGCCTCACCTCCAAACATTACACGGCCTATGACACGGGCGTGTCACAGGCCGTATCACTGGACACGCCTACCTACACGGCCGTGTCACTGGTTGTGACACATCACACAGCACCCAGCCAAACAACCCGAGCAAGACACGACCTTGGGACACGGCCGTGTCCCAAGCCGTGTCACCCCATACTCGACCTTCGTCGAACGAACTTCGTCGAGCGAAGTTCGTAGACCAGCGGGACACGCCCTGTGACACGCCCGTGTCACAGGCCATGTACCCTTCTCTCAACACTCGACATTCGTTGAGTGCAGTTCGTCGAGCGAAGTTTGTCGACAGCGGGACATGCCCTGTGACACGCCTGTATCATAGGCCGTGTACCCCTTCTCTCGACACTCGACAATCGTCGAGTGAACTTCGTCGAGCGAAATTCGTCAAACACACGGGACATGCCCTGTGACACGCCGTGTCACAGGCCGTGTACCCTGAAACGCCCTGGGACACGCCCGTGTCCCAGGCCGTGTCACCCAAATGTGCTCCAGGTCTTTGACCTCTTACACCTCTCCTTTGCTACACTAAACTGCAGCCAATTTTGGCACCTGAGGGGGGAAAAACCCAGCAACCAAGATAGCATAGCTTCATATCCATATGTTATAACTTTTTAACCATGCTATGCCCGAGCTAAACGATCCGGGTTCGAGCAAACTACCTCGGAATGTAACGAAATTCACATTGCAGCTAACTACCCACGCTACGACTCTAGTGGCGAAGTCGAAATCAGCATCCGACAAACAAAACTTGGGTTAACCTTGCCCGAAGCCAAAACACAAGCATTCCCGAAGAGGCACCACCGAGTCACCAAAACATACTCCAGCTTGCTAGGTAATCTTGCAAACCGGCTAACAAACAAGCCACTAACGGCCTAACGAGCGAAGGCCAAACAATATGTCAACGTAACGCCAAACAAAATTACACACTGGCCATAAAAAAACCGGGGGCGTTACACGGCCTGAGCGGGCAGAAAGGCCTGTCCGCCCATACTGACGTCGCAACCTCCAGGGAGAGCTCGGAGCAGGCCGCGACTAGCGAGCTGACTTCATTTGGAAGGATTGCTGATTTCTGGGTTAACATAATCCCCACACTTTTTAAGTTCCGAAGGGAACTTCGAAAAAGATGGAGACCCACGAATATCGTGATCCACCCTAAAGGAAAAGAAGGGGGCAAGGAGAGATAGAAGCTGATGTCTCTACTTAGGATTTTACTAATGCTCGTCTTTTTCCTGCAAAGGAAAAGTTAGTGTAGGCATGTATGGAAGATACATCTTGTGTGTACCTGGGTTTGCCTTTGCAAAATGAAGAAGATGTGTCTTTCACTGAGTTCTGCAAAAACGAAGATGAGAGGAAAACATAGAAGAATAATAATCTTGCAAGTACCTGATGGAAGCTTGCAGGAACCTGTTATCCTCTGCAAAAGAAAGAGTAAGCAGCATGCGTGAAGATAAAAGTAAGTTATAAGTACCTGAAGGGGACTTGCAATCATTTGCTAGTTTCTGCAAAAGAAAATTTAGCGACAGATATGAAAGTAAAGTAGACCGCAAGTACCTGAAGGGAACTTGCATGAATCTGCTAATCTCTACAAAAAAAGGTGTAAGACCCCCCCCCCCCCCCCTTTTTTTTAAACACCGGGGTCTTAGGCCCAGAACCGCCGTTTTGCGGTGACTCCTTCACGCCCTGAAGGGTCATCACCACAAAGCGCCGATTCATCCGGCCAATTCGATCACAAAAAAGTTGCAAAACAAAGTAAATGCAAATTTACAGTCCACAGAAAATCACATATCATAAAGATAATCTCCATGAAGGGAGTGTCCACAGAATAATATATCAGAGTACTAAAATACGGGCTTATGCCCGGTACATCATGTTCTCACTACAAATCACTCATGCGGAAGCAAAAGCATAAAATCTACTTAAGGTCGAGACTCACAGTCCCGGCTGTATGAACTCCAGAGCTAGACTGCCCCATCTCCAAGCGCACCAGTCTCTGGGGCTGCTCCTCCATTCTGGGCTCCATGATTCCCAAAATGATATGGTTCGAAAACCGTTAGTCTAAAAGACTAAGTCCTATCATCCCCCACCCTTTCCCCCATGGCTCCTAGGCACCGAGCGGAGAGGAAGAAAGGGGAGGACTTGACGGTGGAGAATAATCAAAAACAGATGGCAGCAGAGCTATACTAGTAATTCTATAATAGATATTGACAATAAGATGAAATACGAAAAGTAACCTTCACCTATGCGAGAACACATAAGCCAAGGGGTCTTCTGTAAGGCTCCCATCGTATAAAAGTCCCACACCAATTTATACATTGGGGTGTCGGTTATCCAACTGCAATATATATATATATATATATATATATATATATATATATATATATATATATATATATATATATATATATATCAAAATTGACCTTAATTTATAAACTTGCCCACACAAGCTTATAGACCAAGGGGTCATTTTGCAGGGCCTTATGTATAAGCGTCTCATTCCACTTATACTTTAGGTGTCAGGGGTTAAGTGAATCGATTATGCTATGATATGCAAGTGGGTATGATGGAACATGCAAGTGCAACACTCACACCCGACTCTGTGCACATAGACCTTTAGTTCCCCCTTTCTGGAGCCTTACCTCCCAGAATACCTCCATAGTGGCAGACGGAAGCGGTGGGTTGGGCCTCGCCCACCTCTAAACCAGTAAAGCACTACCGGTCAGACCTATCGTACGCCTCAATGCTTGGTGCACGAAGCGGACTCCTACGTACTCTTGTCGGCTGGTGCACCGGACTTCTGTTGGCGAAGTGCTAACCACACTTGCCGAGTCAGCGTATTGGTGTAGGTGCATCGACCTTTCAATAACGAAGACCCACCACCTTAATTTTCTTTCCTTTCATGCACATGCAAATTTATCGTATCACATCGAGCCAAAGCTCCCCGGACCATCCCGTCCGTCACAAATATCAACCGAGCCAAAGCTCGCCGGACCAAAACATCAGTCACAAATATCAATAGAGCCAAAGCTCGCCAGACCAAAACGTCGATCTCTTAACCATCCCAGCCGAAGCTTCCAACTATCTTCCTGTGCTATCTGTGTTCGTGAAATGTGCAACCCTAAATATTAGGTTACTCTTTTCAGCTTGTTAATAGAGTTTACGTTAACCTAGGACTGCCCCCGGTATTCCTTATGAAGGGCTCTCAAGGAGCACTAGGAACTATGATGGGATTACGCCCATCATTCCCTTTCACAAGGTACTTATTATTATTATTGGTTGATTCTCTTACCCATTACCTTCTCATATTACGATTGACTATTCTAGTGTGATTTTTAGCCTTCCTCTCTTCGGGAAAGATGATCTTTCGTCGAACCCGAGCACCTCTTAACTCTAGCCAAACCAATTCCTCACCACTCTTCCCATCCTTCTATGGTGAACTCATCCACATTTATCCAAAGTGACTAACTCCTACACCATGTCTCATCGTATCTTATTGCAATTACCCATCTTGCCAAATGCAGACCATCGTAGGCTATATGTCGGACCGGACATGTGATAATCCAAATACTCATCCAAATGACCTATCTTATTTACTGGAGACTTATCATGGCACTAACAAACTAAATCCAGGTAATTATAATTTTTCCTAATTGATCTGGCATTTAATTAATTTCCTTAAAGCTTCCGAAGGCTACCAGTTTGAACATGCACTACCCTAAGTACTCATGCAAGATGCCTAAAAAATTATGATAAATACTAGGTTTTCTTAGCATGGTAAATCCAAGGTATCACAATTTTTCTATCATCAAAAGGGCACTAAAATTATTTAAGCATTATTTACTATCTTCCATTGTTTATGAACCAAGTACAAAAACTATCCATCCAAAAATTATAAATTAATTATACTATGCAGCTATAACCTTAAAAATAGCATTGACCAAGTTTCCATAATTTTTCAGTAAGAATTATTCTCTGAATAAATTAATTATCAAAAATCTCAAAATTATGGACTTGTAAAAGAAGTACTGTAAACAGCCCTGTAAAAATTATGAATAAATTTCTACAAGTATATTTTGGCCTGAAATCATCAAAACCTAAGTATTATGATTTTTCAACAGATATATCATCTATAATTAATTTTATATCGCCAAAGCCCCATTTTGAAACTTGTGAAGGAAGTACTAAATATAAACAAGTAAAAATTGTAACAAAATTCATGGATATTCACTTAGGCCTAGATTATCTTCTGACCAAGTTCCATCAGATTCAAGTGAATAGAATAGTCAAATTAATTAAAAGACCATTTTGGGCCTTTTGGTATTTAACAAATAAAGTACCAGAAATATAATCCATAAAATTCTAATAAACTTACCAAGGGTTCTAGATGGTCTAAAACTTACTCTACCCAGGTTTCATTTCCTTTAGTTAAGGTTCTGTGGCTTAATTTACAAAATAGTGCTTCTACCCTAAAACTAGGGTTAGGGTTTTGTGGTGCCTACCTTCCTCCCAATCCTCTAAGATTTCTTCCAGATAACTTAGGTTACACTACCTTCAATTCTATTGAGTTTTCAAGGTCATACAAGGTCATTTGTCCTTATGTCCTTCACAACCCCCAAAAGTCCTTCCTTAGTGTTTGAGGTTGAACCCTAGGGTAAATCAAGCCTATAACACCCCATTTTCCTTAAAGGGTGACATTGGCCATACTAATTCAGTGACCAAAATTTCAGCCTCTGTTGAGGGGAGGTGGCCACCCTAAGCCCATTGTGCACTTTTAGTCAAAAATACCTCCTTAAGGCCACTCTAGGGTTTGGTGATTCCCCAACCAAAACCTATCCAAATGAGTTGAAATTTTGTACAGAGCTAGGTATTGATGCCAGAGACCACTAACCAAAATTTGGCAAGGTTTGGAGGTAATTAGACCACTTAATTAAAATACCCTAACATTATTAAATAAAAGTAAAACCTTAGTCAAAGTGTCTCTAAAAATTCTGAATTTTGGGCAAGCCCTAGGTAATACTAGGGTAGACTTCCTGCCAAAATTTTAATTAATTTGGCCCAAGGATGAAGTGTGGGAACTCAGTTTAATGTCTGACTAGCCCTAGCTGTAGGTCCCACAAAAATGGGTGCCCTGGTCAAACCAGAGGCCCAAATCGGTCCAAATCAATTTTGGATTAACGTAGACCCATAGTGATACAACTTTCATATTGCAAGTTTTCCAACCAGGTGGACCTATGTATTTTTAAAAATTAAAACCATTTACTGTAAATAGTGTGATAGAAATGAAATAATCATGAAATTAACTCCTATAGTTTATTATATCCATCTGCACGAATCTTGGCGCGTATTTGACGGAATCCTATCATCTTCTAGCTCCAGCCGACGGTTGTGATTCGTCCCGCCTGGATCTCCTTCCAGCCGCTGCCGCCGGCGATCCGGCCACCTCCCCGGCCGACCACCGCCACCACCACCTCCATTGAGGTGGTGGTTGTCGCCAGGCGGCGGCACAACCACCGGAGGGGTGTTTTCCGGTGGTTCTAGTAGGTAATTTTTTTGCCGAAAACCATGAAATCCATGGTTTGGATCGGGCTCAATTGAGCCTGAACCTTGCACCTAAAGAATTCTACGATCTACCCATGAGATAAGGGGAGGAGGAGGACCTTCCTGGCAGCCTGAATGTGGGAGGAACGGCGGGATGCCATTGTCGATGGCGGTGGCACTCGGCTTCTGCAACAACACTATGGAACGACCTGTTCCCTCCAGGTAAGAGCTCGAAAATGTTCCCCTCTGCCCACTGATGATGTTTAAATGGACAATTGGGGAGGGGCGGCTGGTTCTTCAATGCCATCAAACACCATTAATGGTGTGGCTCGGGTTGAGTGGGGGGGGGGGGGGGGGGGCTGAATCTGCCTCTTGGTGGCCGGGAAACGGCTGGAATCAACTCCTCTTCCCTAGAGGAGTTGATTGCAGCCATAAAGGATGGTTGTTGACCTCCTTGGCCAGTTCCCCCCATCCTTTCTTCTCCCCCAACTCTCTCTCTCCACCATTATCATGAAAGGAAGCTCCTTTCTCTCTCCTAGTCACCATGTTGACTGGTCAACTCCATAGGATATGTGCAACCCACTTAATCATAAAAAGATATGAAAAGTGGTGTTAGCATAAGGGAAAAATGGCTTGAGCTTGGGTTAGCCCATTTGGGCTAGGTTTGACTTGGCTTAGGCTAGGGTTGACTTAGGTCAATTTGATCATTTGGGTTGTCCCCAATGGGTCCCTGGTGAACCATTGGCCTCCCCTAAGGTCTATGTAGGGTAACTTTGCACTTTGGAGGTCACCTACCCTTAGTAAGGGCACTTTGACCAGATTAGGCGCTTGAGTTGACTTGGGTCAACTTGGCCTCTAGGGCTGACCCCAATGTGTCCTTAGTGATCCATTGACCTCACTTTAGGGTTAGGATGGCATAGGTGGGGTCCACTTGGCTAGAGGTAGGTCAATTGACCCTAAGTAGGTTAGTTTGACCAATTTAGGGTTAGGGTTGACTTTGGGTCAACTAAGCCTCTTTGATTGACACCAATGGGTCCTTATGGCTCTAATGGGCCTCCCAAAATGTTTGGGGGTGTTGTGGTAGGGTCTTGGGGTCAAGGTGTAGCCCCATGGTCATCCTAACCTATTGTTCAGAATTCTACTATTTGCAGGACCATGATGATTTTCAACTTCATGTCTAAGCTCACGTGGTCTTCTTGGGCTTCCTAGGGTTTTGTCATGACCTAGTCATGACAAAAACACTCTTAGGGGTCTAGTCAGAAATGGGATGTTATAAATCCCAATAAACAAAACAAAAGATTTCGTCCCTGAAATCAAGGTTAAGCCTACGGGAATTTCTACCGAAGAAAAGAAACTTGTAACATCCCATCGCGATGCCATGTTTGCTAAATTAGGTTTAAAGGGAAACCTAAATCTATGACCAATTCGCCCTAATTGGCAAACCAAGATCCCAATAAACAAAAGATAAGCCCCCAATAAACAAAAGATTAGCCTCTTCTCTTCCTGGAGCAGCCCTACTAGTTTAAAGCAGGAAAATAAATTAAACATCTTGAGGGGTTGTGAGGTATACCTGACTGAACAGCTCTGGGTATTTTTGTCGCATTAGGTCCTGCGGTTCCCAGGTATGCTCCTCCTGGCCGTGGTTCCTCCACAGGACTTTGACTAACGGAACCTTCTTGCGACGGAAGATCCGTACTCCTCGATCGTCGATTCCGAACCGGCTCTAAGCGAACAGACTGGTCTGAAGCTACCGGCCCTTCGGTGGTCATAATGTGCTGCTCCGAGCGTAGTAGAGCCCTCCTTCAGCGAAGAAATGTGGAAGACATCGTGCAGAGCTGGCAGCTCTGGTGGTAACTCCAACCTGTAGGCTAGGGGCCCGATCCGCTCCAGGTTCCTGTAAGGGCTCATGTACCTAAGGGCTGAGCTTCTTCCTCCGGACACACACCCGTGAAACTCCATGCATGGGCCGGATCTTAAAAAACACTCGGTCCCCCACCTGACGATGCCGGACGTCATAGTACTTAGCCTGTCTGCTCTGCGGCCACTAGCATCCTGTCTCTGATCAGCCTCACCTGAGCCTCGGTGTTTTCAACAAAATCAGATCCCAACACTTTCGGATTCTCGTCCTGAATCCAAGAAAGCGGGGTCCTGCATTTCCCTCCATACAAGACTTCGTAAGGCGCCATCCTGATGCTGAACTGGTAGCTGTTGTTATAAGAGAACTCGACCAGGGGTAAGAGCTTCTCCCACGGTTCCCCGCGGTCCAAAATGCATAGCCTCAAAAGATCTTCCAGCGTCCGGTTGGTACATTCAATCTGCCCGTCCGTCTGGGGGTGGAATGCGGTGCTGAAGGTCAATCACGAGCCTAAGTAAGCCTGCACGGATCTCCACTCCCTGGAAGTGAACCGGCCATCCCGATCCGACACAATCGTCTTGGGCACCCCGTGATATCGAACGAACTGCTCCACAAATCTCCGCACTAATACTCCCACAGAGTCGTCCTTCCTGATCGGAATGAATCTGGCCACCTTCGTCAACCGATCAACGATGACCCAAATAGAGTGGTTTCCCGTCCGTGATCGGGGAAGTCCATGAATAAAGTCCATCGCGATATCTTCAAACTTCCACTCTTGGTACCAGAAGTGGTTGCAACAACCCTGCGGGGTTTTTGCACTCCGCCTTCACTAGATGGCAGGCTTCGCAGTGGGTCACAAACTGAGTGATATCTTTCTTCATGCCCAGCCAGTACATAGTCTTCTTCAAGTCCGCAGACATCTTCGTGATCCACGGGTGCACCGAGTATCTGCTGTGGTGGGCCTCCTCCATAATATCTTCCCGGACCTGGCCTCCTTCCAGTATATAAGTCCGACCTCTAAAGCATACCATGCCGTCCCTCATCGTGTAATCCCCTGCTGCACCGTTCTCCAAGGCCCAGAATATCGGCACCAATTTGGCATCTCGCCTCTGCCCATTCTCTGACTCGGTTTCGGATATCGTCTGTAGCACTCATCGCAGCCAAATACTCCATGTAAAGTTCGGGGTCCTCGGACGACACTAGTGTGATGTGCATATCCTCCAATCTCCTTACCAGCTCCATAGACATAACCTGGGGCCCGGCTTCAAAAGTGGCAGCTCTCCTGACTCAATGCGTCGGCCACCACGTTTGCCTTCCCTGGATGGTAGTGCATCTCATACTGATAATCTGCTAAGAACTCCACCCAGCGCCTCTGCCTGATGTTCAGTTTCTTCTGCGTGTCCACGTATTTCAGGTTCTTGTGGTCGGAGTAGATGTCGCAGTGGACTCCATAAAGATAGTGGCGCCAGACCTTCAAAGCAAAAACAACTGCCCCCATCTCAAGGTCGTGCACCGGGTAGTTTTGTTCGTGCTTCTTCAACTAGCGAGACGCATACGCAATCACATGACCCTTCTGCATTAGTGCATCTCCCATACCCTGGTAGGAAGCATGGGTGTAGACCTGAAATCCTTCTCTCCCCGAGGGGAGAGCAAGTATGGGAGCCTGAGGTGAGTCGATCCTTCAGCTCCTGGAAAGTTGCCTGACACTGCTGGGTCCACACGAAAGGTATCTCCTTCTTCGTCAAAGATGTGAGCGGGAGGGCGATCCGAGAGAAACCCTCCACGAACTTCCTGGTAGTAACCGACAAGTCCTAGGAAACTTCGTACATCGGTGGCTGCCTTCAACTGCGGCCAATCCCGAACTGCCTGAATCTTTGCCGGATCCACAGCCAACCTAGCTCCACTGATAATATGGCCTATGAAGCCCACCTCCTTCAACCAAAACTGACATTTGCTGAACTTTGCATATAAATGATTCTCCCGCAGTCTCTGTAGGGTCAGTGCCAGATGGCGAGTGTGCTCCTCCTCCGTTCTCGAGTAGATGAGGATGTCATCGATAAACACAATGACAAACACATCTAGATACTCCTTGAAAACCTGGTTCATGAGGGTCATGAACGTCGATGGTGCATTGGTGAGCCCGAAGGGCATCACCGTAAACTCAAATAATCCATATCTGCTACTAAAAGCAGTCTTCTGAATATCCTCCTCTCGAATGCGAAGCTGGTAGTAGCCCGACCTCAAATCTAATTTCGAAAAGAACTGCGCCCCCTACAGTTGGTCGAACAGCTCGTAAATCCGTGGCAGCGGGTATGTATTCCGAACCGTCAATCTGTTCAGTGCTCGGTAATCAATACACAAGCGGATTCCGTCCTTCTTCTTGACAAATAGCACCGGGGCTCCCCACGGCGAAGAGCTTGGCCGGACAAACCCTGCCTCTACTAGTTCCTGCAACTGACTTTGGAACTCTTCCAACTCCTTCGGGGCCATCCAATAAGGGGCCCTAGATGCCGGCTTGGCCCCCAGCATAAGCTGTATCTGGAAGTCCTGCTCTGGGTGCGGAGGTAGCCCTGGCAGTTTCTCTGGAAAGACGTTAGCAAACTCTCGCACCACTGGGATGTCTTTCACAGACCACTTGGCCTCCGCCAACTCAAATAAAATCTGATAAACCTCCTCTCCCTGCAGGTGGGCCTTAACGGCATGTACTGAAGATAAGGGTATATGAGAGGCAGGTCTTATACCTTCAATGATAAGGACAGAATCCTCGTGCCTCACGGTGATCCTCTTTCCTTGACAATCGATCTGGGCATGGTTCCAGTATAACCAAGTCATGCCCAGGATCAGCTCGAAGACCGGCATCCTTAGGATCGTTGCCGATACCTCGAATGACTTTCCTCCAATCTCCGCCTCCATGTTACAGTGGGCAGAGGTGAGTATCTCCGATCCGTCGGGTATACGCACCGTCCTCATCAGGTGTAACGGACTCAGAGGCTGCCGCACCTTACAAGGCCGCACAGCGTGGACCGCTACAGGGCTGCAGCCCAATACACCCCAACGCCTCCTTGGCCTGTTTCTCAGCACGCCGCGTTGTTGGCGCTAGGTTTCGAACCCGCAACCCTTGATAGCCAATCATCCAACACCGCTATCACCAACTAAGCTGCAGCTCAGTCGGTGATAGCGGTGTTGGATGATTGGCTATCAAGGGTTGCGGGTTCGATACCTAGCGCCAACAACGCACTGTGCTGAGAAACAGGCCGGAGAGGCGTTGGGGTGTATTGGGCTGCAGCCCTGTAGCGGTCCACGCTGTGCGGCCTTGTAAGGTGCGGCAGCCTCTGAGTCCGTTACATAAAAAGTGCACTTTTTATGTAACGGACTCAGAGGCTGCCGCACCTTACAAGGCCGCACAGCGTGGACCGCTACAGGGCTGCAGCCCAATACACCCCAACGCCTCTCCGGCCTGTTTCTCAGCACGCCGCGTTGTTGGCGCTAGGTATCGAACCCGCAACCCTTGATAGCCAATCATCCAACACCGCTATCACCAACTGAGCTGCAGCTCAGTCGGTGATAGCGGTGTTGGATGATTGGCTATCAAGGGTTGCGGGTTCGAAACCTAGCGCCAACAACGCGGCGTGCTGAGAAACAGGCCGAGGAGGCATTGGGGTGTATTGGGCTGCAGCCCTGTAGCGGTCCACGTTGTGCGGCCTTGTAAGGTGCGGCAGCCTCTGAGTCCGTTACATAAAAAGTGCACTTTTTATGTAACGGACTCAGAGGCTGCCGCACCTTACAAGGCCGCACAGCGTGGACCGCTACAGGGCTGCAGCCCAATACACCCCAACGCCTCCTCGGCCTGTTTCTCAGCACGCCGCGTTGTTGGCGCTAGGTTTCGAACCCGCAACCCTTGATAGCCAATCATCCAACACCGCTATCACCGACTGAGCTGCAGCTCAGTTGGTGATAGCGGTGTTGGATGATTGGCTATCAAGGGTTGCGGGTTCGAAACCTAGCGCCAACAACGCGGCGTGCTGAGAAACAGGCCGAGGAGGCGTTGGGGTGTATTGGGCTGCAGCCCTGTAGCGGTCCACGCTGTGCGGCCTTGTAAGGTGCGGCAGCCTCTGAGTCCGTTACATAAAAAGTGCACTTTTTATGTAACGGACTCAGAGGCTGCCGCACCTTACAAGGCCGCACAGCGTGGACCGCTACAGGGCTGCAGCCCAATACACCCCAACGCCTCTCCGGCCTGTTTCTCAGCACAGTGCGTTGTTGGCGCTAGGTTTCGAACCCGCAACCCTTGATAGCCAATCATCCAACACCGCTATCACCGACTGAGCTGCAGCTCAGTCGGTGATAGCGGTGTTGGATGATTGGCTATCAAGGGTTGCGGGTTCGATACCTAGCGCCAACAACGCACTGTGCTGAGAAACAGGCCGGAGAGGCGTTGGGGTGTATTGGGCTGCAGCCCTGTAGCGGTCCACGCTGTGCGGCCTAGTAAGGTGCGGCATCCTCTGAGTCCGTTACATAAAAAGTGCACTTTTATGTAACAGCCCGGCCCATGGCACTCAGAGGCTGCGCACAGCATGGCCCAAGCTCCGGCACTGCTACAGGGCTGCAGCCCAATACACCCCAACGCCTCTCCGGCCTGTTTCTCAGCACAGTGCACTTTTTATGTAACGGACTCAGAGGCTGCCGCACCTTACAAGGCCGCACAGCGTGGACCGCTACAGGGCTGCAGCCCAATACACCCCAACGCCTCTCCGGCCTGTTTCTCAGCACAGTGCGTTGTTGGCGCTAGGTATCGAACCCGCAACCCTTGATAGCCAATCATCCAACACCGCTATCACCGACTGAGCTGCAGCTCAGTTGGTGATAGCGGTGTTGGATGATTGGCTATCAAGGGTTGCGGGTTCGAAACCTAGCGCCAACAACGCGGCGTGCTGAGAACAGGCCGAGGAGGCGTTGGGGTGTATTGGGCTGCAGCCCTATAGCGGTCCACGCTGTGCGGCCTTGTAAGGTGCGGCAGCCTCTGAGTCCGTTACATAAAAAGTGCACTTTTTATGTAACGGACTCAGAGGCTGCCGCACCTTACAAGGCCGCACAGCGTGGACCGCTACAGGGCTGCAGCCCAATACACCCCAACGCCTCTCCGGCCTGTTTCTCAGCACGGTACGTTGTTGGCGCTAGGTTTCGAACCCGCAACCCTTGATAGCCAATCATCCAACACCGCTATCACCAACTGAGCTGCAGCTCAGGTGGTGATAGCGGTGTTGGATGATTGGCTATCAAGGGTTGCGGGTTCGAAACCTAGCGCCAACAACGCACTGTGCTGAGAAACAGGCCGGAGAGGCGTTGGGGTGTATTGGGCTGCAGCCCTGTAGCAGTGCCGGAGCTTGGGCCATGCTGTGCGCAGCCTCTGAGTGCCATGGGCCGGGCTGTTACATCAGGCCTGTGAATCTCTCCACTCCTTCCAGCCCTTCCAGAAAGGCCTCCGACACAAACGAGTGTGAGGCACCCATGTCGAACAGAGTATAGGCGGGCTTGCCGCTGATGAAGACTATACTTGGGACGGTTTAAATGTCTTAGTACTTTATAACGAGTTTTCTTTCCTATTTAATCTACTTAGGGCAGTTCTACTTATTGGGCAATTGAGAAAGGGAATTCAATTTAAACAATTTAAACATCTTGGTGTACCTGCTATGACCTGCTCTGGGTTCCCGAGGCTGCGCCAAATCCAAAGCATACACCTGCTCCCTTTCTTGTCTACGATCCCCTCCCTGGTAACCACGTCCTCGGCCACGACCTCAGCATCCGAAATATTGCACTGGCTGGGCAGCGGGTGGTGCTGGTGGGGGTGCCACCCTCATGGGGCAGTTCCTCCTGATGTGTCCCACCTGATGGCAATTGAAGCATTCCGGCGGGGGATATGCCACTCCCCCGGGTCTCTGTCCCTCCCATGTCTAAAGGGGTGGTGGAGCCACCACCACTGGCTCCCTTGTCTCCTGTCTTGCCTCCTGATAAGGCTGGTCCTCGATCCTCCTCCCATCCGTGTTACGGGCTCGTCTCTGATCGTTCCTTGCTCCTCGACCCTGATCCTCCGTTGGCCGTTTCTGGCCCCGAGTAGCTTGCCAATTAGCCTCAATCCTCTTTGTCATATCCAAAATCCGGGAGATAGGCCCATCGGATACAAACAACAAGGCCTCCCTCAACTCCTCTTTCAGACCCTTATAGAACCTCTTGATGTATCCTGCTTCGTCCAGCTGGTAAGAACCTGCATATCGAGCCAATTGGTCGAACTCTCGATGGTACTCCACTGCCCTGCTTCAGCTGTAAGAACCGCTCCTCTAACTCATCCCTGGCCGACTGCGGAACAAAATGCTCCAGCAGCGTGGCCCTGAACTCTTCCTAGGTAATTTCCGCAACCTCCCTATCAGCAAACGTCGTGTCCAACAAGCATCTTCCACCACCTCTTGGCATGGGACTCCCGGCAAGATACCTCCGAAAGCCACCCTCTCCTCCCAGTGGCACCGTATCCCGGTCAGCATCTCGTACATAATATCCAGCCACTCCTCTGTCCTGCACTGCCGACTCTGTCCCCAAGTAGGACGGGGGAGAGAGTCCTCGGAAGGTGCTCATCCAGTTGGCCCCCGGGTTTGGCTGCGGAACCGGAGCCTGTTGAGTCCGGAAGGCCTCAAGGATAGCTGTAAGAGTTTGCCCCATGTCTGACTGAAGGAAAGGAGTGGGGACTGGGGGAGGTGGTGCAATGTCCGGAGTCTGCTGAGCCCCGCCTTGTGTGGTGGGCTGAGCTGGGGGCTGCAAAAACGAACTACATTAGTGGGTAATCGCCTCAAGACCTAATAAGAAGAGGACAATGTACATGTGATCCCTCATATGGGCACACCACTGCTTCCGCTGCTTAGTTTGTCCCCAAACTAAACTCGCGCGGGGGTGACCCAGGGTTATGGACTGCTACTTTTCGATCGAGGTCTCCTCTGTTACCACTTGTAAGACCCCCCCCCCCCCCCCTCCTTTTTAAACACCGGGGTCTTAGGCCTAGAATCGCCGTTTTGCGGTGACTCCTTCACGCCCTAAAGGCATCATCACCACAAAGCGCTGATTCTGCCGGCCAATTCGATCACAGAAATGTAGCAAAACAAAGTAAATGCAAATTTGCAGTCCACAGAAAATCACATATCATAAAGATAATCTCCACGAAGGGAGTGTCCACAGAATAATATATCAGAGTACTAAAATACGGGCTTATGCCCGGTACATCATGTCCTCACTACAAATCACTCATGCGGAAGCAAAAGCAGAAAATCTACTCAAGGTCGAGACTCACGGTCCCGGCTGTATGAACTCCGGAGCTAGACTGCCCCATCTCCAAGTGTACCGGTCTCTGGGGCTGCTCCTCCCTGCTGGGCTCCACGATTTCCTAAATGATGTGATTCGAAACCTATTAGTCTAAAAGACTAAGTCCTATCATCCCCCACCCCTTCCCCCATGGCTCCTAGGCACCGAGCGGAGAGGAAGAAAGGGGAGGACTTGACGGTGGAGAATAATCAAAAACAGATAGCAGCGGACCTATACTAGCAATTCTATAATAGATATTGATAATAAGATGAAATATGAAAAGTAACCTTCACTTATGCGAGAATACATAAGCCAAGGGGTGTTCTGCATGGCTCCCATCGTATAAAAAGTCTCATACCAATTTATACGTTGGGGTGTCGGTTATCAAACAACAATATATATATATATCAAAATTGACCTTAATTTATAAACTTGCCCACACAAGCTTATAGACCAAGGGGTCGTTTTGCAGGGCCTAATGTATAAGGGTCCCATTACACTTATACTTTAGGTGTCAGGGGTTAAATGAATCGATTATGCTATGACATGCAAGTGGGTATGATGGAACGTGCAAATGTAACACACACACACCCGACTCTGTGCACACAGACCTTTAGTTCCCCCTTTTTGGAGCCTCACCTCCCAGGATACCTCCGTAGTGGCAGACGGAAGTGGTGGGTTGGGCCTTGCCCACCTCTAAACCAGTAAAGCACTACCAGTTAGACCTATCATACGCCTCAACGCTTGGTGCACGAAGCGGACTCCTGCGTACTCTTGTCGGCTGGTGCACCGGACTTCTGTTGGCGAAGTGCTAACCATACTTGCCGAGTCAGCGTATTGGCGTCGGTGCATAGACCTTCCAATACCGAAGAACCACCACCTTAATTTTCTTTCCTTTCATGCATATGCAAATTTATCGTATCACACCGAGCCAAAGCTCCCCGGACCATCCCGTCCGTCACAAATATCAACCGAGCCAAAGCTCGCCGGACCAAAACGTCCGTCACAAATATCAACCTAACCAAAGCACGCCGGACCAAAACGTCCGTCTCTTAACCATCCAAGCCGAAGCTTCCAACTATCTTCCTATGCTATCTGTGTTCGTGAAATGTGCAACCCTAATTACTAAGTTACTCTTTTCAGCTTGTTAATACAGTTTACGTTAACCCAGGACTACCCCCGGTATTCCCTGTGAAGGGGTCTCAAGGGGCACTAGGAACTATTATGGGATTACGCCCATCGTGCCCTTTCGCAAGGTACTTATTATTATCATTGGTTAATTCCCTTACCCATTACCTTCTCATATTACGATAGACTATCCTAGTGTGATTTTTAGCCTTCCTCTCTTCGGGAAAGACGATCTTTCGTCGAACCCGAGCACCTCTTAACTCTAGCCAAACCAATTCTTCACCACTCTTCCCATCCTTCTATGGTGAATTCATCCACATTTATCCAAAGTGACTAACTCCTACACCATGTCCCATCGTATCTTATTGCAATTATCCATCTTGCCAAATGCAGACCATCGTAGGCTATATGTCGGACCAGACAAGTGATAATCCAAATACTCATCCAAATGACCTACATTATTTACTGGAGACTTATCATGACATTAACAAACTAAATCTATGTAATTATAATTTTTCCTAATTTATCTGGCATTTAGTTAATTTCCTTAAAACTTTCGAAGGCTACCAGTTTGAACATGCACTACCCTAACTACTCATGCAAGATGCCTAACAAAATTATGATAAATACTAGGTTTTCTTAACATGGTAAATCCAAGGTATCATAATTTTTCTATCATCAAAAGGGCACTAAAATTATTTTAGCAATATTTACTATCTTTCATTGTTTATGAACCAAGTACAGAAAATATCCATCAACAAATTATAAACTAATTATACTATGCAGATATAACCTTAAAAATAGCATTGGCCAAGTTTCATAATTTTTCAGTAAGTATTATTCTCTGAATAAATTAATTATCAAAAATCTCAAAATTATGGACTTGTATATGAAGTACTGTAAACAGCCATCTAAAAATTATAAATAAATTTCTACAAGTATATGTTGGCCTGAAATCATCAAAACCTAAGTCTCATGATTTTTCAATAGATATATCATCTATAATTAATTTTATACCGCCAAAGCCCCTTTTTGAAACTTGTGAAGGAAGTACTAAATATAAACAAGTATAAATTATAACAAAATTCAGGGATATTCACTTAGGCCTATATTATCTTTGGACCAAGTTCCATCTGATTCAAGTGAACAGAATAGTCAAATTAATTAAAACACCATTTTGTGCCTTTTGTTATTTAACAAATAAAGTACCAGAAATATAATCCATAAAATTCTAATAAATTTACCAGGGGTTCGTGATGGTCTAAAACGTACTCTACCCAAGTTTCATAGCCTTTAGTTAAGGTTTTGTGGCTTAATTTACAAAATAGGCCTTCTACCCTAAAACTAGGGTAAGGGTTTTGTGGTGACTACCTTCCTCCCAGTCCTCTAAGATTTCTTCCAGATAACTTAGGTTCACAACTACCTTCAATTCTACTAAGTTTTCAGGGTCATACAAGGGCATTTGTCCATATATCCTTCACAACCCCCAAAAGTCCTTCCTTAGGGTTTGAGGTTGAACCCTAGGGTAAATCAAGTCTATAACACCCCATTTTCCTTAAGAGGGTGACATTGGCCATACTAAGTCAGTGACCAAAACCTCAGCCTCTGTTGAGGTTAGGTGGCCACCCTAAGCCCATTGTGCACTTTTAGTCAAAAATACCTCCTTAAGGCCACTCTAGGGTTTGGTGATTCCCTAAACAAAACCTATACAAATGGGTTGAACTTTTGTAACGAGCTATGTATTGATGCCAGGGACCACTCACCAAAATTTGGGAGGGTTTGGAGGTCATTAGACCACTTAATTAAAATACCCTAGCATTATTAAATAAAAGTAAAACCTTTTCGGCAAAGTGTCTCTAAAAATTCTGAATTTTGGGCAGGAACTAGGTATAGCGAGGGTGGACTCCCTGCCAAAATTTCAATTAATTTCTCCAAAGGATGAAGTGTGGGCACTCATTTTAATGTCTGTCTAGCCCTAGGTGTAGGTCCCACCAAAATGGGTGCCCTGGTCAAACTAGAGGCCCAAATTGGTGCAAATCAATTTTGGATTAAAGTAGACCCATAGGGATACAACTTTCATATTGAACGTTTTCCCACCAAGTGGCCTAAGTATTTTTAAAAATTAAAACCATTTACTATAAATAGTGTAACAGAAATGAAATAATCATGAAATCAACTCCTATAGTTTATTATATCCATCTGCATGAATCTTGGCGTGTATTTGACATAATCCTATCGTCTTCTAGCTCCAGACGACGGCTGCGATTCGACCCGCCTGGATCTCCTTCCAGCCGCTGCCACCGGCGATCCAGCAACCTCCCCGGCCGGCCACCGCCACCACCACCTCCGTTGAGGTGGTGGTTGCCGCCAGGCGGCGGCACAGCCGCCGGAGGGGTGTTTTCCGACGGTTCTAGTAGGTTATTTTTTTTTTCAAAGACCATGAAAGCCATGGTTTGGATCGGGCTCAATTGAGCCCGAACCTTGCACCTAAAGTATTCTGCGATCTACCCATGAGATAAGGAGAGGAGGAGGACCTTCCTGGCTGCCTGAATGCGGGAGGAACGGCGGGATGCCATTGTCGACGGCGGCGGCGCTCGGATTTTACAACAACACAGTGGAACGGCCTGTTCCCTCCAGGTAAGAGATCGAAAATGTTCCCCTCTGCCCACTGATGATGTTTAAATGGACAATTGGGGAGGCGGCGGCTGGTTCTTCAATGCCATCAAACACCATTAATGGTGTGGCTCGGGTTGAGCGGGGGGGGGGGGGGGGGGGGGGTGAATCTGCCTCTTGGTGGCCGAGAAATGGCTGGAATCAACTCCTCTTCCCTAGAGGAGTTGATTGCAACCATAAAGGATGGTTGTTGACCTCCTTGGCCGGTCCCCCCCATCCTTTCTTCTCCCCCAACTCTCTCTCTCCACCATTATCATGAAAGGAAGCTCCTTTCTCTCTCCTAGTCACCATATTGACTGGTCAAACTCCGTAGGATATGTGCAGCCCACTTAATCATAAAAAGATATGAAAAGTGGTGTTAGCCTAAGGGAAAATGGCTTGAGCTTGGGTTAGCCCATTTGGGCTAGGTTTGACTTGGCTTAGGCTAGGGTTGACTTAGGTCAATTTGATCATTTGGGTTGTCCCTAATGGGTCCCTTTCGACCCATTGGCCTCCCCTAAGGTCTATGTAGGGTTACCTTGCACTTTGGAGGTCACCTACCCTTAGTAAGGGCACTTTGACCAAGATTAGGGGCTTGAGTTGACTTGGGTCAACTTGGCCTCTAGGGCTGACCCCAATGTGTCCTTAGTGACCCATTGACCTCACTTTAGGGTTAGGAGGGCATAGGTGGGGTCCACTTGCTAGGGGTAGGTCAATTGTCCCTAAGTAGGCTAGTTTGACCCATTTAGGGTTAGGGTTGACTTTGGTCAACTAAGCCTCTTTGATTGACCCCAATGGGTCCTTATGGCTCTAATGGGCCTCCCAAAATGTTTGGGGGTGTTGTGGTAGGGTCTTGGGGTCAAGGTGTAGCCCCATGGTCATCCTAACCTATTGTTCAGAATTCTACTATTTGCAGACCATGATGATTTTCAACTTTATGTCTAAACTCACTTGGTCTTCTTGGGCTTCCTAGTGTTTTGTCATGACCTAGTCATGACAAAAACACTCTTAGGGGTCTAGTCGGAAATGGGATGTTACAAAAGGAGTTAAAAACAGACATGATATATGAAAATTGGCTGCAAGTACCTGAAAGGAAACTTGCTGGTATCTGCTGACCTCTACAAGAAAAGAGTTAGAAGCAGGCGTAATGAAAAGACTAAGCTGCAAGTACCTGGATGAGACTTGCAGGCGCCAGATAATCACTGCAAAAAGAAGAGTGAGTAGTAGACATAAAATAATGAACCAAGATGCAAGTATGTAACACCCTCATCTGTCGTATATCATATAATAGAAGGTCCAGCTGGAACCCGACGTCATATACCACGGACAGTCGGAAGGGTTATATAAGAATATCAAAATCTAACTAAATCTACTCGCCCTAATACAGAGCATTGTAGTGGAAGCTTTTAAACAGTTATAATAAACCCATAATTGAAATTCAACTATCATGAATGTTCACATACTACACAGGAATGAAATAACCAATACACTGAGAGTACCTGGGCTTAAAGCCTTACAAGAGTTTCACTTAACAAATTAATGTTTTACATACATCGGCTCGCAGGCTGGCCACACATGACAGAAACAAAAACAACATCAATTCGCTTTGGCCTTCGAGGGCCAGCACAGCAACATGGGCTTCGACCCACTATTTGGTATTTGCCTCTGCAGCACTAGCAAGCAACATTCCACAGCACGATGGCAAACAAAGTAACGGTCAGCCAAAGCTGACCAAATTATAATAACCCTGCCCCTTACTCGGGACGGCGGTGCTCCTTCCCTGCATTTCATTAGCCCAACTAAATAATAAAGTACAAACCTGATTCGCCACAGGTGTAGGCTCGCACGGCCAAACACCCTGTGCACTCAGGGAACATTAACGGTGAACCTGGTCCACCACCGCCCCCAGGACGGCAACAACGTGAGCATTTGAGTCTTTTTGACCACTGTCTAAGAATCCCAACTATGCTAACGGCCAGTCCCTCTATGGGTCTCTCGCACCAAACCACATAGCCCGGGTACGATTCCACTTGTCTGTTGCTCACACCGCATATTCACCTTAAGACGTATGCACGGACCAAGCTTCTCTCGGAGCTCGCAACATTCCAAACAACACATAACCTAGTTATGTTCAAGGCCAGATCCCGGGCCGCCAAGTTAGCAGAACGACGATTCCGCTCAAGTTTTCGGGTGCGCCTTGGAGTTAATCCCCAAGGATCCCTGCTGCAAACTACCGCATAGAAACCCGAAAACACAAAGCATGGAGTCTTCTCTGGCAAACCATTCTATATCCAACATCACCAATCCAGACCAACACGTCTGGGTAGGCTTCATACACAATTCCTATGCATGTACTTTGATTCCGGACTCTACATGCAATACAAGGGGGACTATTCACGTCTACCCAAGGAACATCGCACACTTGCGGGAGCGGGTTTCCTTATACAAAAGAAGGAGAGCTTCACATGCTCAAGTAGAGAGTCGTTACCCTTGTAGTTTGCTTTTGCGCCATGGGAAAACTATCCGGATGGAAAGCTTCGCAAGGGAATTTCCTCTATGGATCCGATCTCGGTTCTCAATTCGGTGCTCCGATGCTCCGCCGGCTGCCGGAATTCTCCTCTTTCTTCCTCCTTGCTCTCTCTTCTCTCTAACTCCTTGGAAAGAGAAAGCCTAAGAGATAATGAGGAGTTAATCCCCCATTCCCGACCTTAATAGAGAAGGAACACACCTGGGCCGTCAGATCTTATTTAAAGAAAACGAACGGCTCAGATCTGCCCAACATCTCTCAATCCTGGGCCGAACATGGATTTACACACGACCGTGTCCCAGGCCATGTGCCCCGATCCAGACACGATCGTCGAGTACAGAAAAGGACACGGGTTGAGACACGACCCGTGTCTCAACCTGACATGCCCATGTCAGATCTCGACATGCCCGTGTCCTGGGGCGTGTCGCAGATAACTGCCACGCCAACCGTCACGTCCCTTGGGAACACGGGTAATGACATGGGTATGAACACTCTCGTGTCACCCATGACACGCCCATGTCATCTGTCGTGTTTCCTGTCGTGTCCTTTTCTGGACACATCCAACCAACACAGAGAAAGACAGGGCCTTGGACACGCCCGTGTCCCAGGCCATGTACCCCTACTAAGGTACCAAAAATTCCCTTGGATGCGACCAGTTCGACTACGAATTTCGGGTGTTATAAATCACCCCCCCCCCTCCCTTTAAAGAATTTCATCCCAAAATTAAGTAAAGGTACACAAAAAAAAATTAAACGTTACCTGAGTGGAATAACTCGGGGTATTCTTCCAACATAGCCTGCTCTCGTTCCCATGAAAGCTCCTCATGTCCACAGTTATCCCAACGGACTTTAACCATTTGGATGTCCTTATTGTAGAGTCGTTTGACTTCAAAGTCTTCAATCCGTACTGGCCTGACCTTTGTCGTCAGCCCGTAATCAACAGGCACTTAATCGACCGCTATAACCTACGAAGCCTCTTGCTCCGCCTTCCACAGCACCGACACTTGGAACACATCGTGTAGCCCACTCAACTCCGCTGAAAACTTCAATCGATACGCTGCCTTGCCAACCAGCTCCAGGATTTCAAACGGTACAAGGTATCTCGGACTCAGCTTCTTCAAGCGTTGAACCCGCGAGACACCCTTGAACGACTTAATTTTTAAATACACCTAGTCGCCAACATTGAACTCCACATTCCTATGCTTGGCGTTATAGTATTTTGCTTGCCTGTCCTGAGCAATCTTCAACCGTTCCTGAATGGTATGTATCATTGAAGTAGTTTCTTCCACCGCTTGACATTTATATAGCTTCGACTCTCCTGTCTCCAACCAAGACAACGGCGTGCGACACTTTCTCCCGTACAAGGTCTCGAAAGGTGCCATTCCAATACTTGCTTGATAGTTGTTGTTATATGCAAACTCCACCATGTACAGGTGATCTTCCCACTGCTTTCCAAAATCCAGGACGCACATGCGAAGCATGTCCTCCATCGTCCTGTTGACCCTCTCGGTTTGGTCATTCGTCTGCGGATGAAAGGCTGTGCTGAAACTCAGCTTAATACCCAAAAGTCTATGCACAAGCCTCCAGTCATTCAACGTGAAATGTTTATCTCGGTCACTAACAATACTGCGGGGCACACCATGCAATCGAACAATATTCTCCACATAGAGTTTGGCTAACTTTTCCACTGGATCTTCCTTCCTGTTCGGAATGAAGTGTGATACTTTTGTCAATCTATCTACGACTACCTAGATGGCGTTCTTTCCCCTCTGCGACTTTGGCAAACCATGCACAAAATCCATAGAAATGTCGTCGAACTTCCATTCCAGGATAGGCAAGGATTTCAAGAAACCTCCGGGCTTCTAGCACTCCACCTTCACCGATGCACATGTTTGGCACTTGGCCACATAAAGTGCTACATCTTTCTTCAATCCTGGCCACCAGAATAATTTCTTCATGTCTTTATACATCTTCGTGCTCCCTGGGTGGATTGAGTACTTGGTATGATGAGCCTCGTACATCAACTCCTCCCGAAGATTATCCGTACTAGGGACGCATAGGCGACCATCCCTCCACATTAGTCCATCCTCAACAACAAATTGGGAATTTGAGCCATCCAAAGATTCATCTAAGATCTGCTTCATGCTGCTATCCTGAACCAAAGCCTGTCGAACTCTATCAGCTAGGTCATACTGCACCTCTGTCCAATACATTATCGCCTCAGCACTAGTCTGCTTGTCAATGCAAGAGATCTCAAATGCCTCCAAATCACGGACCAAACTCGCATCATGCACCGTCAACCAGTTGGCCTGCGCAGGAGACCTACGACTCAACGCATCTGCCACTACATTTCCTTTCCCGGCACATAATGTATCTCGAAGGTGTAGTCCCCCAAGAACTCCATCCACCTCCGCTGCCTCATGTTCAGGTCCTTCTGATCTAACAGGTACTTCAGACTCTTATGATCGGTGTAGATATCGACCTTCACACCGTACAGATAGTTCCTCCACAACTTTAGAGCAAATATCACGGCCGCCAATTCCAAGTGATGGACCGGATAATTCCTTTCGTGAAACTTCAACTGTCATGAACCATAGGCTATCACGCTCCTATGTTGTAGTAGAACACAACCCAAACCACTGCCCGAAGCATCACTATAGATTTCAATCACAGCCTTCGGTCCCACTCGGCATCAACATAAAATAGGTGTCGTGGTCAACCGCCTCTTCAATTCTTCAAAATCCTGCTACACTCCGACAGAGACCACACAAAATTTTGATCCTTCCTTGTCAACTTTGTGAGTGGTAGTGCTATCCGCGAGAAGTTCTCTACAAAGCGCCTGTAGTAGCCGGCAAGCCGTCCAGAAAGCTCCGGACTCGTCCTTGCTGCATTCTGTCGGAGCTTCAACAGAAATATCGCCGTTCGCGAACACGTTCCCGTATCGCCTCTATCTTTGCCGAACCCACCACTATCCATAATAGTGATCTTCTCCACTGGGGTTAACAACATGACCAAGGAACTCTACCGAGGATAACCAGAATTCACACTTGCAGAACTTAGCATACAACTGATTCCTTCTCAAGGTCTCCAACACCATATGCAGGTGCTTGTAGTGATAATCCTCACACTGCGAGTACACCAAGATATCATCGATAAATACTATCACGAAATGGTCCAGGTTCTCTCTGAACGTCCTGTTCATCAGATCCATAAACACGGATGGCGCATTGGTAAACCCAAACGGCAAGACCTTGAACTCGTAATGCCCAAACCGCATGTTGAACGATGTCTTTGTGATGTCGCTTTGCCTTATCCTTAATTGATAGTAGCCGGACTTCAGATCTAACTTCGAATAAACTGTTGACCCAACCAATTGATCAAATAGATCGTCAATCCTTGGGATTGGATATTTATTCTTTTCTGTAAGCTTGTTCAACTCCCTATAGTCGATACAGAGTCGCAAACTCCCATCCTTCTTCTTAATGAAGATAACTGGTGCGCTCCAAGGCAACGAACTTGGACGCACATACCCTTGCTCCAACAACTCTTGCAGTTGCACCTTCAGCTCCTCCATCTCTCTAGGTGCTATCTGATATGGAGAGTGTGACACCGGTTTGGCACCCGGCACCAGCACAATTGTAAAATCAATCTACCGCTGAGGAGGGGCTCCTGGGAGATCATCTGGGAACACATCAGGATACTCGGACACAACTGGTATACTGCCCAGGCTTAGCTTAGATGTTGAAGTTTGCACTAAGGTGACAAACAGCTCTGCCCCAGACCAAACTGCCTTGATCACCTGAAGGGCCGACATCAAAATCTTACTTGACCCATTCATGTCCGCAAACGTAGTCTCCCGATCAGTATTCCGTCCCAACTTAACCTCCTTTCGGTTGCAATCAATGCATGCTCGCTGCTCCGAAAGCCAGTCCATACCAAAGATTACGTCGAACTCCACTAACGGTAGTACCGATGCTTACAAATCAAACTCCTGATCTCCAATCCGAATCTTTACCACATAGATTCTATTTGCGTGCATGGAGCACCCATTGGGCAACAACACATCCAACTTGTCTTTAGCCATCGAGAAATGGACCCCGATGCGTCATATGAATTTCTCGGACCAGAAGGAATGCAATGCTCCCGTTTCAAACAGGGCTCTCGCCGGACACTCGAAAATCAACACAAAGCCTATTACCCACATTATAAGCTAACATATCAAAAGGTAACAACTACATAAAGTTAAACTGCTATAATTTAACTCATACACGTCACCACATCAGCTTGTTTTATAGCTTCTTGCAGACCAAGATTATATGCTCTAGGCTGGGCTGGAACATGGTGGGATGCGGTTGACTCCACCTCCTTCCCTTTCTCTTCATAAGTTGCTCTAAACTTCCTCTCAGACTTTGCACGTCCGTTCCGACATACACGAGCAAAATTCCCCATCTTTCCACAGTTGTAGCAAGCTCCTGGGACTCGACTTGTGGTTGCCCCCGTTGCACTAGACGAAAGGGCTGAGCTCGAAGTCTTTTGCTTCTTGTTCCATTTGTGAAAACCCTAATTTGCATTCGGCGCTTTGAACTCTGACTTCTTCTCTGCTGGATCCTGCTTCTCTTGCACTTTCTTCACGACCTTTTCCAATGACCGGGTCGAATTGACCAAAGCTAGGAAGCCCTGCGCCTTAGGCCCAGCAAGGAGTAGTTGTAGGTCGCCGTGTAGACCCTCATAAAATCGGTTGGTCTTCCGCTCCTCCTCAAAAAACGTAACACCAGCATAACGACCCAACCGCGTAATCTCGTGGAGATACTCATCCACGCTTTTGTCTCCCTGAGTCAAACCAAGGTACCTATTCTCCATCTCAAGCTTCTGAGCAGAGGATAGATATCTGGCCAAGAATAACCTTGAGAACTCCTCCATATGCACATCTGCAAGTTGCCTTCCCACTAAGAAATGAACCTCCAACTCGTCCCACCACAGCCTCGCCTCGCCAGCCAATAGGAAAGTCGATATGGTGGTCTTCTGCCACTCCTCAGTTAGCGTGGCTGTCAAGACTCTCTTTATCGTGGAGAGCCAATCCTTAGCTTGAGTTGGCGTTCCAATCCCGTCGAACCTCGGAGGATTAAAGCTCATCACATGCTTGAGCTGCTTCTTCGTAGCTCTCCTTGGTGCTACCTGATCAACTGCCATGCGTTCTACCACTCTTGGCTCTGCCACCCTAATCGGTTCTTGCTCATTAACAGGTGGTGCGTGATGCATTTGCCCTGCAGGTTGGGCATTTATCATGGCAAAGACTGTTTCAGCCACCAATCTGATGGTTTCTACTGAAGGAGGTGTTGCAAGCACGTCATTTGGTGCACTACTTTCCACCGATCGCGGACGTTCCGATTGCCCAACACCACTCCTAGCTGCCTATAAAAGCATAAATCCTTGATTAGGCGACAAACAGATTGCTAAAAGCAACCATTGGAACACTCAGGTTCCGCACAACAAGTGTATTTTTCATTCCTAAGTGGACATTCATGGGTTCTTTTATGTTATAACGATGACGCACATACACATACTTGTGCTCAACACCCCTTAAAAGAATTCGCCCACGAATTCAAATAAAAAAGACCGACACCTTAGCTCTGATACCAAATTGTAACACCTCCATCTGTCATATGGCATATAATAGAAGGTCCAGCTGGAACCCGACATCATATACCACAGACAATCGGAAGGGTTATATAAGAATATCAAAATCTAACTAAATCTACTTGCCCTAACACAGAGCATTGTAGTGAAAGCTTTTAAATAGTTATAATGAACCCATAATTGAAATTCAACTATCATGAATGTCCACATACTACCATAGGAATGAAATAACTAATACACTGAGAGTACATGGCCTTAAGGCCTTACAAGAGTTTCACTTAACAAATTAATGTTTTACATACATCGGCTCGTAGGCCGGCCACACATGACAGAAACAAAAACAACATTAATTCGCTTTGGCATTCGAGGGCCAGCTCAGCAACATGGGCTTCGACCCGCTATTTGGTATTTGGCTCCGCAGCACCTGTAAGCAACATTCCACTGCACGGTGGCAAACAAAGTAACGGTCAGCCAAAGCCGAACAAATTATAACGACCCAACCCCTTACTCAGGACGGCGGTGTTCCTTCCTTGCATTTCATTAGCCCAGCTACACAATAAAGTACAAACATGATTCGCCACAGGTGTAGGCTCACACGGCCAAACACCCTGTTCACTCAAGGCACATTAACGATGAACTCGGTCCACCACCGCCCCCAGGACGGCAACAACGTAAGCATTTGAGTCTTTCTGACCACTGTCTAAGACTCCCGACTATGCCAATGGCCAGTCCCTCTATGGGTCTCTCGCACCGAAGCACATAGCCCGGGTCCGATTCCACTTGTCCGTTGCTCACACCGCATAGTCACCTTAAGACGTATGCACGGACCAAGCTTCTCTCGGAGCCCGCAACATTCCAAACAACACATAACCCAGTTATGTTCAAGGCTGGCTCCCGGGCCGCCAAGTTAGCAGAACGACGATTCCGCTCAAGTTTCCAGTTGCGCCTTGGATTTAATCCCCAAGGATCCCTGCTGCAAACTACCGCATAGAAACCCAAAAACACAAAGCACGGAGTCTTCTCCGGCAAACCATTCCATATGCAACATCACTGATCCAGACCAACACGTTCGGGTAGGATTCACACACAATTCCTATGCCCGTACTTCGATTCTGGACTCTACATGCAATACAAGAGGGACTATTCACGTCTACCCCAAGGAACACCGCACACTCACCGCACACTTGCGTGAGCGGGTTCCTTATGCAAAAGAAGGAGAGCTTCACATGCTCAAGTAGAGAGTCGTTACCCTTGTAGTTTGCTTTTGCGCCATGGGAAACTATCCGGATAGAAAGTTTCGCAAGGGAATTTCCTCCATGGATCTGATCTCGGTTCTCAATTCGGTGCTACGATGCTACGTCGGCGACCGGAATCCTCCTCTTCCTTCCTCCTTGCTCTCTCTTCTCTCTAACTCCTTGGAAAGAGAAAGCCTAAGAGATAATTAGGAGTTAATCCCCCATTCCTAGACTTAACAGAGTAGGAACACTCCTGGGCCATCAAATCTTATTTAAAGAAAACGAACGGCTCAGATCTGCCCAAAATCTCTCAATCCTGGGCCGAACACGGCTTTGCACATGGCCGTGTCCCAGGCCGTGCGCCCCGATCTAGACACGATCGTCGAGCACAGAAAAGGACACGGGTTGAGACACGGTCTGTGTATCAACCTGGCACGACCGTGTCAGATCTCGACACGCCCGTGTCCTGGGGCGTGTTGCAGATAACCGCCACGCCAACCGTCACGTCCCTTGAGAACACGGGTAGTGACACGGGTATGAACACGCCCGTGTCACCCATGACACACCCGTGCCATCTGTCGTGTTTCCTGCAGTGTTCTTTTATGGACACAGCCGGCCAACACAGAGAAAGATACGGCCTTGGACACGCCCGTGTCCCAGTTCGTGTACCCCTACTAAGGCACCAAAAATTCCCTTAGACGCGACCAGTTCGACTACGAATTTTGGGGTGTTACAAAGTACCTGAGTGGGACTTGCGAATGCTAACTGGTTGGTAAGCTAAAGTGAATATGATCGTTTTGCAGATGAAATGTCTAATGAACTCTGCTGATAAATGAATGAAGAACAAACCAGAATAGCGATCTTCTTGCTAGATTAGAGACATCTTTAACATGAAGTCTGTAACACCCCAGTTTTGCAAGAGAGTCAGTGTGCAGTTCTGGAAAATTTTTGGGTTTCTGGCAGGAGGCACACGGCCTGCGACACGGGCGTGTCGCAGGGCGTGTCGAGGCCGTGTCGAAACTCGGCCCAAGTGTCGACACTTTCGCTCGACAAAGTGTCGAGAGTGGGGCACACGGCCTGCGACACGGGCGTGTCGCAGGGCGTGTCGAGGCCGTGTCGATACTCGGACCAAGTGTCGACACTTTCGCTCGACAAAGTGTCGAGAGTGGGGCACACGGCCTGCGACACGGGTGTGTCGCAGGGCGTGTCGAGGCCGTGTCGACCCTCGGCCCAAGTGTCGACACTTTCGCTCGACGGGTTGTCGAGACTGGGGCACACGGCCTGTGACACGGGCGTGTCACAGGGCGTGTCCCGCTTGGTCGACGATCGTCGCTCGACGTTTTTCCGCGGTGTCGACACAAAGCCTGTCGACGGGTGTCGAGACTTGGCACACGGCTTGGGACACGGGCGTGTCCCTGGCCGTGTCACCTCTCGGGTTGGTTTCGGGGCCATGCCGTTGGAGGCACACGGCCGGCCACACGGCCGTGTCACTGGGGACACGGGCGTGTCGGATGCCGTGTGCGGTTCCAGGCGCGTCGATTTGAGACGGCGAATGAGGCACACGGCCCTGGACACGGTCGTGTGCCAGGCCGTGTTCGGCCCAGCTCTTTTATTTTCCAGGCGAATCGTGGCCATTCTTTCCCAGATTTTGGGATCTAACGGTTCAGGCCATCTCTTGGGAAGTTAAGTCCAATTTTAGGGTTGGAAACCCTCATTGTTTTCCAAGTCTTCTCTTTCTAAGTTCTTGAGAAAAGCTAGAGCAAGGAGGAAGAAGAAGAAGGTCTTGGGCTGTAGGAAGGGTTTCAGAGCTCCAAATCGCGAGCCAAGTCCGGATCCGTGAAGCTTAGATCGTTGCGAAGATTTCCATCCGGCCATTTTTGTCATGGCAAGGAAGAGGAGTCGGAAGGTAACGACATCTCTCCTCTCGGTCCTTAGGATGCATGTCTTAGCATCATGTATTTTCTTTCTTTCTATTTTTTTGGGCACCAAACTCTCAAATGAGAGGGGTTTTGGTTCGCCAAGGTTCAAGAGGAATCTCCGGGTTGATTGAGTCCGTCCCCGGCATACTTTGCATTAGAGATCCGCTTCGCTAGTGGATTAGGCATGATGGGTGAAGCCGTAGTCGCGACCGTTAGTCCGACTCGGTGATGTTGCATACAAACTTAGGGATTCGTAGAGATTTCCGTTGCGGCAAGATGTCGTTTGTGTTGTGGTGGTGAATTCCCCTTTTGTTTGAAAAGTACTTGTAGTCGGAACCGGACAAGGTTAGCTCCTCGTGGCGGTAGATGGTTTCCTTGAGGGACAAGGTTAGCTCCGTATGAGTTGGAGATGGTTTCCTTGGTGGACAAGGTTAGCTCCGCACGAGTTGGAGATGGTTTCCTTGGTGCGCGGGAACACTGCAGTACAATGAGGGATTATGATGTATTTAGTCTTGGATTGTAATGTGCCAAGGCGTGGCTATGTCTCCGTGGTCGGCTGGCTATCCCGTGACATGTGCGTCATGTGTGGAGAGTGTCCCGGCGAGACTAGTCCCCTTCTGTGAGACTGACGAGAATGCCAAGCTTGGGGCAAGCCCTGGCAATGAGGCCATGAGCGGGTGGGGTCCAGCAAGGCTTCTTAGAATCGGTCGGTCTGTGTTTGTTGGGATCCTGACATGAGACGTCAAAGCTTGCAGGCAAGCCCGGGGCTAAGCCCACGAGCGGGTGGGGCCTTGGCAAGAGTTCCTTGTGGCGGCCTGTGCACCATTTGAGGGAGTTGTGTCTCCCTTAGTGTTTGCGGCTTTATGCCAATGGGGAAATGTGAGTACCCAAATGTTGTGATGTTGTGCTAGATGCATACGCAGTAGGGTGCCTTGGGCGAAGCCCGAGTGTTGCATACATGTTGCATAGTAGGCCCCTTTTATTACATGCTCAACCAGTAGAGAACGTGTTTGATGATTGAGACATCCAAGCCTGTTTTAATGCTTTTCTATTTATAAATGATTATATTGCATACGAAGTGCTGACTTGCAGGTTGGAGGGTTCCTCGGGGTCCGTTAGGGGCGGCCGGGAGGAGATGTGTTGTTACACAGTTTGAGGTCAGCTTTTGCTGACCCACGTTACTAATAATTTTTACAGGGCAAGGATCGCATGCAGGAGCTAGCACGCCGGCCAAAAAGGCCTAAGCCCCATGAAGTGTTTTTCCCTCTTTTGTAGCATTACTTTTATGATGATGTTTGTTTGAGACTCTTTTGTCCGGCTTGCATGCCGAGGTAGACTAGGAGTGCTATGCACTTTCATGATTGTAATTTTACTTGAGTATGGACTTTTGTAGTAGGCCCTAAGGCCTTAGTTGTTACTCTTTTGGTTAGTGGATAACTTCTAGTTGTGCTTTGTTTCTGCTGTGTTGTGCAAGAGTTTTGAGTGTGGGTAGCTATATCAACTTTTAATACTAAAGTTGTGGTGTCCGTATGTTGTGGGGCCCCGGCCGGACCCATATTATACGTTCATTACAGGGGAGGTGTTACAATTTGGTATCAGAGCCAGGTTTGATTCAAGGTTAGTGCGTAGAGAAGTTATCCACATAAGAGTAACGTGGGACCGTGAGTGTCCTTATGTTTTAGTCTTGAGATTGGAGACTAATCCCTTATTTCTTGTTTTCCTGAAGAGTGCAAGCAACGAGGCGGGCACTTCAAGAGCAAGGGATGATCTCTCGGCGAGCAGTGCTACTGCTCGAGGCCTTTTGGGCACGGGTGTAAACCCGACCGACTTCTGTCGTATGCTTGCAGAAGCGATGGTGGTAGCCCAAGCGGCGGTTGCAGCCCAGGTAGCAACCCCTGCTACACCGGACACGGCGACGGCCGTGCCAGGCGGAGAAGCTAGGCGAGTGGAGCCTTTGGCAGAAAGGGTGTTGGTAGGACATGGAGACCGACACATGAAGTATTTCCTGAGTTTCCATCCCCCGTCTTTCATGGGTCTGGGAACGCCAACGGATGCGGAGGATTGGTGGGTTCGTATTCAAGAACTGCTAAGGGCGGCAGAGACGCCGGAGGAAAAGAAAGCTGAGTATGCGGCGTTCATGTTGGAAGGAGACGCCAAGTTGTGGTGGGTGAGCCTTAGTGGCCGCCAGTTCCCCGGACGCACCCCGTCGGTGGAGGAATTTGGGGACGCTTTTCTTAAGAGGTATATTCCAGTTTCAACACGGTTGGCCCTGCAGAGGAAGTTTCTGCATCTAATGCAGCGAGACAAGACGGTGGACGAATACGTGCAAGAGTTCACCTGTTTGGGTCGTTATGCGGGATTGACAATGGCGGATGATGTAGAGAGGGATAACCTCTTCTACCAAGGGTTGAGGCAAAACCTGAGACAACCCCTCATCTCCATGAAGAGGGCAGGATTTAATGATCTAGTTGAAGCCGCCAGGAGTTTGGAGAATGATCTGGAGCGAACTCAGCGTCGAAAGGGTTTTACTCCCAAGCAAGGGGAAGGAAAGCCTTCCCAATCTCATGTAAAGTCTGATGGGAGTAGGTGGAGGAAGAAGCCTCACTTTTCTGGGTCCGGTGAAAAGAGCAAGTGGGCGCCAGGAGGTTCTCACTCTAGGGGACCACCGATGTGCTACAACTGCAGGAAGGTTGGGCACATAGCCTGTGCTTGTCAGCAAGGGGGAGCGGGGCAAGAGACAAAACAGGAGCAGTCTGTGCGCTCGGGCCCCAGTGCTGCAGAGAAAGGAAAGATGGCGGAGTCGAGCGCTTCTCGGTTCCAACCGGTGCAACCAAGGGCTTACAACCTTGGACAGCAAGAAGTAATCCGTCAAACCGATGTGGTGATAGGTATGAAGAAAATTTAAGTTTGCATTTGTGCTTCATACTTTTAGACCCCCTTTTGTGAGATATCTTGTTGTAGGCTTCGTGTTAGTTTTCGGATACCCCGCTAGGGTATTGTTCGATACGGGAGCATCGCACTCCTTTCTTGCGGAGAGCTTCGTCCGAAAAATAGGAGTTGGGTCTTTCTCGTCAGGAGCAGAGCTGAAAGTGCGCATGCCCAATGGGTCATCTATGACCACCGGGGCTAAAGGGCGCATCTGTTGGGAGCTAGACGGAGTTGACTTCGTTTTGGAAGCGGTAGTGTTGCCGTTAGTAGAGTTCGATGTCATTTTGGGCATGGACTGGCTTGCAGAGCAGCGCACCAGCATTGATTGTTTGTCCAAGGTAGTGACTCTAAAGAGTAAGGGGCAAGCGGAAGTCAAATTTGAGGGCCTTTGTGGAGTAGCCCATTCCCTAATTACGGCCATGCAAATGATGCGGGCGGTTAACCAGGGAGGTGTGACGCTGGTAGTGTTGTTGGAGGTTCATCTCTCCCAGCTATCTATTGAGGAAGTGTCTGTGGTGGCGGAGTTCAAGGATGTATTTCCGGATGAACTTCCTGGAGCGCCTCCTCGGCGGGAGATCGACTTCTCGATCGAGTTAGTGCCGGAGGCTAGACCGGTGTCGCGTCCTCCATTTAGGATGGCACCAAAGGAGTTGGCTGAACTTAAGGTACAATTACAGGAACTGTTGGAGCAAGGGTATATTAGACCCAGTTCTTCAGCGTGGAGCGCACCGGTGTTGTTTGTAAAGAAGAAAGACGGTAGCATGCGCCTATGCATAGACTACCGAGAGCTGAACAAATTGACCGTCAAGAATAAGTATCCGATCCCTCGGATAGACGATTTGTTCGACCAATTGGTGGGGTCAGTGGTATATTCGAAGTTGGACTTGAAGTCAGGCTACTATCAGCTGCGAATTCGGGACGAGGACATACCCAAGACTGCTTTTGGGACAAGGTACTGACACTTTGAGTTTACGGTGATGTCGTTCGGGTTGACGAACGCACCATCGGTGTTCATGGATCTGATGAATCGAGTATTTCGGGATTACTTGGATTCGTTTGTGGTTGTCTTCATTGATGACATCTTGGTGTACTCCAAGTCTGAAGTGGAGCATGAGACCCACTTGAGAGTGGTCCTGCAAGTGTTGAGGGAGAACCAGTTGTTTGCGAAGTTCTCAAAGTGCGAGTTCTGGTTAGCCAAGGTGGCGTTTTTGGGCCACGTGATTAGTGGTGATGGGGTGGCTGCGGATCCAGCAAAAGTGGAGGCCATCAGAGATTGGCCGGTGTTGAGGACCGTGGCGGAAGTCCGAAGTTTTCTTGGACTAGCAGGGTATTATAGGAGATTCGTGGAGAATTTCTCGAGGATAGCTCTACCCCTCACCTCACTCACTCGTAAAGACCATAAGTTTGTGTGGACCCAAGAGTGCAGTCAAGCATTCGAGGCACTGAAGGAGAGGCTTATGATGGCTCCAATCCTGAGTCTACCGCAAGGGACCGATGGATTTCAGATTTTCAGTGACGCATCGGGATGCGGTTTGGGTTGTGTGTTGGTGCAACATGGCAAGGTGATAGCTTTTGGGTCTAGACAGCTGAAACCTCATGAGAGGAATTACCCCGTCCATGACTTGGAGTTGGCGGCGGTAATCTTCGCGTTGAAAATATGGCGACACTATGTGTATGGCGCAAGGGTGGAGATCTTCACGGATCACAAAAGTCTGAAGTACCTTCTGGACCAAAAGGACTTGAACATGCGGCAACGCAGATGGGTTGAGTTTCTTGGAGACTACGAGGTGGCGATTCAGTATACGCCAGGTAAAGCCAATGTGGTGGCGGATGCCTTGAGTAGGAAGTACTCGGGGCAAGTGAATTGGATCCAAGCCCATGATGAGCGGTTGGTACGGGAATGGGAGTCCCTTGGTTTAGAATGTGTTGCAAGAGGCGAGTCCAGCGAGGATCGGTTGAACTGGATTGAAGTGCAAAACGACTTGTCCGATCGTATTCGGGAAGCGACTCGATTGGATGTGGAGTTTCAACCTTTGGTGTTGGAGGCTCAAAAGGGCGAGAGCAGCGTCTGGGAGATGATTGGTGGAATCTTGAGAAAGGATGGAAGGGTCTGTGTACCGCAGTTTGGCAATCTCCGTGAGGAGTTAATGTTTGAGGCTCACTTCTCAAAGTACTCCATTCACCAGGGCAGTACAAAGATGTACTTGGATATGAAGAAATCCTTTTGGTGGCCGGGGTTGAAGCGAGATGTAGCTTTGTATGTAAATCGTTGCCAAACATGTGCCTTGGTGAAGGCCGAATGTCAGAAACCGGGTGGATTCCTGAAGCCCCTTCCAATTCCTGAGTGGAAATTTGAGGACATCTCCATGGACTTTGTGCATGGTTTGCCTAGATCGCAGCATGGTAATGATGCTATTTGGGTGATCGTGGTTCGCCTAACCAAGGTGGCTCACTTCATCCCAAATCGGAAAGAGGACAGCGTGGGGAAGTTGGTGGAGTTGTATGTTCGCAACATCGTGCGACTGCACGGAATTCCTAAAAGCATAGTCAGTGATCGCGATGGACGGTTTACGTCCAAGGACTGGAGATTGGTTCAGAAGAGCTTGGGCACGAAGCTAAAGTTCAGTACAGCGTTCCATCCTCAAACTGATGGGCAAACTGAAAGAACGAACCGTACTATGGAGGATATGTTGAGAATGTGCGTTCTTGATTTCGGCAAGAAGTGGGAGGATCACCTCTTCATGGTAGAATTCGCGTACAACAATAGTTTTCAAGCAAGCATAAAAATGGCGCCATACGAAGCTTTGTATGGGAGGCGGTGTCGAACGCCAATGTCTTGGGCAGAGGCGGGAGGCACCAAACTTTTGGGAAAGGATGTGGTAGTTGACGCTTCTGAGTTGGTACGGACCATCCAAGAATGTATGAAAGTGGCGCAGGACCGTCAAGCTAAATACTTTAATGCTCGTCACCGGAAGGTGGAGTTCGCGGTAGGCGATTGGGTCTACTTGAAGATCAAGCCGTTCAAAGGCGTCTCACGTATTCGCCGGCTCAAGAAGTTGAGTCCAAGGTTTATGGGGCCTTTTGAAGTAGTTGAGCGGGTAGGAGAAGCAGCTTATCGGTTGGCGCTGTCCGCGGATTTGAGTGGATTGCATGACGTCTTCCACGTCTCCGTTTTGAGGAAAGCCTTGGTGGAGGTTAGCGTGGTGATTGAGCCGGCATCGGTGCCGATTGAGGAAGTCTTGAGGACGCGAGTCCTCCCAATTGCTATAGAGGATTCAGAGACTCAACAGTTGCGAAATAAAGAAGTTAAACTCGTGAAAGTTCGATGGGACAACTGTGGTCGTGAGGAGTTCTCTTGGGAACGAGAACAGGCCATGCTAGAAGACTATCCAGAACTCTTCATGTCAGGTACAATTTAAGTTTTGTACCCTAGTGTTTTGAAATTTCGGGACGAAATTCTGTTAAGTGGGGGAGAGTTGTAACATCCCAGTTTTGCAAGAGAGTCAGTGTGCAGTTCTGGAAAATTTTTGGGTTTCTGGCAGGAGGCACACGGCCTGCGACACGGGCGTGTCACAGGGCGTGTCGAGGCCGTGTCGACACTCGGCCCAAGTGTCGACACTTTCGCTCGACAAAGTGTCGAGAGTGGGGCACACGGCCTGCGACATGGGCATGTCGCAGGGCGTGTCGAGGCCGTGTCGACACTCGGACCAAGTGTCGACACTTTCGCTCGACAAAGTGTCGAGAGTGGGGCACACGGCCTGCGACATGGGCGTGTCGCAGGGCGTGTCGAGGCCGTGTCGACACTCGGCCTAAGTGTCGACACTTTCGCTCGACGGGGTGTCGAGACTGGGGCACACGGCCTGTGACACGGGCGTGTCACAGGGCGTGTCCCGCTTGGTCGACGATCTTCGCTCGACGTTTTTCCGCGGTGTCGACACAAAGCCTGTCGACGGGTGTCGAGACTTGGCACACGGCTTGGGACATGGGCGTGTCCCTAGCCGTGTCACCTCTCGGGTTGGTTTCGGGGCCGTGCCGTTGGAGGCACACGGCCGGCCACACGGCCGTGTCACTGGGGACACGGGCGTGTCGGATGTCGTGTGTGGTTCCAGGCACGTCGATTTGAGACGGCGAATGAGGCACACGGCCCTGGACACGGGCGTGTGCCAGGTCGTGTTCGGCCCAGGTCTTTTATTTTCCAGGCGAATCGTGGCCATTCTTTCCCAGATTTTGAGATCTAACGGTTCAGGCCATCTCTTGGGAAGTTAAGTCCGATTTTAGGGTTGGAAACCCTCATTGTTTTCCAAGTCTTCTCTTTCTAAGTTCTTGAGAAAAGCTAGAGCAAGGAGGAAGAAGAAGAAGGTCTTAGGCTGTGGGAAGGGTTTCGGAGCTCCAAATCGCGAGCCGAGTCCGGATCCGTGAAGCTTAGATCGTTGCGAAGATTTCCATCCGGCCATTTTTGCCATGGCAAGGAAGAGGAGTCGGAAGGTAACGACATCTCTCCTCTCGGTCCTTAGGATGCATGTCTTAGCATCATGTATTTTTTTTCTTTCTATTTTTTTGGGCACCAAACTCTCAAATGAGAGGGGTTTTGGTTCGCCAAGTTTCAAGAGGAACCTTCGGGTTGATTGAGTCCGTCCCCGGCATACTTTGCATTAGAGATCCGCTTCGCTAGTGGATTAGGCATGATGGGTGAAGCTGTAGTCGCGACCGTTAGTCCGACTCGGTGATGTTGCATACGAACTTAGGGATTCGTAGAGATTTCCGTTGCGGCAAGATGCCGTTTGTGTTGTGGTGGTAAATTCCCCTTTTGTTTGAAAAGTACTTGTAGTCGGAACCGGACAAGGTTAGCTCCTCGTGGCGGTATATGGTTTCCTTGAGGGACAAGGTTAGCTCCGTATGAGTTGGAGATGGTTTCCTTGGTGGACAAGGTTAGCTCCGCACGAGTTGGAGATGGTTTCCTTGGTGCGCGGAAACGCTGCAGTACAATGAGGGATTATGATGTATTTAGTCTTGGATTGTAATGTGCCAAGGCGTGGCTATGTCTCCGTGGTCGGGTGGCTATCCCGTGACATGTGCGTCATGTGTGGAGAGTGTCCCGACGAGACTAGTCCCCTTCTGTGAGACTGACGAGAATGCCAAGCTTGGGGCAAGCCCGGGCAATGAGGCCATGAGCGGGTGGGGTCCAGCAAGGCTTCTTAGAATCGGTCGGTCTGTGTTTGTTGGGATCCTGACATGAGACGTCAGAGCTTGCAGGCAAGCCCGGGGCTAAGCCCACGAGCGGGTGGGGCCTTGGCAAGAGTTCCTTGTGGCGGCCTGTGCGCCATTTGAGGGAGTTGTGCCTCCCTTAGTGTTTGCGGCTTTATGCCAATGGGGAAATGTGAGTACCCAAATGTTGTGATGTTGTGCTAGATGCATACGCAGTAGGGTGCCTTGGGCGAAGCCCGAGTGTTGCATACATGTTTCATAGTAGGCCCCTTTTATTATATGCTCAACCAGTAGAGAACGTGTTTGATGATTGAGACATCCAAGCCTGTTTTAATGCTTTTATATTTATAGATGATTATATTGCATACGAAGTGCTGACTTGCATGTTGGAGGGTTCCCCGGGGTCCGTTAGGGGTGGCCGGGAGGAGATGTGTTGTTACACAGTTTGAGGTCAGTCTTTGCTGACCCACGTTACTAATAATTTTTACAGGGCAAAGATCGCATGCAGGAGCTAGCATGCCGGCCAAAAAGGCCTAAGCCCCATGAAGTGTTTTTCCCTCTTTTGTAGCATTACTTTTATGATGATGTTTGTTTGAGACTCTTTTGTCCGGCTTACATGCTGAGGTATACTAGGAGTGCTATGCACTTTCATGATTGTAATTTTACTTGAGTATGGACTTTTGTAGTAGGCCCTAAGGCCTTAGTTGTTACTCTTTTGGTTAGTGGATAACTTCTAGTTGTGCTTTGTTTCCGCTGTGTTGTGCAAGAGTTTTGAGTGTGGGTAGCTATATCAACTTCTAATACTAAAGCTGTGGCGTCCGTATGTTGTGGGTTCCCGGCCGGACCCATATTATACGTTCATTACAGGGGAGGTGTTACAAAGTCCAGATCAATAAGTCGAGCGTTGACTGTTGATATGATAGGATAGATATGATATATTTAAAACGAAGTCCAGTCAGGTAAGATGAGACCATCTTAACTAGATTTCAATAGCAAGACTTGATGAATAAGGAGAATCAGATTCTTTGATCGATGATTGACGCCATTAACATTTGATAAAAGTAATGAAGAGCTCGATAGATAATCATCTGGTAGAGCTTTGATCAAGCAATGCATATAAGATGAGAGCAAACAAAATGAATGTTGTGAATCCTCTTGATAGGTCAGATTTAACCTGTTCACCTGTGAAAAAGGCAGTTGATAAAAAAAGAGGTCTATACTCGGAGATGACCAAGAGAGACTGGATGTTGTCACAGGAGATCACCCGTGGGCCTTATGCATCGCTTGCCTGAATGAGGTCATCAGGAGTATAGTCCTACTCAGAGCGGGCTGGCCGCGCATCCTTTAGAAGGGCACAAAAGAGAAAAGCACGGGAAATCCTGAGAAGGATCGCTAGACACACTGCTCTCATGCCTCGGGTTACAACATCACTGATCAATGAGACTAATTACGCCAAGTGGCCTAAAGCATTGCTTTTCTGTGGAAAGATCAGAGGAGTTGTGGGCTCCGCGAAAGCACGGATTGAGAGTGTCATAGAGTGTTCGGCCATCACAGTTGTGAGATGATCGAAGAGATAAGTCTACGCTTGATCGCCATTGCTTGTCAAGCAAAGGTCATCATAACTGTCAGGTATCCTTAACAAAGCTAACACATGGGCCTTCCTGACGCACACTTTGTGTTAGATGCTGGCTAGGATCCGAAGTCCTGTATTCCACCGCATGAGAGTTGGATAGCTCCCACTACACATATGCGAACACTCCCCGCGATATGTGGTCATTGTGGCCTTACGCCGGAATCCAATCTCAAGGGGTCCTATAGCAAGACTCGGCGATATCTTGGTGGTTCAGTGATCTCTTTGGAAAAGAGAAAATAGAGGAGGAAGCACTCCAAAAAGGGAAATGTGTCAGTACAGGATCCCTGATGAAAACTTTATTTAAATGCATGAAGGAACACTTAGAAGTGCTTTGTAAAGAGAATGTTTGAAACATGTAAAGTAGAGTAATAGTAACCGGTAATAAACATGAGGAGCTGTGATGTCCTTTTATCCTCAGAATAGTTTTCCGCGAGAGCCCTCGTCATCGGCGTCAAAAGTTTCAACGGTATTGTTAACAACGAGGCGAGGGTATTCGTCGATTAGGCTCACTCCTCTTGAGCAACAAGTAGTGTCTGCAACTTCTTTGCCCTTTGAAGTTGTTGGATTAGGGCGATCATCTTTCGAAAGTAGGTCACGCATCTTACCCTACCACAATATCTTTTGCACTAGTTGGCGGAGTGCTCGACAGTTCTCAGTCAGGTGGCCTGGTTCTTTGTGGAATTCACAATATGGATTTGAGTCTTTAGATCTTTGATCAGTTGGTCTATAAGGCCTCTTGTAGTTAGCCTTGTCCTTTATGACTTGGCTTACTTCTTGCATGGCCACGTCTAGTTCATGCTCTTGCAAGTCATCATCCTGTTGTTGATGAACCACAGCTGTTTGTGAAGATGGAGCTGGCAGTAGCAGCAATGGATCTCGAGTACGATCATGGTCCTAGAGGGAATATCGATGACACTGAAATCTTCTTCCCTTCCTTTGGTGAGATGAGAAATCTTTGTGAGGAGACCTCGGAGGCTGCTTGTGAGAAGGAGGATCTTTCTCTGATATAAGCCTGGAGACGAAGCCTAGGTTGCTCTTTTTGCCTCGGATGTATGAGTTAGCTAGGCTGATCAACTCTTGGTATGTTCTTGGTGCTCGAACATTGCTTCAAACTTGAGTGGTCCTTCACGAAGACCGTGGATAAGAGCCACTTGATATATTTCTTGATCAACAATCTCGATGTCCATGATTTCTCTCTGGAATCGATCAACGAACTGAGACCAAGTTTCATTCTGACGTTGCCTGATCTCAAAGAGGGCTTCAGGTCCGCCCTTTCTCTTTGTTGAAGTAGAGAATCGGAGCAAGAACTCCCTTCGCAGATCAGCAAAGAAAGTGATGGAGTGAGGGCAAAGACCATAGAACCAATCCCTCACTTGTCCATCAAATGTTGTCACAAGGAGCTTGCACTTAGTAGCATCTGAGAGAGTTTTGAGAGCAACGACTGACTCAAAAGCTTGAAGATTCTTCACTGGATCAGTCTCTCCAGTGTAGATTGGTAACCGCGGCTCTCTGAATGTAGCTGGAGTCGGTTTATGACGAACGTTCTCTGAAAATGGCGACGGCTCTTCCAGTTCTCCTACAGCAAAAGGATAGAAGGGAGCATAAGTCACAGCTACAAAAGAAGCTGGATAGAAAGGAAAAGCTGCAGTAGGATGAGCAAAGGTAGGAGCTGATGGGTAAGGATGACTTCCCTGAAAGTTGAGAAATCTTGCTGGACATTCCCGGGCAGCTTCCCGGAAGAAGTTTTGACGAGCTACAAACTCATCATTTTGAGGCCATAAAGGAGCTGTAGGCCTTTGCGGAAAGGTTGGTGTGTAAGGAGGAGGATAGACCAGTGGGTAAGCTGTTAACGCCCCAAAAATTGTATTTGAGCTGGTCGCGTCCAAAAAGAATTTTTGGTTTCTATATAGAGGTACACGCCGAGGGACACGGGCGTGTCCATGGCCGTGTCCTGCTGGGTGTGTTGTCGGCTGTGTCCAGAGAAGGACACGACAGGAAACACGGATTGTGAGCAATTTTGACACGGGCATGTCAGAACTGACACGGGCGTGTTCATACCCGAGTCCACGCCCGTGTTCAGCAGGGTCGTGTCTGTTGGTGTGGCGGTTATATGTGACACGCCCCTGATCACGGGCGTGTCGAGGACCCGACACAGGCATGTCAGGTGAGACACGGGCGTGTCTTTGCCCCGTGTGTTTGTTCTGCGTTCGACGATCGTGCCTGGATCAAGGCACGCGGCCTGGGAAATGGCCGTGTGCGAGGCCGTGTTTCTGCTGAGTGTCGACACAGCCTCCAAGTGTCGACACTTTCTGATGTAGACACAGTTTCACTGGGTGTCGACACAATTGCTAAGTGTCGACACTGCTTCACTGCAATTTTCTTCATTGAGTGTCGACACAGCTCCTTGTGTCGACACTTTCTGTCTGGTGTCGACTCTGCATCCCTAGTGTCGACACAAGTACTCCAAGTGTCGACACTACTTGTCTGGGTGTCGACACAAGTCTTCTTAAGTGTCGACACATTTCTTCTGGGTGTCGACACATGGACTTAGAATCTTTTCATCTTTCCCTGCAAATACTTAACTTGCACAAGGCAACTCAAAAATACATCAAATACATTTTGATGTATATCATTGAGTAGGGTGAGGCTTCTTCAAATCAGGTACATTTAAACCAATGTACCCAACATTGACGATAAGAGCGAGAAGTGCATTTTTGTGGGCTACGCTCCGATGAGCAAGGCTTACAAGTTGTACAATCTAGTGACAGAGAAGTCAATAATATCAAGGGATGTTGTGTTTGAGGAGGATAGCAGCTGGAGCTGGGATGAGAAGGTGAGGAGCATTAAAGGAATGTTCTTTGATGATGATGAAGAGGAAGGTGGTCTCGAAGCAGAAGCTTAGGTTGGTGGAGCTGAGCCACCATCACCACCTAGTGGAGAGTCAGGGGGAGCTCATACTCCCTAATCTAGTGGAGTAAGCACAAGTGGAGGTAGTTCTAGTGAATCTAGCACTAGCAAGGGCAAAGCTGATCGTCCTCAACCTAGGATGAGGAGGTTGGAGGAGATATACACGGAGATGGCACCGACCCTTAATAATTTTTTTATACTGTATTTTAGCAGATTGCGAGCCGCACTCATATGATGAAGCTACCCAAGAGAAAACCTAGAGGAAGGCAGTGGATGAGGAGATAGCGTCCATCAAGACGAATGATACCTGGAAGCTGGTCGATCCACCAGCTGGCCACAAACCCCTCGGGGTGAAGTGGGTCTATAAAGTGAAGAGGAACAAGAATGAAGATGTGGAGAAGCACAAGGCGAGACTAGTAGTGAAAGGCTACAGGCAAGTCTAAGGAGTGGACTATGACGAAGTTTTTGCACCAGTGGCGCAGATTGACACCATCAGGTTGATCATCACACAGGAAACTCACTATGAGTGGAAGATCTTGTAGATGGATGTTGTGTCTTCTTACCTGAATGGTTACTTAGAGGAAGATGTGTACATCGAGCAGCCTCTCGGATATATTGTGAATGGCCAAGAGAGGAAGTTGTGCAAGCTGGACAAAGCACTGTATGAGCTGAAGCAAGGAGCTCACGCTTGGAATGGGAGGATAGATGCATACCTCCAGATGCACGGCTACATGAAGAGCCCGCATGAGTATGCGCTCTACACTACAGTGGAGAAGAATGGGGATATGATGATCATATGACTATACGTAGACGATATGATATTCACAAGCAACAATCCTACCATGTTCGAGGAGTTCAAGAGAATGATGAAGAAGGAATTTAAGATGACCGACCTGGGAGAGCTCAAATACTCCTAGGTGTGGAGGTACATCAGAGTGAAGATTGTATCTTCATCTCACAGAAGAAGTATGCAGAGGAGATCTTGAAGAAGTTCAGGATGGAGGATAGCAAGGCTATCTCCACTCCCATTGATCCAGGATTGAAGTTGAGGAAGGACTCAAAGGAGGGAGCAGTCGACTTCACATTATTCAAGATCTTGGTCGGAAGTCTAAGGTACCTGACTTTCACCAGGCATGACATCATGTACGTTGTTGGAGTGGTGAGCATGTACATGGAGGAGCCGAAGCAGGACCATTTCTCGACAACAAAGAGGATCCTGAGATATATGAATGAGACAAGAGGTCATAGCCTAAAGTACTCTATAGGAGAAGAGCTGAAGTTCGTTGGATACTCAGACAGCGACTACGGTGGAGATGTGAATGATCGGAAGAGCACTTCCGGATATACTTTCCATGTGGGAACAAGTGTGTTCTCGTGGAGCTCGAAGAAGCAGACAACGATTGCCTTATCCTCTTGTGAAGCTGAGTATATCGCAGCGGCGACCTGTGCATGTCAGGAAATTTGGTTGAAGAACCTCCTACAGGAGTTACACCATCAATAGGATGATCCCATGACCATGTACGTTGACAACATGTCTGCTATACAACTCGCGAAGAATCTTGTGCTACATGGGCAGCAAGCACATTGAGACGAGGTACCACTTCCTTCGTGAGCAAGTGGAGCAGAAGATGGTTGAGGTTGTGTATTGTCCCATAGGAGAGCAGATCGCGGATATCTTTACAAAGGCTTTGAAGGTGGAGACGTTCCTGATGCTCAAAGGCAAACTCGGTATGTGTTGTCAAGTTTGAGGGGGAGTTTGTTGGTGACTTTTCTGAGTTGATCGGGTCAACAAGTTAAAATTATTTTTTATATATGCATTGTTTTTGTTAATGACAGAGGAGAGTGAAGATAGTTTAGGTGGCATTTAATGTGGAGCCACGTGTCAATTTCCTATTTGTTGTGCTAGCCTATATAAAGGCTTGGATGTAGAACATTATTTTTTTTTTTGATGAGATAGTGAAATCAGCCTTCTTTCTAGTGTGAAGCGTTGCGGCGCGAGAAGTGTGTGTTTGTAGTTTGTTCGTTTTTGGGTTTAGATCATTGCAGCCCGCAGGAGAGTGAGTGAGCAGCTTGTTTTAGGTGCTCTCGCCGAGCACGAAGGAGTCATCTCGCTCGGGCAACTGCTCTCGCCAGGTTGCTTCTCGCCCCGAAGCTCTCGCCCGAGGGGTTGCACTCGTCGAGCGAGAAGGTGGTCTCGCCGGGACCCGTCTCGCCCGAAAGAAGGTGGTCTCGCCGGGAGCCGTCTCGCCCGGAAGGTCCCGCCGGGAGTCGTCTCGGCGTGGTGGTCTCGCCGGATTTGAAGTGGGCGTCAGGTTGGCTTCGGGTTGCTTGTACACGTGCACGAGCCTATCCATGTTTCCAACACCCGCCACCTCCCCTCCTTACCTCATTGTTCTGGCCGCCGCCTAAGCTCTTCTCCTAGTCGTTAACGTGCGTGATTCCCACACAAATAATTGATGCAGAAGCCTACAGTTTCAAGCACTGCCATCAGAACACCACTGCTTTGCTTTGGAACTAGGGGTGTAGGTTGAGTTGAGTCGACTCAAAAAAGCTTGACTAAAGCTTGATTACGAGTCAAGCTCGAGCTCATTTATTGTTGTTCGTGAGCTCGCGAGCTGTAAAAATATATAAAAAAATAAGGCTTATGAGTTAAAAAGCTCATGAGCAACTCGAGCTCGCGAGCTCAAAACTCGTGCTTAGGCTCGATAAAAAGGCATTGAGCTCGAGCTCGAGTCATGATAAAATGAGCTCGTCGAGCTTCAGCTCAAGCATGAAAAATTTGTCAAACTCGATTCGAGCTCGACTCGAGTTAACTCCTAACTGGAACAGAGCATTCCCCTTAAGCAGTATACCTATCGAATGAAACGTGCGCCAAATAAACTCATGTAGTAAAATGTAATAAAGAATATTTATGCTCAATTAATATTCTGTAATGCTCAACTGCAAACCACCACCAAACCTGGTTAATGTATTAATGCAGAAGATATCATTAGCAGCCTATATATAAACACCCTTGTAACTGTAGTATTAAGTATGAATGAAAACAGTAAAACCTTTCAGCAAAATCTCCACTAATTATTTCAAATTTCTACTTTTCTTTGTCTTTATTAGATCAATAGTGGTGTCAGAGTCAGGTTGAAGGAGCAAACAAACATATCACTTGTTTTGAGAATAATTAATCTTATTATGTATTTGATCATGCTTGTCTTGTGTTTATAGTGTGTAGGAACTACATGTAGAATACCCCTATGAGTGTGATCAGGAAGTGCAATGCAGAATGAAGACGCACACTGAATTGAGAGCTACTCCAAGGTGGTAGTACATACCGTTGGCGGAAAAGTTAAAGACTGAGGGACAGCTGGCAAAGTGCATTTAATCACAAAGATTAGCGGGAGCGAGTCTACCTTTAACAAGTATTACCGCGGTGCGTTAAGGCTAACATCCGGCGATAACATATGGAAAGCCTGACAGTCAACAACTTAACTGAGGAGAGAGGCAAGAGCCAACCGATATTTGAGAGAGCGTTCGGTATAGAAAACATAAAGGATTTTTCATTTACCCTCTTGATTTCTAATGTTATAGAAACCAACATTTTTGTAATCAACTTCTTTATGAAATTTGTAATGTCCCAAGTCTCTTGAAGCAGGAAATAGTTTCTGTGAGATACTGCCCGACAGTAGGGTTAATGGCGGCGTTAGCGATGCTGTTTAAGCCTGAATGCCTCTCTGTGAGGTACCGCGTCGCGGTAGCGATACCGCGTAGCGGTAGCGATACCGCGTGGCGGTAGCGTCAGGCGTCGAGAGTGTCGAGAGAGTCGAGAGCGCCGTATTGATGCGACGCATCGTCTACTGCGCGGCAGTAGTGATACCGCTGGCGGTAGCAGGGCTGATTTATTTGGCAAGGCTCTCAGTTAGCTACCGCCTAGCCATAGGGTAAGAGCTGGTGGTAGCTGTTCTTTTATCATTTTTGCACTGGTTACGAGACGGACCAGCTATTGCCCGGCGATAGTAAGATATCACGGGGCGGTAGTAGAGCAGTTATGATATGGACACGCGTCGGCCTGTGATTAAAGATTTTGGGCGGTGGCTTGCAGAACAAGCCGTCGTTTGAGGGTACCGCATGGCGATAGCTAGCTACCGCGCGGAGGTAGCTCGGTTTAAAGCCTAGAAAGTGGTGTTTTCACTTCATTTCTTTTGAGTCTTAGTTCTGAGCGGATGGAGTGGGGAGGAGGAGAGTCGGACGAAGGATATCTCGCCGCCATTGGTGTTTCAGAACTCTGATTTGCAAGACGAGTTCGAATCTAAAAGACTTGGTTTCAAGATATCCTAAACACCTAGAGGGGGGTGAATAGGTTCAATTCTTTTTAATTAAAGCAGACAGTACATTTTACTAGCTATCAATCTATGCAACAACTATCTCAACACAGCATTAAAACAAACACAGCCAACACAGATTGCACACTGATTTATAGTGGTTCCCCAAGAGATGGGTACATCCACTTTCCCCCTTCGCCTATCTAGCAGTATACTAGATTCGTCCTAACTCCCTTCTTCTTCCTCAGATCCTCAGATCTTACAACTCAGAACCCAGAATGGTTCCTACCACTCAGACTTCAGCAAGTCCTACAGCTCAGATCCTCTCAGAGAATCCTACCTCAGAGTGAGTCTACACCTCTACAACTCAGGAAATCAAGCCCTACCTCAGCCTCTTCAACAGGCCTACAACTCAGAGAAATTAATCCCCTACCTCAGGCACTCAACCATACCTCAGTCTTTATAAATTTAGGCTTACAACTCAGATAGATAACTCTCCTACCTCAGATCTATAAAAGATCCTACAGAGAAAATTGATTTTAAAAATAATAAATCCTTCACCCAGGTAGAGAGAGAATGGGTAGAAGGTTTCTTGGTCAGTTCTTGATAGATCTGACTACTTTAGATTCAACCTGTCTTAGCTTCTTCAAAGCTTCTTGAATTTGAACAAAGTAAGGTTGATCTTCTTGGGAAGTTGGAGATGATCTTCAATCCAGCTTCTTTCTTCTATTCAGATGTGGCTCTGAATTCTTCTTGCAGACTTGTTCAGGATCTGCAGGGACTTGTTGATTTCTGGATGAAGACTTCCTCTTCTTCTTCGTTGTTGGATTTCTCACTTTGATGATAGAACATGTCTTTATATAGACTCCATCTGAGGTTACCGGCTGATCCGGTTCCTAACGGCCTTCTGACAGCTCTGACAGATGTAACTGCTTTGTTGGTTGTGACAGCTGTCAAGTCTCTAGTCATGACATCTGATACTTCATTGAACTTCAACTCTGCAGCAAAGTGTCGAGACAATACTTCAAATGTGTCGACACAAATAGATCATGTGTCGACACAATTCTTGATGATGTCGACACAGCCCTCATAATGTCGACACAGCTCTTCTTTATCTACTTGACACAACTTATGTGAAATGTGTCGACATAAGTCTTGTGTGTCGACACAGCAACTTCTAGTCTCGATAAAGTTGGTTTTGATAGAATTCTGGTATGTGTTGACATAAGTACTGTGTGTCGACATAGTTGTTGTCGACATATTTTCTGTGTGTCGACACAAGTCCTGTGTGTCGACACGGTTGTTGTCGACAGATTTTTTTTGTGTCGACACAAGTCCTATGTATCTACACAATATGGCTCCCGGTGTCGACACAGCTTTTCCCAAGTGTCGACATATTTCTTCTCAGATGTCGACACTTGTACTTAGAAACTTTTTCTGCATTTCCTTAACCTGCATATTGAAACTCAACACAACATCAAATACACATTGATGAATATCATTGAGTTAGGTGAGGCTTCTCCAAATCTGGTACACATTTTCCAATGTACCCAACAATCCCCCCCCCCCCTATTTGGAGAAGTCATACCCTTAGTCAATTATATACATCACTTTATAATAAAACACAGATTATGATGTATAAAAGGATTATTTTGACAGGATAACACATAAATAAAACCAGCATATTATATCATCACAAAACATGATAAAATATAGTGAACATGAATCAGGATTTTGTTGAAGTACAAGAAGTTTTTGAACAACAGATGACATAGATTTTAAAACGAAAGATTACATAGTTCTCAAGTCTAGTCAATCTATTCTAGGACTGATCAGGCTCCTTGATGACAATGCCTTTGCCAGACCGAATCCTTGCTTGTACATTAGCTTCAGTGTCTTCAGCTGGCTTCTTTCCTTTAAGATCCTTTTTCTTGAGCTCTTCAGCCTTGACCTTTTGCCTTTCAAAATAGTGATAAGGCTTTGGAAAGTATTTGCTTGGCTCCACAGAAGTTGCAGGTATTTTTCCAGCTTTGATATCTCTTCTGAACTGATAAATGGCATCTTGTCATTTCTGATACTTGTTTCATTCTTGTTCAGAGTACCACTTGCCTCTATCATGCATGTTATCTTTAACATCTTGTCAGGCAGTGAAAATAATGTTTCTGGAGGTGGGAGTCCATCTTTCAAAATCAGGCTTTAATTCAGCCTGCTCTCTAAACCTTTTTCTTAGAAAGTTGAGCTTCTTGTTCTCTTTTCAAAGCAGCGTTAGACATTTCAACTTTTTCAATAATTACATTATGTACCTCCTGTGGAGGACTATACATTTGTTTAACAGCAGATTGAATACCCTCAAAATGAGCTAGGGGATAAATAATTTGAGCTACTTTCTGCTGGACCCCTTCATTGTAAGCGGGTTGAATGCCTGATTCAGCAGTATTATCATCATCACACAGGGGAGGATAACCAAGAGTTGCTCTGATAGTATTTGTTATCCATTTAGCATGTTCAGAGCCTGCATTGACTAACACTCTCTCCCCTTTTATGACTTCTCGTTCAACATGGTCTCTTAGATCATCCTTTTGAAATCTAATCTGATCAGCCAAATAATTTGTGCCTTCTTTATAGAAGGATCTGAACTTCAGCAGCTGATCAGCAATGACCTTTTGAGAGGCTTGAATTGTAGTGTTAATATCAGCTAAATTTGCTTTGAGGTGTTTATCAAACTCAGACTTTTCTTGAGCAATGTTTTCAATCAAAGCAGTTACTTTATTCTTCACCTCTGTGACAATGACATTGTGTGATTCTGTAAGATTGTCATTCAATCTAATTTGGTTCTACAGAACATATCCTTGTTTAATGGCAATGTCATCAATTTGAGTGTTGGCCTCTTGTTGTTGCTTTGCTAGATATACTATAACATTACCTCCCTTATGGAAGCAGTCTGTCATTTCCTTTTTGTGCAAATTCACTTCAAATATAATTGATTTGATATCTTGGTCCAGCTGATATTGCAATTCTTTATTGCTCTCATCAACATATTGTTCAAGAGCTTTTCTTTGTTCATCCGTTTTTACTTGCAGATTTACCAAAAGGTAACTGAAATCTACTGCTGAAACTGGAGTTGGTGGAGCAGTTTGTAAGGTTTTCTTATAGCCAGAGCTCCTCTTTCTTAGATCCATAAGCTTTCTCTTCTTTGCCCTAGAGGCTTCTTCATCTTCTAAGGACTCAGATGAGCTTGCTATGTCCACTGTATCTTTTGGACTAGATGCTATAATGGGCATCTCCTGCTCAGTCCTTAGCAGCTCCCCCTCAGTTCTTGCATCTAATAAATCAGGAAAAAGTTCTTCTAAAGTAACTTCTTGTTGCATTTGTACTGTAGGTATAACTGTCTCTTTAGCAAATGGTTCTCCTTCAAATTCCAGAGTTTCTTCCCTGGTAATGACATCCTCAGGGACATTGTCTTGGTGATTTTTATCAATATCAGTCATAGGCACATCCAGTGCATCTTTCTCAGTATCTATAGCAGCTTGATTGATATTCAGTAGTACCTTAAGTATAGATTGTGTAGCTGCTTCACTGTCCAATGCAGCTGTATGGACAAGTGGCTCATGAGCTCCCCTTGAGGGTAATGCCTCTTGTTGAGTTGAAACTGGAGAATGCTCATTGGCTCCCCCTTGATGAGGCTCATCCTGTACCTGTTCCACTGTGAGGTTGATGGCGGGAATCTGCTCCCCCTGCACCTGACTATCAGTCACAGTTTCTTGAGCAGGAGATTTACTAGACCTTTCTGCTCCTTCTTCATCTGAGCTGAAAACAACCATTTCTTCTGAAATACTGGAAGATTCAGTGGTCTTAGAGGCTATTTTCTTCTTTTTTTGAATCTGCTTTGATTGTTTCTGATGGGTAGAAACATCTTTGGTCAGAACTCTATCCCATCTTGATAGTATTCTCAAATCCATTCTTCTCATATGATTGATCTTAGATCCTGCAATCTGATTCATTACTTCAGGAATATTCTCAGCCAGATATAAACTCAGGATTCTGCCCAGATTGGGTTTCTTAAGACTTTCTTTGATCTTGTCAAAAATAACAGCAGACCAATTTGTTTTCACCTTGAATATAATTCTGGTCATTAAATTGAACATGTAGGCTGAAATCTTATCATGTCCCCCTGATTTCCATAGAATAACTTTTCCTATAATTTCAGAAAGAAATTTACTCTGCGAATTCATCCCCTTCCTGTTCATTGAAGATCCAATCTTGATTGTAGGATCCATTCCACACCATTGGAGTGCTTCTCTTGTCATGGAAGATGTTATTTCATCTTCTTCTTTAACACTGGGTAGCTGAAATGTTTTACTTAAACTCTTCTGAGTGAGTTTGACCTTTGTTCCTTGTACATATGACTTAATTTTTACCCCCTTGGAATCCAGAGATGTCGTCGTGTAGAATTCAAGAACCTCCTTTTTCCATATCCTTGTAGGTTCATAGACCAAATACTCTAGTCCATTTTCTGTGATTAGGGTAATCACAACTTTGATTTCTCTATTTCCACTCGCAAACGCATCGCGAACTAGTTCATAGCCCTCGTTGATGTTTTCTTCCAGCTTTGGTTCCATTAGGGATGAGAGATTGAGAAAAAGAGAGAGATGAAGGTCTGTCGACACAAAGATGTGGTCTCGAGAATTTTGAGAGCGTAGTCGACAGGGTTTTACTTCCACCTATTTATATGTTTCTAAACAAAGAAGGTCAAAAGGCAGATTTAAATACTCTTATTGTGTCGACACTGTTGGGATTGTGTCGACACAGTCTACTAAAGTCTCGACAAAGGATTTCATTGTAGGACAATACTATGTGTCGACACCATTTGCGATGTGTCGACACAGATAACCTTAAGAGTATACACTAAATTCTGCGTGTCAACACAGACGACTGTATGTGTCGACACCAATATCTAAGTGTCAGGAGAGCTATGTGTCGACACCAAATGTGAAGTGTCAACACAATCTTTTTGATGTGTCGACAGAATTTTCCTTATGTGTCGACACAAACTACTAAGTGTCGACACAGATGTTTTTATGTGTCGACACTAATTTACTTAGTCAAATTTGTCATTCTTATTCTAAGTTCAGCATGCCTAATTCAATTTTAAAATAATTGAATTTAGTTTCATCCAGTAGTTTGGTGAACATGTCAGCAGTTTGAAAATTAGTATTGACAAATTCTAAACTTATGTCTTCCTTTTCAACATGATCTCTAAGGAAATGAAATCTTATTTCTATGTGCTTAGTTCTGCTATGAGAAACATGATTTCTAGCAATAGAAATGGCACTAGTAGAATCACAAAATAATGGAGTTATACTTACCTAGATGCCATAATCTTCAAGCTGATGTTGTATCCATAACAGCTGAGCACAACAACTGCATGCAGCAACATATTCAGACTTAGTAGTGGATATAGCCACACTTGTCTGCTTTTTACTGCTCCATGACACCAATCTTCCACCTAGAAACTGACATGTCCCAGTGGTGCTTTTCCTATCTTCTTTGCATCCTGCAAAGTCTGCATCTGAATACCCAGTTAGTAGAAAATCTTTATTCTCAGGGTACCAAAGGCCAAGATTTGGTGTTCCCTTAAGATATCTCAAAATTCTTTTGACTGCAGTATAATGAGATTCTTTAGGGCAGGCTTGATACCTAGCACAGACACATGTAGCATACATGACGTCTGGTCTACTAGTAGTTAAGTATAACAGGGAGCCAATTATCCCTCTATACAAAGACTCATCTACAGGTTTCCCTGCATCATCTTTGCCTATAGGCATACTTGACCCCATTGGAGTTCTCATGGTGGAGGCTGACTCCATACCATATTTCTTAATCAACTCCTTGGTGAACTTAGACTGAGATATGGACAATCCATCATCAGTCTGTCTAACTTGGAGTCCCAAGAAGAATTTCAGCTCACTCATACTGCTCATTTCAAACTTCCCTTGCATAAGTTTAGCAAACTTCCTACAAAGGTTGTTTTCAGTTGATCCAAAATAATGTCATCAACATATATCTGGACAAGGATAATCTTGGCTTTTGAAACCCTAAGGAATAGAGTTTTGTCTATTTTCCCCCTTGAGAATTTGTTCTCAATGAGGAATGTAGACAGTGTTTCATACCAAGCCCTAGGGGCTTATTTCAAACCATATAGAGCTTTCTTAAGCATATACACATAATTAAGATAGAGAGGATCTACAAAACCTGAGGGTTGTTCAACATAAACTTCCTCTTTTAAGTCATCATTCAAAAATGCTGACTTAACATCCATTTGAAATACTTTGAACCCTTGATAAGCTGCAAAGGCAAGGAACAGCATTATTGCTTCCAACCTTGCCACTGGGGCAAATGTCTGATAAAAGTCTATTCCCTCTTCCTGCCTGTAGCCTTTTGCTACCAGTCTTGCTTTATTTTTGACTATAATGTCATTTTCATCTAGCTTGTTCCTGTAGATCCACTTAGTCCCTATGACATTATGATTCTTTGGTTTAGGAACCAGCTTCCAGACTTTGCATCTTCTGAATTGATTCAGCTCTTCCTGCATGACATCAATCCAATTTGGGTCTTGTATGGCTTCTTCAAATTTCTTGGGTTCCATCTGGGACAGGAAACTTGAGCAAAAACTGCGTTTAAGTTCTTGCTCCTTGTCTGGACACCATGTCTTGGATCACCAATAATTTGGTGTGTTGGATGATCCTTTAGATGTCTTGTTACTGGAGGCAATCTATCTACACCTTGATTTTCTCCAATCCCCTCAACATGCTGTACTTCATTGTTCTCATCATCAGCTTGTGGATCTTGTACTCCCCTTGGACAACATCCATCATTTTCTTCATCCTGCCTTGCAGGTTGGTCTTCACTAATGGTTAGCTTGTCCATCTTTTCCTTCAAACCTGTAGAGCTACAAGATGTACTAAACAAGCTCACAGTTGATTAGTTTAGTTTCATCAAACACTACATGGACAGATTTTTCTACAACTTGAGTAGTCAAGTTGTAGACTCTGTATGCCCTACTACTGTTGTTGTACCAACAAATATCCCTTCTTGGGATTTGGCGACAAACTTAGTTAAATAGTGCTTGTCATTATTAAGAACATAACACTTGCTACCAAAGATTCTAAAATAGGATAAATTTGGTTTTCTGCCTTTCATAATCTCATAGGTGTCTTCTTGTGGCATTTGGTGATGGAAGCCCTATTGAGAACATGACATGCAGTGTTTACTGCCTCAGCCCAGAAATATTCTGGGAGAGAAGTGTCACTTAGTAGGGTTCTACCAGCCTCAATAAGAGTCCTATTCTTTCTTTCAGCAATACCATTTTGTTGGGGAGTTCTAGGTGAGGAGAACTCTTGATGAATCCCTAGTTCTTCACAAAATCTTGTCATGCATTCAGACTGAAATTCAGTCCCATGGTCACTTCTGATTTTGACCACTGAATTGTTAAGTTTCAGTCTGAATTTGCCTAACAAAGTTATGGAAAATAGTTGTGGTTTCATATTTCTACCTCAGAAAGAAAACCCATGTAAATCTAGAATAGTCATCCATAACCACAAATATGTAGACTTTCCTACCTAGACTATGAACTGGCATAGGACCAAATAGATCCATATGCAGGAGGTACAAACACCTCACTGAGTCTTTGGTATCAAGACTGTGGAAGTAGGTCTTAGTCTGTTTTCCTTTTTGACAAGCTGAACATACACCCTCCTTGATGGACTTGACTTGAGGACCATTTCTCACTAACTCTTTACTAAAGAGTTGACCTATGGTCTTGTAGTTAAGGTGAGCAAGCCACTTGTGTCATTTGACACAATGAGAAGCTTTCTCATCTGCAACTAGACAAATAGGAGAGTTCTTATTCTCACAATTAAAGTTGAGACAGTAAACATTTCTCTTTCTATAACCTAACAAAATGACCTCTTGATCACTTATCCTTCTAATCTGACACTCATTCCTAATAAAAGAGGTGTTATAACCAAAATCACTCAGTTGGCTTATGCTTATTAAGTTATGTTTCAGACCTTTTACATAAGCCACTTGGGTGATAGTGATAGAACTATTGGAAATATTACGAAACCCTTTGATGACCCCTTTTTCAGATCCACCAAAGATCACTTTGGGTCCATTCTCTATAGGAGAGTAGTCCCTCAACATCCCTCTTGTTCCAGTCATGTGCCTGGAACATCCACTATCCAAGTACCATATTGAGGTATGGCCACTTGGACTCACCTGCATCAAATAAATTTACTTAACCTTAGAACCCCAATAATTATTGGGTTCTAGGTTCAGGTTAGACTAAAACTTGACATGCTTGCCTGCAGACTTTTTTATAGGTAAGCTAGCAACTTTCGTGACTGTAGTGTTGTGCCAACAATCAATGGCATAATGACCCACTTTGCCACAACACCAGCACTCATATCTATTGTATCTTCTTTTAGGTACAGTCTTAACAACATTGCTATCAGCAGACCTTAAAACTGTAGGTACAGTGATCCTTTTCTTGAGTGCTGGGGCTGATGCATCAAACATTGATGATTCCTGAAGATCATAATGTGTTTGTATATGGGCTGCCCTATTGGCATTTACACCCTTATCATTCAGATTACCAGGCTTACAGTGACCATGTGTAATGTCATGGTCATTCTTGTTAGTAGGTTGCATCACTTTCCTAAAAGCAATAAGGGGTTTGAAGACTAGTGGCTGAACTGGAGCTTTGCCTTTTCCTTTAGAATTAGCTGCCCTAGTTCTTCCCTTGAAGCCTAATCCTTTCTTACCCTTTTGGAGAATAAAATCATCAATTATGGGTAAGATAGATTTTAGCTTTGAGAATTTAGCCACAAGTTCCTTCTCTCTTTGAAGTCTGACTTCCAGACTCTTGATTTGATCATTTTTGAATGTAATTATGCCATCTGAATAAAAGTTATATTTTTCAGTTTGGCAACTTCATTCATCTTCAAATCCATCATTTTTACTGAATCTGATGCAGCCAGTTTAAGACATGTAATTTCCTCAGCTTGTTTCTTGTTAAGGATTCTGCTTCTCTTAAAAGCTTGCAACAAATCACCATAATCATCAATTTGTTGATGTACATCCCCTTCAGATTTAGAACCATCCTCATCTCTTGATGTAGATTCTTCTGATTCTGATCTAGTATAATAATTATAAACTGAAGAAAGGTTGTTTATCTTTCTGGGTCCAGACTGATCCTGGCACTGATCTTCCTTAGTTAAAGCCATCAGCCCTTTGCAATGATGATTTTCAACCCCATTTATTGAGTCCAGCAGTTGCAAGAACTCAGATTCTACTGAATCCTCTTCAGTAGTGAACAATCCTATATATGATTCAGCTTCAGTCTCTTCTCCTAATTTTGATGATGATGAGTCAGTCCAACTCTTCTGCTTTTCTGCAACAAGGGATCTCTCCTTCTTGGCCTTATTTTGTTGCTTCTTTTTATCTTTAAATTCCTTTCTTTTATCAGGACAATCAGTTATGACATGCCCTAGCCTGTTGTAACAATAACAAATAATTTTAGAAGAAGTTTATTTGCTGGGATTAGAGACATACCTGTCATCCTTAGATGTTTTCTTCTTCTTGTAATAGTCATCTTTGGAGAAGGATGAAGATGGCTTTGATCTCCATTTCTTCTTCTTCATGAACCTTTGAAACTGCCTTGTGAAGGCAGCAAAGTTTTCATCAGATTTGTGACTGTCTGAAGTGTTGATGTCAGAATTTTCAGATTCAACTTTAGCTATTCTCTTGGGAGGAGAAGGTGACTTTCTCCTGCCCTTTCTTGTGGCTTCAGCTTTGAATGCAACGGACTTTTCTCTGTGTTCAGACCTATTGCTTTTCTCCTCCTCCTTTCTGGCAGTGAGCTGCCTCATAGGATAACAGTTTTCCAAATAAGGTTGGTGGATGTGTATCTGCTAGCTTGGCCACCTATCTAATGGCACATATTTTAGTATCACAGTCCTTTGTTAGTGATCTGAGAAACTTGTCATTTAATTCATTAGTGTTAAAGACTCTTCCATAGGTCATTAGCTCATTTATAATTCTAAAGAATTTCTTATAGCATTCAGCTATGCTATCTATCTTAGCTTGTCTAAAGCTTTCATACTCTTGATTTAACATAGACTTCCTATCCTCTCTCACTTCTTCTGTTCCCTCCATGTAAACAATCAAGGTGTCCCACATCTCTTTGGAGGTTTTGCAATGGACCAGATTTTGGAATGTAGAGTCATCTTTGGCACTCATATTTATGTTCTGTGCCCTCTTGTCTAAGGTTGCTAGGATGATCTCTTCCTTAGTCATTTCTAAATAACTTTTTGGAGTCTTGAGGTTAGCATCAAGAAATGATATGTTCATAGGAATAAATGGCCCTTCTAGTACTGTGATGTAAATTCTTGGATCAGATGCTTACATGAATAATCTGACCCTCTCTTTCCATATGCCAAAATTTTCTTTCCTATAGATAGAAAGTTTCATAGATGCAAATTCCTTCTGATTCTCACTGGAACTCATTCTGTCTAACTAATAACTGCCTTATGCATCAACCCAGACTGTTAAGTCTAATATTGAGCAACCTTGCCTCTGATACCACTTGAAAGACTTGGTTTCAAGATATCCTAAACACCTAGAGGGGGGTGAATAGGTTCATTTCTTTTTTAATTAAGGCAGACAGTATATTTTACTAGTTATCAATCTATGCAACAACTATCTCAGCATAGCATAAAAACAAACACAGCCAACACAGATTGCATACTGATTTGTAGTGGTTCCCCAAGAGATGGGTATATCCACTTCCCCTTTCTCCTATCTAGCAGTATACTAGATTCGGCCTAACTCCCTTCTTCTTCCTCAGATCCCCAGATCTTACAACCCAGAACCCAGAATAGTTCCTATAATAACTCAGACTTCAGCAAGTCCTACAGCTCAGATCCTCTCAGAGAATCCTACCTCAGAGTGAGTCCACACCCCTACAACTCAGGCAATCAATCTCTACCTCAGCCTCTTCAACAGGCCTACAACTTAGAGAAATTAATCCCCTGTCTCAGGCACTTAGCCCTATCTCAGCCTTTATAGATTTAGGCTTACAACTCAGAGAGGTAACTCTCCTACACTCAGATCTATAAAAGATCCTACAGAGAAAATTGATTTTAAAAAGAATAAATCCTTAACCCAGGTAGAGAGAGAATGGGTAGAAGGTTTCTTGGTCAGTTCTTGATATATCTGACTGCTTTAGATTCAACCTGTCTTAGCTTATTCAAAACTTCTTAAATTTGAACAAAGTAAGGTTGATCTTCTTGGGAAGTTGGAGATGACCTTCAATCCAGCTTCCTTCTTCTATTCAGATGTGGCTGTGAATTCGTCTTGTAGACTTGTTCAGGATCTGCAGGGACTTGTTGATTTTTGGATAAAGACTTCCTCTTCTTCTTCGTTGTTAGATTTCTCACTTTGATGATAGAACATGTATTTATATAGACTCCATCCAAGGTTATCAGCTGATCTGGTTCCTATTGGCCTTCTGACAGCTTTAACAGATGTAACTGCCTTGTTGGTTTTGATAGCAGTCAAGTCTCTAGTCATGACATCCGATACTTCATTGAACTTCAACTCTGCAGCAATGTGTTGAGACAATACTTCAAATGTGTTGACACAAATAGATCATGTGTCGATATAATTCTTAATGATGTCGACACAACCCTCATAATGTCGACACAGCTCTTCTTTATCTACTTGATACAGCTTCTGTGAAATGTGTCGACACAAGTCCTGTGTGTCGACACAGCAGCTTCTAGTCTCGACAAAGTTGGTTTTGACAGAATTCTGGTGTGTGTCGTCACAAGTACTATGTGTCGACACAGTTGTTGTCGACAGATTTTCTTTGTGTCGACACAAGTCCTGTGTGTCAACACAGTTGTTGTCGACAGATTTTATGTGCGTTGACACAACTCGTGTGTGTCGACACAATCTGGCTTCTGGTGTCGACACAGCTTTTCCCAAGTGTCGACACATTTCTTCTCAGATATTGACACTTGTACTTAGAATCTGTTTCTGCATTTCCTTAACCTGCACATTGAAACTCAACACAACATCAAATACACATTGATGAATATCATTGAGTTAGGTGAGGCTTCTCCAAATCTAGTACACATTTTCCAATGTACCCAACAAAATCTACAGAGGCAATGTCATAACGATCATTTCCATCCAGCTAGAATCTCTCCCATGTCGCCGAAACAAACTTCAAGGGTAACGATCCTTCTTCTTAGACATGTGAAGTCCTTTGTTTTGGCATGAGAGGGTAGACTCTCCATGAACACATGGAGGCGGTTCTCCCGATGAGTAGATCGTTTGTATCCCCATTTTCTTTGCATTTAGAATCTAGAATCGAAGTACAGAATATGCATGCTATATGAAGCCCATCTGTACAGGTTGGTCCAGATTGTTGATGATTGTTTGTATTCCGTAGAAGACTCCGTGGTAGCGAATAAATTTTGGAGTCGCGGGGTGTGCATGTGAATGCAAAGAGAGTACTAGAGAAGGACTCCAGGAAAACACCCGTTTGGAGGGGAAGAATTGATATTCTGTCCCCTACCGTGTGACGGTAGCGCTACCGCTGGCGATAGCTCCCAATGAGCAATGCTTTGAGAGGCCTATCTCGTGGAGACCTAAGAGCCAATGTTTTGGGCTGGGAGCCTGTGTGGCACAGCTTAGGCAGCCGTGAGTGCTAGCCTAGTATCATAACAATGTTATGAATTGTACAGACAAGAAAGGGGATAGTGACCCGTGTAACGCCCCGAAAACTCGAAAGAGGAATGGTCTGTGTTTATAGCCAAGTTAGGGTATTGGTAGGGGTCACACAGCCTGGGATACGGGTGTGTCCAAGGTCGTGTCGTGCTTGGGTTCAACGAAGAACCCGGGTGGCCGACGAACTGAGCTCGATGTAGTGTTGAGACAGTGAACACGGCCTGGGACACAGGCGTGTCCAAGGCCGTGTAGTGCTCGGGTTCGACGAATTTTGCGAGTGGTCGATGAAAATGCGGTCGACGATCATCGAGACAGCGAACACGGCCTGAGATACGGGCATGTCTCAGGCCGTGTCCTGCTCGGGATGTTAGGCGGCCTGTATCGGGGGAGGAACACGGCTTGGAGCCCAGGCGTGTTCAGCCTGAGATGGGCGTGTCAAGTTTAACACGAGCGTGACTAAATCCTGTATCTTGTTTTGGGTGTGACGGTTTCAGCGTCGATTGAGGCAAACGGCCTTGGACACAGTCATGTCACAAGACGTGTTCGGCCCAAGATTTTGGTTTTAAGTGCGAATCGTGGCCGTCCGATTTCTTCTAATGGAATCTGATGGTACAGAGCTGTTGTAACAGCCCAAATTTCGGAAACAGGAAATTTTTGGGTGACACGGCCTGGGACACGGGCGTGTCCCAGGGCGTGTCAGCTGACACGGCCTGTGACACGGGCGTGTCACAGGGCGTGTCGAGGTTGTGTCGACGATCGGCCTTTGTCTCGACGATTTTCTCTCGACGATGTGTCGAGAGGAGGCACACGGCCCAGGACACGGGCGTGTACAAGGCCGTGTCGTCTGCTCGACGATTGTTACTCGACGATCGTCGAGTGTCGAGACGTGAGTATTAAGTAGTTGAACATGGCCTGTGACACGGGCGTGTCACAGGGTGTGTCAAATCAGGTCGACGAACTCAGCCCGCCGAAGGTTTTCGACAGGGCGTGTCTTTGTGCCGTGCCTGGGCACACGGCCTGGGACACGGGCGTGTCACAGGCCGTGTGAAGTCTCAGGATGTTTTGGGATTTTTTTCACCCAGGCACACGGCCACAGACACGGGCGTGTCTGAAGGCGTGTTGGTGACACGGCCCATGACACGGGCGTGTCCCATAGGCGTGTCACTGGTTTGGATAAGTCGGTTGACCACCGCTTGAGGCACACGGCCTGGCACACGGCCGTGTCAGAGGCCGTGTCGGGTCAAAATTAGTGTTTTTGGCAGAATCGTGGCCGTCCATTCTTTCAGCTGGGATCCAAGGGCTGAAGCTTCTTCCTATTTTTCTTAAAGGCCGAAATCAGAGAAGTATTCTCATTTTCTTAGCCTTTATCTTTCTTTATAAGAGAGAAAGAGAGAGAGAAAGGAGGAGGAAGAGGGAAAGGGGGCTGCTGCTGGTGGTGCTGCGGTTGACCGACAAGAGTTCCGAAGCTGGCGTTGCGGAGGAAACGATCTTGCGAGTCTTGCAAGCTAGCTTTGAGTCCATGGAACCGAAGCGGTCGACAAGGGTAACGACTTTTCTTCCTAGCCATGTGAAGGCTTCCTTTTGGCTTATTTTGTGATTTCCCCACCAAGAGGTGGTTGATTTTGGGAATCTTTGGGTGGATACTTGAAATCCCCTTTTGTTAGCATATAGATCCGGAAATGGAGTACGGAATAGGCATGCTGTGTGAAGCCCATCTGGACAGGTTGGTCTGGATTGGTGATGTTGCATACGAACCGGAGAAGACTCCATGAAATTTAAGGACTCGACGGGTTATGCCTGCGAAAAGGAGTAGCAGGAAGTATTAGGGTGGTGCCCAGGAAAATAGCCATGTGATGTTTTTGGGTCCAACCTGTGAATGAGGCACAGGAAGTACTGGTGTGACCAGGAAATGCCCTTTGTGATGCTTGATGTCGTAGGGTGTCCACCTGTGAAGCGAGTAACAGGAAGGACTGACAGGATAGCCAGGAAAGACCCCTGACATTTGTGTTTGTGCGGTGTCCACCTGTGACGAGAGAACAAGAAGTATTGGTGTGCCCAGGAAAGACCCGTTGTTGCTGTGAGAGATTGGGTGTAAGAATTATGCCCATGCTTGAATGCCAGAACAGGATCGGTGAGACCTACCCGTGCCTTTGATCTAGCCATGAGTACGTTGTACTCGGAGAAGGCAAGGCGATTTGAGCAACGGGGGGTAGAGGATCCGACCTGCGTTATATCCATCCGACGTGAGACCAGAAAGTGCGGTCTGTTGGAGCGCATAGCAAGAGTCTTAGGCCTGCGCGCCGTGATACAAAGGGGGGCTACGAGCCATCCCGGTTCACTAAGACTATAAAACTCCGGCTGCACGCCATGGAGTAAATGCTCAAAAGAGTTACAGTTGGGTTGTAACCCTGATACGGTGGTGGGCAAGAGCTTTTCCAGAACACCAAAAATGTACCCTGAGTGCACGGACCGTTGGGCCGGGTGGCGAACGGTTGTGATGGCTTGTGTGCGTGAAAGCACATTTGGATGATATATTGCCATACTTGTGATATGATATGCCTACAGGGAAGAATACCGCTGCCCCGAGAGAAGGGGTAGGGTCGTTATAATTTGGTCAGTTGAACGCTGACCGTTGCTTTTGTTTACCACCGGTGGGTGGATTGTACCTTTACAGGTGCTGGAGAGCCGAGCGGGACGCATAGCGGTTGATGTTCCTGCTGGTGTTGTTGCTACTGTTGTTAGCCCTCGAAGGCTATCTATGTTTGTTGTGTGTTCTTTTATTGTGGCTGGTCTGCGCGCCAATCTGTTTAGGCCACTGTTTGAAAGCCATGTAAGGCTATAAGGCCAACTCTTTTGACATTTTGTAAGACATTCCTATAGTTTATAAAATGTGGAGTTTTATATTTGGACATTCATGAGGAGTTCAAGTTGTAGTCTAGGCTTCCGCTAGAATGCTTTATGATAGGTGCGATGCGCGACTCTGGTATCATCATGTACCTTCACCGACTGTTTTGTGATATATTCTGTGGGGCCCCGGCCGGATCTTCTAGAATATACCATATGAACGGATGGGGTTGTTACATTTTTGGTTTCGGTTGTCTTGGTCTTTCCCTCTCGAAGTCGTGGCCGCCTTCTTTTGTGGGGTGGCGAGCACGTGTTTGTGCACACCAAAGTCTACGAATGAACTCCTGAATGTCCATGATAGGAATGTAAAGTTTTGTGTTTGAGGAACCTGCGTGTTCCTATCTTGTTGCTTACTTGTGTAATTTTCCGTCTGTAGGCGACGAGTGCGATGGCTTGGCAGCAGGAACCCCAACACTCGCTAGGAAGCATGGCATCAACTGTGGTACCATCCTCTCCTTCATCGATAGAAACGGCTCGACTGATTGTCGATATGGCTTTTGCAACGCTCAAGGCTTACCATGAGGGACAAGTTTCACCCTCTGATCCGGTGATGCGTTCCATGCCGGGTAGGGAACTTGAGCAGCCGGCAAGGGGAAGTGCCTCAGCTTCATCGGGACATGTGTGTTTGAGCCAAGGAGAGGACACGGTTGCGGACTATTTTCACGCATTTGTTGCAATGAGACAACAACCCGAGTTTGTGTTTGAGACCGAGGGGATGAAGATCAATCGGTTTTATGATGGGCTACGTCAGAAACTCCGTTTCTTGTTGATGGGTCCGAAGTTCTTGGGCTTCCAACCACTGGTGTAGGCAGTGAGACTGTTGGAAATCGACTTGAGGAGAGCCCAGCAGATGCCTGTGACTCGAAAAGTGCGCACTCCAAGGGTTGGGAAGTCGGCCCACCGTAAGAGGCAGAGACAGGAGAAGCGTACTTGTTATGCGTGTGGTCTGGTAGGACACCTCGCTCGTGACTGTGGGGATGGTGTTCAGCAGCCAAAGAAGCAGTACAAGTGCTATTCGTGTGGGAAAGCAGAACATAAAGCCCGAGATTGCCGCGTTGGCTCGTAGCAGGCAAGAAATGTCGACATCATGATGTAGATAAAGAATAAGGCTCCTCATGTACATAAATAATGGTGGCTTATGCATGTTCGATGTACAGTAAGCCGTTTTGGATGAAAATGCTATGAGAGCCTGTGTCCGCTATAGATGTGTGGGATCAACGTGTATTGTCACTTGTTGATGTTTTCTACCATAGGGACATGTGTGCCCAAACTTGGCAAGAGTCGTCGATGTTTACGATAATCGTCTTGCTTGTTTGTGTTTGCATCTTGTGACTGTTGTTTGTATGTGTTAGGTGCACCACAGGCACTGTTTGCGACAGATGTTTTGTATTATTTTCTGTCTAGGGAATGGATAACGCGGCTTGGGATACCCAGTATTGCAAAGACAGATCGCGTCAGCGTGGTATAGCCGAATGGCTGTTGGATGCTTGCGGATCAAGCTTGCGATGTGGCGGTTCAGTTAGGAAGTCGGGATTTCAGTTTAACGGCATTTGTTTTGCCAATATCGGAATTGACATGATTTTTGGGTTGGATTGGCTTGCGGAGCAGCATGCTATGCTTGATTGCCAGTCCAACAAAATCACGTTGGGCCAGAATACCGAACAGGAGACTAAGTTCACGGGTATGCGAGGAGTGGGCGGGACGTTGATGTCTGCACTCTAGGTAGTCAAAGCTGTTCGGAAGGGTGCGGAGTGTTACTTTGCACTAATTCAGGCTGTTGAGCCTAAGGCCACTTTGTGTGAGGTTCCGATTGTGGCAGAATTTACAGATGTGTTTCCCGCGGATCTCCCTGGGCTACCACCCCAGCGAGAGATTGACTTCACGATTGAGTTGGTGCCAGGTGCAAAACCTGTGGCCCGCTCGCCATATCGCGTTGCGTCAAAAGAGATGGCTGAGTTGAAGGTTCAACTACAAGAAATGCTAGAGCAAGGTTATATCCGCCCAAGTATGTCACCTTGGAGCGCGCCTGTGCTTTTTGTAAAGAAGAAAGATGGTGGGTTGAGGTTGTGTATTGATTACCGTGAACTGAATAAGCTGACCGAGAAGAATAAGTATCTGATACCCCGGATTGATGAGTTATTCGATCAGCTGGTGGGCTCGACCGTCTATTCGAAGTTGGACCTGACGTCTGGTGATTACCAGTTAAGAATTCGGGAAGGTGACATTCCCAAAACCGCATTTGGAACGCGTTATGGGCACTATGAGTTCACAGTCATACCATTTGGACTGTGCAATGCGCCCTCGGTGTTTATGGATTTGATGCACCGTATTTTTCGCGAGTACCTGGATCTGTTTGTGATAGTGTTCATTGATGAAATCCTGGTGTACTCGAAGTCCAAAGCTGAGCATGAGATTCACTAGCTGTTGGTGTTGAACACGTTGAGGCAAAATCAGGTATATGCCAAGTTCTCGAAGTGCAAGTTTTGGCTATCGTCAGTGGCATTTTTGGGCCATGTGGTGAGTGGAGCGGGCATTGCAGTGGATCCAGCGAAGATAAGAGCCATACAAGAGTGGCCAATGTTATCTTCCGTGGCCGAGGTCAGGAGTTTCCTTGGACTTGCGGGCTACTATAGAAGATTTGTGGAAAATTTCTCACGGATCGCTTTGCCGCTAACCACACTGACGCGAAAAGATCAGAAGTTCGTTTGGACGCCAGAGTGCGCACGAGCTTTTGAAGAGCTGAAGATTCGGTTGACCACGGTGCCGGTGTTGTCTTCGCCATGTGGAACCGATGGATTTGTAATTTATAGTTATGGCTCAGGGAGCGGCTTAGGCTGCGTTTTTCTGCAAAAGGAAAAGGTGATTGCTTATGGCTCACGCCAGCTAAAGGTGCACGAGCGAAACTATCACGTCCATGATTTGGAATTAGCGGCGGTGATTTTTGCACTCAAGTTGTGGCGACACTACCTTTATGGAGTGAAAGTGGAGATCTATACCGATCATACGAGCCTAAAGTATCTTTTGGTGCAGAAAGACTTGAACATGCGACAACGAAGGTGGTTGGAGTTCCTTGGGGACTACACTTTTGAGATTCACTATACGCCCGGGAAGGGGAATGTTGTCGCGGATGCCTTGAGTCGGCGAGTTCCGGCTAGATCGAATTGGTTACAAAGGCATGATGAACGTCTTATCTAGGAGCTGGAGGCGTTAGAGATCTATTGTGTTGACAAGAATTCCACTGCCACTGCATGTTTGAACTGGACCGAGGTGCAATGTGACCTTGCGGACCGAGTTCGACGGGCAACAGAGTTGGATGAAGATCTCTTACGCTATGTGAATGAAGGGCCAGAAGGCAAATTCACCTGGAATGACGGTCTTTTGCGAAAAGAGGGCCGTTTGTGCGTCCCGAATGTGGGGAAATTGAGGGAAGAACTGATGTATGAAGCGCATTATATAAAATATTCCATTCACCCCGGGAGCACAAAGATGTTCAACGAGATGAAGAAGTTTTTCTGGTGGCCAGGGCTCAAGAAAGATGTTGCCCTTTATGTCTCTTAATGCTAAACTTGTGTGAATCCTGGAGACACCTTTGAATGGCTTGATCTTCAAGTAGACCCAATCGCCAACCGCAAATTCTACGTTCCGGTGCTTGGCGTTGTAGTACTTTGCTTGTCAATCTTGAGCAAGAAGCAATCTCTCTCGAATAGTCCGGATGGTTGAGTTTTCTTCATCAACCTCATTTAGTTTAAAAACCCGAGCTTCGCCCGATTCTACTCAAGCCAAGGGAGTACGACACTTCCGTCCAGATAGAGCTTCATATGGTGCCATCCCAATGCTTGCCTGGTAGCGATTCTTATAGGCAAACTCTACCATATAGCGATGATCGTCCCATCTCTTTCCGAACTCAAGGGTGCACATTCGGAGCATGTCCTCTATTGTTCTGTTGGTACGTTCAGTTTGGCCATCCGTTTGGGGATGAAAGGCCGTACTGAAAGTCAACTTTGTGCCCAACAGTCGGTGGACTAACCTCCAATCATTTGACGTGACTCGCTCATCTCGATCACTTACGATGCTCCGAGGAACACCGTGAAGCCGCACAATTTGGTCAACATATAACTTTGCCAAACTTTCAACTTAATCATCCCGCCTGTTCGGGAGAAAATGTGCCACTTTCGTTAGCCGGTCAACAATCACCCAAATGGAATCATTTCCTCGCTGCGATCTTGGCAACCCATGCACAAAATCCATGGAAATATCATCAAATTTCCACTCTGGGATCGGTAGATTGAAAAAGTTGAGTCCAAGATATTTGGGTCCTTTTGAAGTGGTTGAGCGAGTGGGCGAAGCGGCTTATCGGCTAACTCTGTCGGCGGATTTGGGTGGGTTACATGATGTCTTTCACATCTCGGTGCTTCGGAAGACCGTGAAAGATCCAGCTCAAGTGATCACGGATGATCGTGTGCCGGTGGAGTATGGGCTAACAACGAGAGTTAGACCCATTCAGATCGAAGATCGAGCCGAGAAACAGTTGCGGAACAAGACGGTCGGTATGGTGAAAGTCCGGTGGGACAACTGCGGCCGTGAAGAACTAACATGGGAGCGAGAGCAAACCATGCGAGAAGAGTTCCCTGCGCTGTTTTTGTAATTTGTCGCAAGGATGTTGTAACATCAAATTGTGCATGTTGTAACATTTTTCCTACTGTTTTTTGTTGCCTTTCCTGTATCTGAATTTTGAGGACGAAATTTCTTGTAGGAGGGGAGGATTGTAACAGCCCAAATTTCGGAAACAGGAAATTTTTGGGTGACACGGCTTGGGACACGGGCGTGTCCCAGGGCGTGTCAGCTGACACGGCCTGCGACACGGGCGTGTCGTAGGGCATGTCGAGGTTGTGTCGACGATCGGCCTTTGTCTCGACGATTTTCTCTCGACGATGTGTCGAGAGGAGGCACACGGCCCAGGACACGGGCATGTCCAAGGCCGTGTCGTGTGGTCGATGATTGTTACTCGACGATCGTCGAGTGTCGAGACGTGAGTATTGAGTAGTTGAACACGGCCTGTGACATGGGCGTGTCACAGGGCGTGTCAAATCAGGTCGACGAACTCAGCCCGCCGAAGGATTTCGACAGGGCGTGTCTTTGTGCCGTGTCTGGGCACACGGCCTGGGACACGGGCGTGTCACAGGCCGTGTGAAGTCTCGGGATGTTTTGGGATTTTTTTCACCCGGGCACACGGCCACAAACACGGGCGTGTCTGAAGGCGTGTTGGTGATACGGCCCATGACACGGGCGTGTCCCATGGGCGTGTCACTGGTTTGGATAATTCGGTTGACCACCGCTTGAGGCACACGACCTGGCACACGTGTAACGCCCCGAAACTCAAAGGAGCAAAGGGGGACGTTTTGGGCCAGTTTGGGTTATGGCTGCAGGCACACGGCCTGGGACACGGGCGTGTCCCAGGGCGTGTCAAGCATGTGCCGACACTTAGCCGCGAAGTCGTCGAGATTTTCTCGATGATTCGCTGAGAATGGGCACACGGCCTACGACACGGGCGTGTCGCAGGGCGTGTCGACCCGTGTCGACACTTAGCCGCGGAGTCGTCGAGTTATACTCGACGAATCGTCGAGAATGGGCACACGGCCCGCGACACGGGCATGTCGCCGGGCGTGTCGACCCGTGTCGATGATCGTCCCGGGGAAGTCGTCGAGATTCGCTCGACAATCGTCGAGACAAGGTACACGGCCTAGGACACGGGCGTGTCCAAGGCCGTGTCATCAAGTCGTCGAACTGCACGCGACGAAATGTCGAGACCTTGTACATGGCCTGGGGCCCAGGCGTGTCAAGGTGACACGGGCAAGGACACGGGCGTGTCCTAGGACCCGTGCGTGTCCTAGGACCCGTGAAGTGCTCGGGTTGAAAATGGGGAAAAATCATGGGGTACACGGCCGGCTACACGGCCGTGTCAGCTGGAACACGGGCGTGTCAGCTGGAACACGGGCGTGTCAGCTCGAACACGGGCGTGTTCGATACCCGTGTGTGGTTCCAGGAGATTCGATTTTGACGGCGAATGCGGCACACGGCCCTGGACACGGGCGTGTGTCAGGCCGTGTTCGTTCCAGATTGGGCATTTCAGCCCCAAATCAAAGCCGTTCGTTTTCTTAGGTTGAGATCCAACGGCTGGGGGTTGTTCCTGAGAGGATATACCCGTGAGTTGACTTGGAAAACCTCACTTTTCACACCTTATCATCTCTCCAAGTCCTTGGAGAAAGAGGAGAGCCATTGGAGGAAGAAGAACTAGATCCCGCCATTGGAGGAGCTTCGGAGCTCCGAATCGCGAGCCGACTCCGGATCTACGGAGGCAATGCAAGTGCGGTGATTTCCATCCGATTACTTTTCAATGGCGCCAAAGAGGAACTCAAGGGTAACGATCCTCATCTTGAGCACGAATAGCTCTCTTTCTTAGCATAGGAAGCCCGCTCTCGCGAGTTTGCGGAGAGTTGGAGGCGTTCCTTCGGGTAGATATGTAAAGTCCCCGTTGTTTAGAGTCCGTATGCGAGAACGGACATAGGCATTTTGTGTGAAGCCTACCCGGACATGTTGGTCTGGATCGGTGATGTTGCATTGCATAAGGCCGGAGAAGACTACGTGCTATTGGTTGTTTTTCGGGTTTTCTACGCGGTAGATTGCAGCAAGGAGCCTTGGGGACTAACCCAAAGGTGCACCCGGAAAACTGGGCGGATACGAGATCTTGCCAACTTATGGGCCTAGGTGCCAATTAGTACATAACTGGGTTATGTAACATCGTACGTTCGATTCACGGGCTTCGGGGAAGCTTAACCTGTGCCGATGATATTTAAGTGTCGTGGCAAGTGAGCAACGGGTTGAGTGGGAACCGTTCCTGCGTTATGCCGAGGGCATAAAGGTCGGGTCTTTCTGTCGATGACATTAAAGTGTAGTGACATGGGCTGTTGATGACATTAAAGTGTCGTAACGTTTGCCTAAAAGACCATTTAGCTCACGAGTTATTGCCGTCCTAGAGATGGTGGTGAGTTAGCGGCTTAGACTGCGATCACCAAGAATGTGCCCTGAGAGCACGGGGCGTGTGGCCGTGCGAGCCAACGTCCGTGATGAAATGGCTATGTATTTATTGCTCGCTTATGCTAATGAAATGCAGGAAAGGAGCATCGCCGCCCCGAGTTGGGGGCGGGATCGTTATAATTTGGTCAGCATTGCTGACCGTTGCCTTGTTTTGCCACCGTGCGGTGGTTTGTTGCTTGCAGGTGCAGCTGGACCAAGCGGTCAATAGCGGGCTAAAGCCCTTTTTGCGAAGCTGGCCCTCGAAGGCCCAAGTGGAAATGTTTTCTGTTTTATTCATGTATGACCGGCTTGCGTGCCGTGGTTTGTAAATCATGTAATATTCAAGTGAAACATTTTGTAAGGCCTTAAGGCCAGTTTTGGGTATTTTTTATAACATTCCTAATTATGTACTAGTGGACATTCGTGCTTTGATGCTGGGTTCTTGTTTACAACTTATATAAACTGCTTCTGCTAGAATGCTCTGTGTAGGACGTTGAGATTGGTTGGATGGTTTCCATAAGTAACCACCCAGTCTGTTTGTGGGATATGGCGTCGGGCCCCGGACGGACCTACTGCTATATGCTATGCGACGGATAGGGGCGTAACAATTTGGTATCAGACTACTGATTTTGGTCGGGCTTAAAGTGAATTCGTGGGCGAATTCTTTTTAAGGGGTGGTGAGCACATTTTGTGCGTCATCGTTATAATGGTAAAAGAACCCATGAATGTCCACTTAGGAATGAAAATACTCATGTTTGAGGAACCTGCGTGTTCCTATAATTGCTGTTTGCAATTTTATGTGGTCGCTTAACGGTGTTTTGTACCACTATAGGTGACCAGAAGTGGAGTTGGGCCATCAGAACGCCAAGTTTCTGAGGCTAGTAGTGCACCGGATGTTGCTCCCGCAATACCTCTGTCGGCTGAGAATATTCGATTGGTGGCTGAAGCGGTGTTGGCCGTGATAAATGCGCAGCCTGGAAGGCAAACGCAGCAGCCCACTCCTGTGATGGAGCAAGTACCTCTTCAAGAGGCTGAGCCGAGGAGGGTGGAGCAAGTGGTTGTAGAACCGGTGGTGCCAAGGAGGGCAACTGAGAGGCAGCTGAAGCACGTAATGAGATTTAACCCTCCATTATTCTCGGGGTTGGGAACCCCATCTTAGGCTGAAGACTGGCTCTCCAGGGTGAAGAGAGTCATGACAGCGATGGAGACGGAGGAGTGGCAAATGACCACCATCGCTACGTTCCTTCTGGACGGTGAAGCGAGGATGTGGTGGGAAGGATTGGAATTGCACTTACTGAGGGGTAGAAAACTTGGTGATGTCTCGATGGAGGAGTTCTCGAGATTGTTCTTGGCTAGATACCTCCCTTCGACGCAGAAGATAGCGTTGGAGAATGAGTTTCTGAAGTTGGTTCAGGGTGAGAAGAGCATGGATGAATATCTCCATGAGTTCACTCGTTTAAGTCGATATGCCATCTCCACCATCGTGGATGAGCAGCGCAAGACTAATCGCTTCTATGAAGGCTTGAGGGATGAGTTGAGACTACTACTTTCGGGGCCAATGACGCAGGGTTTCTTAACCTTGGTCAACACGGCCCGGTCCTTGGAGAAGGACATGAAGAATGTGCAGGCAAAGAAAAGCCTGGGCGAGAAGAGGTCGGAGTCCAGAGGGCCAAACACCTCAAAATCTGTGTTCCGAAAGTGGAACAAGAAAGCTAAGACTTCGGGTCTAGCCCTCTCTGCTGGTGCTTCTGGGGAGACTACGGGACGGACCCCGGGCGCATGCTATAACTGTGGGAAGTTGGGGCATTATGCCCGTGAGTGCCGTAGCGGACGTCCCAAGCCCGAGAGGAGGCCGGGAGCTACTTATGAAGAAAAGGGAAAGGCGGTGGAGTCGACCGCATCCCACTATGCTCCGGCCCAACCGATGGTCTACAATCTTGGCCAACAGGAGGCCATTAAACAAGCCGATGTGGTGACAGGTACGATTTAATTTATAGCAAGTCACTTTCTTTAAATACTTGTTATGCACATGTTACCTTACCACTACTTGTTTAGGATTTGTATTGATTTGTGAAAATCCAGCACGAGCACTCTTCGATACGGGAGCTTCACACTCCTTCTTGTCCGAAGGATTTATATCACGCATCGGAGTCCCTTCTTCGATGGCAAAGGATAAGTTGGATGTGTTGTTGCCCAATGTGTGTTCGATGCGAGCGGTTAGGATCTGCGAAGTTAAGATTCGTATCGGGGAGCAGGAGTTCGACCTGCGGGCGTCTTTACTTCCGTTAGTGGAGTTCGACGTCATATTTGGCATGGACTGGCTCTCGGAGCAGCAAGCCCATATAGATTGCGGTAGCAAGGAAGTCAAGCTGGGAGCAAGTCGTGAAACGACTTTTACGGGCTTAAAGGGGTCGAGCAAGACGTTGATGTCTGCTCTTCAGGTGGTGAAGGCGGTTCGTACTGGTGCTGAACTGTTCTTTACACTAGTGGAGGTTGCAAAGCCAAAGCCCGCGTTGGATTGTATTTCAGTGGTATCGGAATACCCTGATGTGTTCCCTGCAGATCTTCCTGGAGCCCCGCCTCAACGGGACATAGATTTCACGATCGAGCTAGTGCCAGGTGCAAAGCCTGTGTCACGATCTCCGTATCGGCTAGCGCCTAAGGAAATGGCGGAGCTGAAAGTTCAACTGCAAGAGTTGTTGGAGCAAGGGTATGTGCGCCCGAGTTCTTCGCCTTGGAGCGCACTGGTCCTCTTTGTTAAGAAGAAGGACGGAAGCTTGAGATTATGTATTGATTATCGGGAGCTAAACAAGCTGACTGAGAAGAACAAGTACCCGATCCCTAGGATTGATGATCTCTTTGATCAGTTAGTCGGGTCGACGGTGTACTCGAAGTTAGATCTCAAGTCTGGGTACTATCAGCTGCGGATAAGGGAGAGTGATATCCCGAAGACAGCGTTTAGTACGAGATACGGCATTATGAGTTTACGGTCATGCCGTTTGGGCTGACTAATGCACCGTCAGTATTCATGGATTTGATGAACAGGACATTCAGGGAGTACTTAGACCATTTCGTGATCGTCTTCATCGACGATATTTTGGTGTACTCGCAAAGTGAGGAAGATCACTTCAAGCATCTTCATTTGGTGCTAGAGACTCTAAGGAGAAACCAGTTGTATGTCAAGTTCTCGAAGTGCGAGTTTTGGCTATCCTCAGTGGCATTCATCGGGCATATAGTGAGTGGAGAGGGTATTGTGGTGGATCTGGCGTAGATTGTTGCGATACGGGAGTGGCCTGAGCTTGCTACGGTAGCAGAAGTCCGGAGCTTTTTGGGGCTTGCCGGCTATTATAGGCGCTTCGTAGAGAACTTCTCGCGGATAGCATTACCTCTCACTACTTTGACGAGGAAGGAGCATAAGTTCGTTTGGACGCCGTAGTGCGCGCGAGCTTTTGAGGAATTGAAGTGTCGGTTGACCACGACGCCTGTGCTGAGTTCGCCATGTGGAACCGAAGGCTACGAGATATATAGCGATGCTTCGGGCAGCGGTTTGGGTTGCGTGCTACTGCAGCACGGAAGCGTGATAGCTTATGGCTCGAGACAGCTAAAAGTGCACGAGAGGAATTATCCGGTCCATGACTTGGAGTTGGCGGCCGTGATTTTTGCCTTGAAGCTGTGGAGACACTATTTGTACGGTGTGAAGATTGATATCTACACCAATCACAAGAGCCTAAAGTACCTGATAGATCAAAAGGATCTGAATATGCGGCAGCGTAGATGGATGGAGTTCCTGGGGGACTATACATTCAAGATCCACTATGTGCCTGGCAAAGGGAATGCGGTTGCGGACGCGTTGAGTCGCCGAGCCCCAGCTCAAGCCAATTGGCTATCGGTGCATGATGAGTGATTGGTGCGGGAGTTGGAGGCGTTGGAGATTGTTTGCGTGGATAGACAATCGAGTGCTGAAGCAGTTCTGAATTGGACTGAAGTCCAATATGACCTGGCTGATCGGATTCGGCAAGCTTTGGATATGGATGCTCATATGAAGCAGTTCATGATAGAGGCTCTGGATGGGTCAAATTCCCAATTCGTCGTGGAGGACGGATTGCTTTGGAAAGACGGTCGTCTGTGCGTCCCAAGTGTGGGCAATTTACGGGTGGAGTTGTTGTACGAGGCGCACCATACCAAGTACTCGATTCACCCGGGGAGCACGAAGATGTACCGTGATGTAAAGAAACTATTTTGGTGGCCGGGTTTGAAAAAGGATGTGGCGCTATACGTAGCGAAGTGCCAAACCTGCGCCTTGGTAAAGGCGGAGTGCCAAAAGCCGGGAGGATTTCTTAAGTCCTTGCATATTCCGGAGTGGAAATTTGACGACATCTCTATGGACTTTGTGTACTGTTTGCCAAGGTCGCAGAAGGGAAATGACGCCATTTGGGTGGTTGTTGATCGATTAACGAAGGTGTCGCATTTTATTCCGCATAGGAAGGATGATCCGGTGGAGAAGCTGGCAAAGCTTTATATGGATAACATAGTGCGGCTTCATGGTGTGCCCCGCATCATCGTGAGTGACCGAGATGGGCGGTTCACATCCAATGATTGGAGGCTTGTGCAGCAAATGTTGGGAACTAAGTTGAAGTTCAGCACCGCCTTCCATCCGCAAACGGATCGGCTGACTGAGAGGGTCAATAGAACCATGGAAGACATGCTTCGCATGTGTGTCTTGGATTTCAGAAAGCAATGGGAAGACCACCTATATTTGGTGGAGTTCGCATACAACAACAACTACCAAGCGAGTATTCAGATGGCGCCTTTCGAGGCCCTATATGGTAGGAAATGTCGCACACCGTTGTCTTGGTTAGAAACAGGTGAGTCAAAGTTGTATAAGCGATCGGAAGTGGAGGGTGCTACTTCTTTGGTGAGAACCATTCGGGAGAGGTTTCTTATCGCTCAGGACCGGCAAGCAAAGTACTATAATGCCAAGCACAGGAACATGGAGTTCGCTGTGGGCGATTATGTATACTTGAAGATAAAGCCATTCAAGGGTGTCTCGCGGGTGCGGCGATTGAAAAAGCTAAGCCCGAGGTACCTTGGACCGTTTGAGGTTCTGGAGCGAGTTGGAGAAGCGGCCTATAGGTTGAAGCTTTCAGTGGAGCTAAGTGGTTTACACGATGTATTCCACATTTCGGTGCTTCGGAAGGCAATGCAAGAGCCTACGCAAGTGATCGCGGTCGATCAAGTGCCGGTGGATAGTGGGATAACGACAAAGGTCAAGCCCGTGCGGATTGAGGACTCGGAGGTCAAGCGACTACGCAATAAAGAGATCAGGATGGTCAAGGTCCGGTGGGACAATTGCGGTCGTGAGGAGCATTCTTGGGAGCGAGAGCAGACCATGCTTGACGAGTATCCGGAGTTGTTCCGCTCAGGTACAAATGTTGTTTTTGTATGTCTTTCCTTTATGTAATTTCGTGGGCGAAATTCTTTTAAGAGGGGGAGAGTTGTAACGCCCCGAAACTCAAAGGAGCAAAGGGGGACGTTTTGGGCCAGTTTAGGTTCTGGCTGCAGGCACACGGCCTTGAACACGGGCGTGTCCCAGGGCGTGTCAAGTGTGTGCCGACACTTAGCCGCGAAGTCGTCGAGATTTTCTCGACGATTCGCTGAGAATGGGCACACGGCCTGCGACACGGGCGTGTCGCAGGGCGTGTCGACCCGTGTCGACACTTAGATGCGGAGTCGTCGAGTTATACTCGATCAATCGTCGAGAATGGTCACACGGCCCGCGACATGGGCGTGTCGCCGGGCGTGTCGACCCGTGTCGACGATCGTCCCGGGGAAGTCGTCGAGATTCGCTCGACGATCGTCGAGACAAGGCACACGGCCTAGGACACGGGCGTGTCCAAGGCCGTGTCATCAAGTCGTCGAACTGCACGCGACAAAATGTCGAGACCTTGTACACGGCCTGGGGCCCAGGCGTGTCAAGGTGACACGGGCAAGGACACGGGCGTGTCCTAGGACCCGTGCAATGCTCGGGTTGAAAATGGGGAAAAATCATGGGGTACACGGCCGGCTACATGGCCGTGTTAGCTGGAACACGGGCGTGTCAGCTCGAACACGGGCGTGTTCGATACCCGTGTGTGGTTCCAGGAGATTCGATTTTGACGGTGAATGCGGCACATGGCCCTGGACACGGGCGTGTGCCAGGCCGTGTTCGGTCCAGATTGGGCATTTCAGCCCCGAATCAAAGCCGTTCGTTTTCTTAGGTTGAGATCCAATGGCTGGGGGTTGTTCCTGAGAGGATATACCCGTGAGTTGACTTGGAAAACCTCACTTTTAACACCTTATCATCTCTCCAAGTCCTTGGAGAAAGAGGAGAGCCATTGGAGGAAGAAGAACTAGATCCCGCCATTGGAGGAGCTTCGGAGCTCCGAATCGCGAGCCGACTCCGGATCCACGGAGGCAACGCAAGTGCGGTGATTTCCATCCGATTACTTTTCAATGGCGCCAAAGAGGAACTCAAGGGTAACGATCCTCATCTTGAGCACGAATAGCTCTCTTTCTTAGCATAGGAAGCCCGCTCTCGCGAGTTTGCGGAGAGTTGGAGGCATTCCTTCGGGTAGATATGTAAAGTCCCCGTTGTTTAGAGTCCGTATGCAAGAACGGACATAGGAATTTTGTGTGAAGCCTACCCGGACATGTTGGTCTGGATCGGTGATGTTGCATTGCATAAGGCCGGAGAAGACTCCGTGCTATTGGTTGTTTTTCGGGTTTTCTACGCGGTAGATTGCAGCAGGGAGCCTTGGGGACTAACCCAAAGGTGCACCCGGAAAATTGGGCGGATACGAGATCTTGCCAACTTATGGGCCTAGGTGCCAATTAGTACATAACTGGGTTATGTAACATCGTACGTTCGATTCACGGGCTTCGGGGAAGCTTAACCCGTGCCGATGATATTTAAGTGTCGTGGCAAGTGAGCAACGGGTTGAGTGGGAACCGTTCCTGCGTTATGCCGAGGGCATAAAGGTCGGGTCTTTCTGTCGATGACATTAAAGTGTTGTGACATGGGCTGTTGATGACATTAAAGTGTCGTAACGTTTGCCTAAAAGACCATTTAGCTCACGAGTTATTGCCGTCCTAGAGATGGTGGTGAGTTAGCGGCTTAGACTGCGATCACCAAGAATGTGCCCTGAGAGCACGGGGCGTGTGGCCGTGCGAGCCAACGTCCGTGATGAAATGGCTATGTATTTATTGCTCGCTTATGCTAATGAAATGAAGGAAAGGAGCATCGCCGCCCCGAGTTGGGGGCGGGATCGTTATAATTTGGTCAGCATTGCTGACCGTTGCCTTGTTTTGCCACCGTGCGGTGGTTTGTTGCTTGCAGGTGCAGCTGGACCAAGCGGTCAATAGCGGGCTAAAGCCCTTTTTGCGAAGCTGGCCCTCGAAGGCCCAAGTGGAAATGTTTTTTGTTTTATTCATGTATGACCGGCCTGCGTGTCGTGGTTTGTAAATCATGTAATATTCAAGTGAAACATTTTGTAAGGCCTTAAGGCCAGTTTTGGGCATTTTGTATAACATTCCTAATTATGTACTAGTGGACATTCGTGCTTTGATGCTGGGTTCTTGTTTACAACTTATATAAACTGCTTCCGCTAGAATGCTCTGTGTAGGACGTTGAGATTGGTTGGATGGTTTCCATAAGTAACCACCAAGTCTGTCTGTGGGATATGGCGTCGGGCCCCGGCCGGACCTACTGCTATATGCTATGCGACAGATAGGGGGCGTTACAACACGGCCGTGTCAGAGGCCGTGTCGGGTCAAAATCAGTGTTTTGGAAGAATCGTGGCCGTCCATTCTTTCAGCTGGGATCCAAGGGCTGAAGCTTCTTCCTCTTTTTCTTAAAGGCCGAAATCAGAGAAGTATTCTCATTTTCTTAGCCTTTATCTTTCTTCATAAGAGTGAAAGAGAGAGAGAAAGGAGGAGGAAGAGGGAAAGGGGGCTGCTACTGGTGGTGCTGCGGTTGACCGACAAGAGTTCCGAAGCCGGCGTTGCGGAGGAAACGATCTTGCGAGTCTTGCAAGCTAGCTTTGAGTCCATGGCACCGAAGCGGTCGTCAAGGGTAACGACTTTTCTTCCTAGCCATGTGAAGGCTTCCTTTTGGCTTATTTTGTGATTTCCCAACCAAGAGGTGGTTGATTTTGGGAATCTTTGGGTGGATACGTGAAATCCCCTTTTGTTAGCATATAGATCCGGAAATGGAGTACAGAATAGGCATGCTGTGTGAAGCCCATCTGGACAGGTTGGTCTGAATTGGTGATGTTGCATACGAACCGGAGAAGACTCCGTGATAACGTGTAATTTAAGGAGTCGATGGGTTATGCATGCGAAAAGGAGTAGCAGGAAGTACTGGGGTGGTGCCCAGGAAAATAGCCATGTGATGTTTTTGGGTCCAACCTGTGAATGAGGCACAGGAAGTACTGGTGTGACCAGGAAATGCCCTTTGTGATGCTTGATGTCGTAGGGTGTCCACCTGTGAAGCGAGTAATAGGAAGGACTGACAGGATAGCCAGGAAAGACCCCTGACATTTGTGCTTGTGCGGTGTCCACCTGTGACGAGAGAACAGGAAGTACTGGTGTGCCCAGGAAAGACCCGCTGTTGCTGTGAGAGAATGGGTGTAAGAATTATGCCTAGGCTTGAATGCCAGAACAGGATCGGTGAGACCTACCCGCGCCTTTGATCTAGCCATGAGTACGTTGTACTCGGAGAAGGCAAGGCGATTTGAGCAACGGGGGGTGGAGGATCCGACCTGCGTTATGTCCGTCCGACGTGAGACCAGAAAGTGCGGTCTGTTGGAGCGCATAGCAAGAGTCTTAGGCCTGCACGCCGTGATACAAAGGGGGGCTACGGGCCATCCCGGTTCACTAAGACTATAAAACTCCGGCTGAAGGCCATGTAGTAAATGCTCAAAAGAGTTACCGTTGGGTTGTAACCCTGATACGGTGGTGGGCAAGAGCTTTGCCAGAACACCAAGAATGTGCCCTGAGTGCACGGACTGTTGGGCCGGGTGGCGAACGGTTGTGATGGCTTGTGTGTGTGAAAGCACATTTGGATGATATATTGCCATACTTGTGATATGATATGCCTGCAGGGAAGAATACCGCTGCCCCGAGAGAAGGGGTAGGGTCGTTATAATTTGGTCAGCTGAACGCTGACCGTTGCTTTTGTTTGCCACCGGTGGGTGGATTGTACCTTTACAGGTGCTGGAGAGCCGAGCGGGACGCATAGCGGTTGATGTTCCTGCTGGTGTTGCTGCTACTGTTGTTAGCCCTCGAAGGCTATCTATGTTTGTTGTGTGTTCTTTTATTGTGGCCGGCCTGCGCGCCAATCTGCTTAGGCCACTGTTTGAAAGCCATGTAAGGCCATAAGGCCAACTCTTTTGACTTGTTGTAAGGCATTCCTATAGTTTATAAAATGTGGAGTTTTATATTTGGACATTCATGAGGAGTTCAAGTTGTAGTCTAGGCTTCTGCTAGAATGCTTTGTGATAGGTGCGATGCGCGACTCTAGTATCATCTTGTACCTTCACCGACTGTTTTGTGATATATTCTGTGGGGCCCCGGCCGGACCTTCTATAATATACCATATGAACGGATGGGGTTGTTATAGCTGTCCTTACTATGTTAAGTCCGGGAATAGGGTTTGAAACCCTCATTCCTCACTGTTGAAACCGAAATCTCGATCTCTTGTGGAATTCACCCTTGGGGAAGGGGTGATCGCGCACCTACTTCGCTCCTGCAAGCAAAACAACAAAAAAGATAAGGGAAGAACTGACCCAAGGGCTCGGCAGGGTGGACCCACCACACACCCGGAAGACCTGAGAGCACTTCCCCTCATTAGCCACAGGCCGAGCTAAGGCTACCTCAGAAAGCACTTGAAGACTAAGGAGCTAGTGAATATGAGAGCCTCCCTTCTGAGGTGCCCCTTGGGTCTTATTTATAGATTTCTAAAAACGGCCTGCAAATAGCCAACCACCGCTGTTTTGAACAGCTATGTGCAGCCCAATTTGGTATGCCAACAGCGCAACTCCGCTATTCTAACAAGCTATTCGCACCCAAGGGAGGGGTAACCAGGTAATTTTACCTCTAGGCCGCATTGAGCCGGTCACATGAATATGGAGGTCAGCTCGTCACTGCTCTTCACGCCCAGGGGGCGGGTGCGGCCTGGCTTTCGCAGCTCGCTGTCTTTTGCTTAGGCGAGCGGGAGCCCGGCCACCACGACCCGCCAATGCCTTTGCCGAGGCGGCCTGGCGGCCAGGTCGCTTGTAGAAGAGCGGGCTGGCCTAGTCTCAAACTGCTTATGCGGGAGCCCCAGGAGGTGGCTCGCTGATCTAGACCCGTCGAACCCAACCCCGAATATTAGTTCGACAAATGCTGACCCAAACTTTGCTCCACAAATTCCTAGCGTGCGAGCGAGAGAGCGAGGAACGGCCAGCTCGCGTGGCTCGCCCGCTTGACTTGGGAGAGAGCGAGCTGGCCATATGCTGCCTGCCCGCCTGTTTCTCTGGTACGGGAAGGGTGCCCTGGTCCGCTCTCCTGGCCTAGCGAGTCCACTCGGCGAACACAGGGTTGTACACAATCCCCGCTCTTTTTGATCTTGACCAAGCTCGGAAAGAATCATCCAACCAGTGTGTTCGGTGAGTGTTGTGCTGAGCTGTCATGGAATCTTCTGGTGGGTCCCACTCCACAGCTATAAATATATCATCGAGCACTCAGGTGAACTCCTACCTTCGTTTGCCTTTCTGAGCGAACAGTGGTCGTGCCATGACTGTTAGCAAGGAGGTGCGAGCCCGGCTGGCTGATGCGAGCCAGAAGACCAGGGAGGAGGCCCTTGAGGCCGCCCCTTGGTTGTCATGTGGGTCTCTCGGCCCTCTCTTCAGGCCGTTAAAGGGAAGGATCATCAGGCGGTCCTCGGTAAATGGCGTCCCGGTCTCCAGCTTGGTAGCCGACACCGAGGTCGTCCCTGAGGTATGCGTGCCTCCCTCCTGGCTTGTCTCTTCATTCCTGACCTTTTCTCTCGTAGGTACTACCGCGCAAAGACGAAGGCGGTGGGGAGGAGGATCTCTCCCTTCCGTCGTCAACTGAGTGGGTCTCCAGCCCCTCGGGCCTAGGGCGTTCTCCGTCGGATACCTCTCGGTCGCCGATTCCTCCCGGGCTAGGGAAATTCCTCGCAGCTTATGAAGGAGAGCCCTTCCAGGGATGGTCGGGTTCCTCTCAACCGTCGACTCGTATGGAGGACGTGCCTACCCCAGGTAAGCACGCACTCGACGTTTATTTTGTTCTCTCCTGCCCCCTATGAATCTCTTCTTTGCAGGCTACAATGTGATTTCCTCTGAAACCGAAATGAGCGAGGGGTATTCGCCTCCCCCTGATGTGGAGGGTGTTTCTGGCTATTTGGGCGACCCGATGGATGCGGTGGGGATGAAGAGGCAGGTGACACGGCTATTCCAGAAACATACTCTGCTGCTTCAAGAGATCGTCAAGAGGGTTGATCGGGACAATGCCGAGACCGAGGAGCGGCTCACTGCTTTGGAGGGAGCTCGGCACCCAGCAGAAGGAGGGGAGGTTACTTTTCCTGGCATACATATCTCGCGGGCCGAGGAGCGGCTACGGCATGCCACAGAGCAAGTCGGCCTGGCCTAGTAGGAGTTAGTGATGGTGCAGGATTACCATTATCCTCGTGTGCCGCCACGAACTGGGACGCAGAGGCGGGGCAGGTGGAAATGGATCCAGTACTAATCCACCTACTCCCTTCTCGTGGTCTATCGCCGGGTCAGGCTGCGTCCACATTTTGGGCGACTCGCTTAGGAGGGTTTAGCCTTTCAGAATATTTTACTATCTGTAATAATTTGACACTTCCTTTGCCCGGAAGTGGGCTTAATTCTTGATGTATGTTGTTTCCATCATGTTGTTGTATGACTTTCCTTGGGGTGGGTATGTTTGAAGCCATATTGCTCGCCCATTACTGTTTCAGGCGGGTGCGAGGCCGTTGGATAAGCTTGCCCAGCCCGCCAACCTGATCTTTGCGGGGGCGGACAGTGAACTCGCAGGTTGCGGTCTCCCTAGCTCGCTCAATGTTCTGGGCGGATGCGAGCCTCAGCTCACCCTCCTCCTGTGCGGACGTGGGTTGGCATGATCCCGCTGTTGGACGGTCCTGGTGGCGTGGATGCGAGCTGGAAGTTGGACCATAAGGGTTGACTTTTGCTATCCGCACTTTTCCCGCCGGCGGTTGATTTTCTCGCTCTTTTTCTTTCTATAAATAGGCCTTGTCGGCCTTTGTTCATACACCACACTCAAGCACTTCCTCCTCTCCTACTCCTTGCGAAACCCAACTCGCGTGCGCCCTCCTGTGGTTTCCTCGCTCGCTCGGCAAACCTTCTGTGGAATGGGTGGTGGCAACGGCAATGCGGACGGGCGCAGTAAGTGTGCCTGGACTTTCTCGGAGCATGACTTTCCCCGCGCCGTTATCTCTGAGAGCGAGTACTTAGACGCCCTCAGCGATCACGTCCCGCCTGGATTCTCGGCGAGGCAGCCCGGGGAAGGGGAGAAGATAAACGATCTCTCCGGAGATGAGTTCGCCATTCCCCTGGCTCACTTTGAGGTGGGCCTCCGGCTTCCCCTGTAGCCGGAGGTTCGCGAAGTTCTAAAGTACTTCGGGGTTGTCATAGGCTAGATGACCCCGAACTCTGTGGCGGTCATGGTCGGGTTCGCCTGCTTCTTACATGAGTAGCGAGTCGCGTTTAGTCTTGCTATCTTCTGCAAACTGTTCTCCTTTCGCGCGAACCGGTACGGGACCGCCTATTTTTCCAGTGCTCACCTCAAGGTGCGGGAGACCGTCAACAAGTGCCACAACTGGCTCAAGAAATTTATGTTCGTCAAGGGGTACTTTGGCAACGTCCCTTTCTCGCCAGTGCAGCTTAGCGAGGCAAGCTACCTCCCCATAGCCTAGGGGGCCATGAAACGGATCTGTGTGGGTTCTTCACCGGGAAGAACTTCGAGGTCGCGTACCTGCGACGGAACCTGGACAACCTCGCCACCGTCCCCCCCAGGGGAGGTAAGCTACTCGGGTTTTACTTTGTGATTTTACTGTTCTTCCCCGCTTTAACTCTCTCTTCTCGCAGGCAAGCGGGACATTCCTTTGCATCCCCCTTATGAGAGTGCCCGAATCGCTCTCAGCTGGTTCACCCGCACTCAAGCTGCAGACGCCGCACAACGCGAGATCCCTGTGTCGGTCCCCAAGGAGTGGCCGAGCCGCGAACAGCCACCACTGCCCCCGCCAAAAAAGGCGAAGTCCACGGGGAAGGTGCCCGCCGCAGGCCGAGAGAAAGGCAAGGCCCCGGCAAATCAATCGACCGACGGTCCCGCCCCCGGGACCGCCTCTACCAGTGAAACCCCCGGTGACGCGGCGGGCACTTCTGGTTCCCCGGAAGGGGCGCAAACCGCCACGAGGCTGGTGCCGAGAGGGCACCACAATTTCGGCTACGGCGAGAAGTGCCTGGACGAGCTCGGCATCCCGCTTCTACTATGGGACAAAGAGTCAAATCGTGTGGTGGTCTCGACCCTGCTGCCGAGCTGGCTAGAGTAGGAGACCATCGGCGGGGAGGCCTATAACTTCTCATTTGGCCTTTACTCGCGGGAGGACGCCACAATTTACGACAAGGAGGCGACGCGGGTGTTGGTGCACGAAAGTGCGCGGGCTCAACTCCGCGGCCTGGAGCTGGCCCATATGGTCGGGCGGCGCTGCACCCTGCTGGAGCGGAATGCTACCTTGCTCAAGAAGTTTGCGAACGAGAAGGAGGAGGCCCGCAAGCTCGCCCAGGGGGAGGCGGATCTCCAGAGGAAGCGGGCCGACGCGACCGAGGCAACCCTCGCTCAATACATGGGAGGGGTGGTCCGTCTCTCAGCCCGCACTTACTTCTAGTTGTCGCTTCCTTTCCTGAATCCATCATTTAATCATCTCCCTTCTCGCAAGACACGGTGACGGCCAGCCGGATGGGCGCCGAGATCGCCACCCTTGGCCAGGTCAAGCTGGCGCTGGAGGCGCAGGTGCGCGAGCAGGACGCTTCCACAGCCGCCCCTCCGCCAGCCAATAGCAGCTATCCGCTTGAACATTATTCTGGCTACGAGCTGGAGGTGCTGATGCAGAAGAACGCCGCCAGCGCCGCGAAGTACACGATGCAGATGTTGCGGCAAGCCGACCTCATCAAGAGCGAGGGCGTGGGTCTCTCGGCGAGCGAGGTGGTGGCGGTGCTATTCCTTCCTGTGCCGGACCCTGGGGATAAGTCCTATCAGCGCCTCTAGGACTTCTCGCCTGGGATCTCGCGTCGCCCTTCACATCTGCACCTCGTCCGTCATGTATACACACATTTTTTGGTTGTTGAACTGTAAGCGCGGGCTGCGCCATGACTTTGCAATTTTTGTCTATTTCTGTTTTTATAACCGATCCTCCCGCTTGCCTTGTATGTACGTTTGTTATTATTTCGCGATGTAAATTATCCTCCTTTTTGTATTCGCGGCTGGCCTTGAGACTACCGGGTGCGGTCGTTCATTTCGTGTTATATTGACGAGGTCGCATGCCTACAGACTTAACTTAGGAACCATAGGAGACTTAGTCAGTAGTCCCGCTAGCGATGACCTGCCTCCGCAGCCTGGCCCCGCTGTGACGATTGCTCGCTCACCAGGTGAGGTGAGCAGGCTTGACGCTTACCTGAGCCGTCGGGTTCCTTGCGGGCCGAGCCCCCTGCTTGCAACGCGACCCGAGTTCTCACCCCCTTTTGCCGCTATCCTGGGTGCTGGGCGATTACGTTAGTCTCCTCTTTTTGTTTGACTTTGCGACTCATTTTTCCCATCATTTGGATATCTGGTTCTCCGACCTCTGACACCGCTTTGCTCATCAAGACCTGTCTTGTTAGTTGGCGAGAGGCCGAAGTTTCCCCTGACGTGTGATATCCGGCCCTGCCAGCTAAGTGAGAGCTCGACAGTGGGATCTTCTCGGGGCCCTAAAGATGACACTTAGTGACTTCCAGCCCTACCAGCTAGGTGAGAGCCTGACAGCGGGATCTGCTCGGGGTCCAAGGCTGACACCATCGAGTGACTTCTAGCCCTTCCAGCTAGGTGAGAGCCTGACAGCGGGATCTGCTCGAGGTCCAAGGCTGACACCATCGAGTGACTTGCAGCCCTGCCAGCTAGGTGAGAGCCTGACAGCGGGATCTGCTCGAGGTCTAAGGATGACAACGAGTGACTTCCATCCCTACAAGCCAGGTGAGAGCCTGACAGCGGGATCTTCTCGGGGTCTAAGGCTGACACCATCGAGTGACTTCCAGCCCTACCAGCTAGGTGAGAGCCTGACAGCGGGATCTGCTCGAGGTCTAAGGATGACACCGAGTGACTTCCAGCCCTGCCAGCTAGGTGAGAGCCGGACAGTGGGATCTGCTCGGGGTCCAAGGCTGACACCATCGAGTGACTTCCAGCCCTGGCAGTTAGGTGAGAGCCTAACAGCAGGATCTGCTCGAGGTCTAAGGATGACACCGAGTGACTTCCAGCCCTGCCAGCTAGGTGAGAGCCTGCTCGGGTCCAAGGCTGACACCATCGAGTGACTTCCAGCCCTGCTAGCTAGGTGAGAGCCTGACAGCGGGATCTGCTCGGGGTCCAAATACACTTCATTTCTTCATGCAAACTTACTGCGACAGCATTGATGTGTTAAGGAACTTTATTGAAAATCAAAGCACCACTTACATGTTTCAAGGGAAAAAGCGTTTTATGTCGTCACCACTCCAGGTGACATTTGTGTCTCGCCATCCACATTTTGGAGTTGATACCCCCCTGATCTTAAAGCCTCTTTTACAATAAATGGGCCTTCCCAGCTGAGGTTGAGCTTCCCCATGGTTGTTGACCTCCCTGCTGCATCCACCTTCTTCAGCACCAAGTCCCCCTCCACAAACTGTTTGACTCTGACGTGCTTGTCAAAGTACTTGGCCATCCTCCTCTTCACCTCTTCCTATCGGATGGAGGAAAGGTTCCTCAGCTCTTCCACCATGTCAAGAGAGAGCCGCAGCTCTTCCTCGTTCTCGGCTTGCCATTCCTCCCTGCCTTCCCCGGCTGCGATGACTCGGGGTGTTTGAACTTCAAATTCCACTAGAAGTACTGCCTCACACCCATAGGAGAGCTTGAACGAAGTTTCCCCTATAGCTGTGTTGGGGGTGGTCCTCAGGGCCCAGAGAACCGCGGGAAGCTGCTCCACCCAGCTCCCCTTCAGATTTTTCACATTCTTCTTTAGGAGGTTGACAATGATCTTGTTTGCGGCTTCCACCTGCCCGTTGCTCCGGGGGTGGTGGACCGAGGCGAACCTGAGGTCGATCCTAAGCTGCTTGCAGAAACTGGTAAATTCCACGCTGGCGAACTGGGGCCCATTGTACGTGACAATGGCCTGGGGCAGCCCATGGTGGCAGATGATCTCCCCCCAAACGAAGTTCCTGATGACCTGGGAAGTCACCTTGGATAGTGCCTTCACCTCCTACCACTTGGAGAAAAAATCTATCATCACCAGTAGGAACCTTCTCTGCCCACTGGCCTCGGGGAACGGTCCAAACAAATCCATTCCCCAAATGGCAAAGGGTCAGGGGGTTGTGATACTCTTGAGTCGCTGAGCCGGCTGTAGCTGGAGGGGGGCAAAGAGCTGACACTTATGACATCTTCTTGCGAATTCTGTCTCATCGCGGCCCAGGGTGGGCCAGAAATACCCTTACCTGATGATCCTTCCTTCCAGGGTCCGACTCCCGTAGTGACTCCCACACTCCCCGGAGTGGACTTCTTCTAAGATTCTTTGTACTTCCCCCTCAGCCACGCAATGAGCCAACATCCCTGAGAGAGTCTTCATGTACAACTGTCCGTCCCGGAGGAGGTAGTACGCTGATTTGTACCTGTGCTTCTTCCTGTCCACCCCCTCCGGACACTCTCGTGTGGAAAGGAAAGTTGTGACCGAGTCCATCCACGAGGACCGCTGATCTATCTCCATGAGCTCTCCCTTTTCGATGGAAGGGCGGAATAGGTCAGTGATGGACCCCCCACCCAGGGACCATGCTTCGCTAGCTGATCGACCTGCTCATTCTCCTCCCGGGGCACGTGCTAGATGGAAAAACTTTGGAATATGCCAATGACCCCCTTTACTTTAGCTAATTATTATCGTAGAGTAGGCTCTCTTGCCTCAAACTCCCCATTGATCTGGGAAGCTACCACCATGGATTCAGTAAGGACCTCCACGTCCAACACCCCTAGATCCCTGGCCAGGCGCAGCCCTGCTATCACGGCCTCATACTCGGCCTGATTGTTGGTGATGGGGAAGTGCACCACCACCGTCTGCTCAATTTTAGTCCCCTGGGGGCTCTCCAAGATCACCCCTACCTCTAGGCAATGCCTCCCCGAGTCGCCATCTACCTTCACCTTCCATGGAGTCGGACGAGTGAGCTCTTCCTCCGCTACCTCGATCACATAATCGACCAAGAAGTCGGCCATCGCTTGAGCCTTGATTGAGAGGTGAGGGATGAAGGAGATGTCAAACTCGCTCAACTATACCGACCACTTGGCTAGCCTGCTAGAATGCTCTACCCCCTCAAAAATGTTGCGGAGGGGATGGTCAGTCACCACTCAGATTGAGTGTGCCTAGAAATAGAGCCACAGCCTTCGGGCTGAGACGACCAAGGCGAAAGCCAGCTTCTCCAAAATTGGATCCTGGAGCTCGGCCTTACTCAGGACCCGACTCACATAATATATGGCGAGCTGCTTCTTCCCCTCTTCTCGAACTAGGACGGAGCTCTGGGCCTCCGCCCCAACCCCGAGATACAAAAATAGGTCCTCCCCCTCCTTTGGTCCTTGGAGCAATGAAGCCCGAGTCAACTGCATATTGAGGGCCTGGAATGCCTCCTCACACTCCCTGGTCCACTCGAAATTTTGACCCCCCCCCAGTGTTTTAAAGAAGGTGGAGCACTTCTCCCCAGCCCAGGAGAGGAACCTACTTAGCCCTGCCAGCTTCCCCGTCAGCCGTTGCACCTCCTTAGTATTCCGTGGCGACCCCAGCACTACGATAGCCTTGACCTTATCAGGATTCGGCTCGACCCCTGCAGGGGTGATGAGGTTCCCCAAGAACTTTCCCCTGCTAGCCCCGAAGACACACTTCAGGGTGTTCAACCACATCTTGTACTCGCGCAGGGTAGCAATGGTCTCCTCTAGGTCCTGGAGGTGTGAGTCCACATCCTGACTCTTGATTATGAGATCATCTACGTACACCTCCAAGTTCCTCCCCTTCTGTTCTTTGAAGATCGTGTCCATCATCTTTTGATAGGTTGCCCCTACATTCTTCAGCATGAATGGCATCATCTTGTAATAGTAGCATCCATCCCCCGTGATGAACGAGACATCCTTGACGTCCGGGGGTGCATCCTGATTTGATGATAACCTGAAAATGCATCTAGAAAACCCATTACAGAAAAACCAACGGCTGAGTCAACCAGCGCGTCGATCCGATGCAAGGGATAACAGTCCTTAGGATAACATTTATTAAGCAAGGATATGGTGATACACATACGCCACCGGCCGTGTCCCTTTTTAACCATGACTATATTGGAGACCCAGCCAGGGTATTGGATGTCGGACACGAAGCCGGCCTTGAGGAGTTTGGCTACCTCCTCCTTGATGGGCTCTGCCAGCTTGTCCGCGGTGGACCTCTTCTTTTGTTGGACGGGGCGTGCTCCCGGGTCCAAGTTGAGGCGGTGTCAAGCCACATTCACGTCAACCCCTGACATCTCCGCGGCGCTCCATGCGAAGATGTCCACGTTTTGTTGGATGCACTCCAGCATCCTACCTTGATCCTTCGGGGTCAGCCCTCCGCTGATGTGGACCTTCTCCATCCAGCCTTCACGGGTAAGGACCTCCAGCTCCACCACCTTTTCCGCAACCTATAGCCTGGGCTGCTCCCCCCATTATTCAACATCCCTCACCTCTGGTATGAGGACCGCCGCCTCCACCATCTTCCTCCACGGCCATCACTTCAGCCAACTTCTCCCGATCTCCTCCTGCCACCTTTAACTCGGCACAGCTCTCCACCTCCAGCTCCTCCCCGCCAGCTTCCTGCTCCGCCTCCTCCATCCTTCGCTCCATCTCCTCAGCTCTCTCCTACCAAGAGATGGAGTTCACGGTGGTGACGTAGCATTCCGACGCCATTTTGGGGTCCCCCCTGACCCTGACCTGAATCCCCTCTGCATTGAACTTCAAGCATTGATGGAACGATGAGGGGACGCAGCGGAAGGCAATGATAAGAGGCCTCTCGAAGATGGCGCTGTAGCTGCTGGGGGCATCCACGATGACGAACCTGTAGTTCCTAGACTATCCCCCCCCCCCCCCCAGGGTGACATGGAGGCCTACTCCTCCCTCCACTTCCTTCCTCTCCACCGAAAATCCGAACAAGGGCCCATCCGAGGCCAACACCCTCTTTTCCTCCACCTTCATCGCATCAAATGCCTTCTTAAAGATGATGTTGACGGAGCTTCCATTATCAACAAGGATCCTGGAGATGGTAAAATTTTCGAAGGCTATCTGGATGACCAGCACATCGCAAAATGGATCCTCATGATCCGGCATATCGCTCCTGGAGAAGGTGATCCTCTCTTCTCGGGGGTGGGGTATGGGATGTGCAGCCAACGCTTCGGCGATACATGGTATGGAGGCTCACCCTCCGGGAGGCCTCTACCCCCCCCCCCCCTCGTGGATCGCTCTGATCCCTCCACGGGTCCCGACGTCTACCCGGTCTTCACAACGATCCTCCTCTGCCCGAGGCAGGATCTCCTTGATTCTCACTTCTTGGCACCCCTGCTGCTGCTGCTGCTCCCTATTTCCCCTCATTTCGAGGAAATCCGGGCACGTGGCTGTGTCGTGCCCCTCCTCCTGATGGAAGTCGAAGTAGGGCAACTCCACCCTAACTTCTCTCCTCCTCCTCCTTGCTACTCTCCTCCTCTCCCCTATGGCTATGGCCATAGCCTCTTCTTGATCGGGGAGTCGAGGCCTCTGGGACTGCCTCCAGCCTGGGGGGTGGAATTGACCTTGCCCCCCCCCCCGGTGGTGGTCCCATCCTTGGTACCCTCTCTGTGGCCCATGCCATTGCCACTCGGGCCTCCAGCCCAGCCGAAGGTCAGGCTCCTGATGCCCCACCTGGGCTACTGCTACCCTTGGAGCTGCCTCTGCTCCCTCTGTCGGGGCTCTCCTCTCCTCTCCTCATGTTCTCTTCCTCCTCTTGGCTCCTTCTCTTCCTCCGTGGCCCACCTGGCCAGCTTCCAGGCGAACTCCGGATTTGATGCCTCCCCGTCAACTTCTCTTTCCGCCCTCTCCATCAGCTCCTCGTAGGAGAGGGGGGTATTCTCTTTAACTCCATCCTGAAGAAATCGTTCTGTAGGCCCAAGGTGAAATCCATCATCAGACTATGGTCGGCATCTCCTGGACCTGGGTAACCTCCTCCTAGAACTGGTCCATGTAGCTTCCCAACGTCTCATTCACTCCCTGCTTGATGTGGAACAGGGACTCCGACTCCTTCTTCCTCCTCTTCGAGGTAGTGAACCTCAGCATGAACCCCCAGAAATAGGTCCTCGAAGCAGTAGATGGAGCTGGCCGGCAGCTGGTGTAACCACTCCCTTGACTTTTCCTTGAGGGTGATGGCGAAGAGCCGGCATTTGAAGGCATCCGACATCTGTCGGATCGAGACCACGTCCTCAAACCACTGGCCGTGTTGGACCAGGTCTCCCTTCCCGGCATAGTAGGACATCTCGGGTTCCCTGAACCCCTCTTGAACTGGAGCAGAAGATACCAGCTCGCTGAAGGGGCTGCTTCCCCCAACTGGGCGAACTGGCGTGTCTTGCGGGCACAACTCACCGATTCGGTCGCCGCCTGCAGGCAGCGAGCAGTTTGAACTTTTTGATGGAGTCTGCCACTCTGTTGAATGGAACTTACTGCACCTGCTGGGCGTCCTGGGCTTGGCGACCTGGCAAGTCGCGCATTCTGTCATGGTGGGCGGCCTGGAGGTAGGTTGCTTGACAGTGTGGAGGTCTGGTCTACTTGATGAGTGACCTGCACGAGTGGGCTGAAGGAGTAACTCCTGCAAAGTACTCGACTTGTTGCCGGCCTGGGAGGATAGGGATTCGAGTACGGAAAAGGGGCACCTGTTGGGATAAACTTGCGACTTAGCTGACAAGGCGCGCGGCCTGTAGGGGCGGACTGAAGAAACAGTTTGCGGCCCCTGCCGACCAAAGGAACAATACGCAGCCTAGGCGGTTAGACTGCTGAGACTGCCCAAGCCGAGCGGCCTAAGCGGATAGAAAAACCTATCCGCCCATCCTAAGACGTCGCGACCTCCGGGAGGAACCCGGAGCAGGCCGCAACTAGCGAACTAGCTGCCTTGGGAAGGATCGCCGATCTCAGGGTTAACATAATCCCCGCATTTTTTAAGTTCTGAAGGGAACTTCGAAAAAGTAGGAGACCCCCGAAAATCGTGATCCACCCCAAAGAGAAAGAAGGGGGGTAGGAGAGATAGAACCTGATGTCTCTCCTTAGGAGTTTGCTAATGCCTATCTTTTTCTTGCAAAGGAAAAGTTAGTGTAGGCATGTTTGAAATGTACACCTTGCGTGTACCTGAATTTGCCTTTGCAAAAATGAAGGAGACGCGTCTTCAGCTGAGTTCTCTGCAAAATGAAGATGAGAAGAAAGCATAGAAGAACAATAACTTGCAAGTACCTGAAGAGAACTTGCAAGTATTTGCCGGTTTCTTCAAAAGAGAAGTTAGAAGATAATATATGAGTAAAGAAAGCTGCAAATACCTAAAGGCAACTTGCAGGTATCTGTTGATCTCTACAAGAAAGGAGTTAGAAGCAGAGATGATATATGAGAGTAGCTTGCAAGTACCTGTGAAGAAACTCGCAAGCATCTATTGATCTCTGCAAAATGAGAGTTAGAAACAGACATAATATGTGAATGTAGCTTGCAAGTACCTGTGAAGAAACTTGCAAGCATCTGCTGATCTCTGCAAAATGAGAGTTAGAAGCAAATATGGGAGTAAAGAAAGCCACAAATACCTGAAGGCAACGTGCAGGTATCTGCTGATCTCTACAAGAAAGGAGTTAGAAGCAGAGATGATATATGAGAGTAGCTTGCAAGTACCTGTGAAGAAACTCGCAAGTTTCTACTGATCTCTGCAAAATGAGAGTTAAAAGCAGACATAATATGTGAATGTAGCTTGCAAGTACCTGTGAAGAAACTTGCAAGCATCTGCTGATCTCTGCAAAATGAGAGTTAGAAGCAGACATAATGAAAAGACTAAGTTACAAATACCTGGATGGGACTTGCAGGTACCTGCTAACCACTGCAAAGAGAAGAGTGAGCAGCAGAAATAATATAGTGAGATAAGCTGCAAGTACCTGAATGGAACTTATGAATGCTAATTGTTGATAAGATGGATACGATCAAATAACAGAGGAAATGCTTGATGCACTCTGCTGATAATTGAATGAAGATCAAACCAAAATAATGATCTTCTTACTATATTAAAGATGACATCTTTATCATGAAGTCCAGATCAATAAGCCGAATTTTGACTGTTGATATAGGATGGATATGATCACATAGCAGAGGAATGCTTGATGCATTCTACCAATCTGAATAAAGATTAGACCGCAATGATAATTGTATTAAGATATGATATCTTCAATATGAAGTCCAGATCAATAAGAAGAGATTATCTTAATTAGACTCCGCTTGCATGGCTTGTTAATCAAGGAGAACCAGATTCTTTGATCAATGATTGATGACATTAGCATTTAACAAGAGTAATGAAGAGCTTTGTAGATCATCATCTAATAGAGCTTTGAGAAAGCAATGCATATAAGATGAGAATAAGCAGAAAAGATTGTTGCAAATCCTTTTAGTAGGTCGTATTTAACCTGTTCACCTGTGAAAGAGGCAGTTGATGAAAAAGAGGCCTATACTCAGAGGTGACCAAGAAGGGTCATCACCAGTATAGTCTTACTTAGAGCGGACTGGTTATACTCCCTTTACAGAGTACAAAAGGGAGACATGCACAAAATCCTAAGAAGGAAACGGCAGATACACTGCTCTCCTGCCTTGGGTACAACATCACTGATCAATGAGACTAGTTGCGCCAAGTGGCCTATAGCATTGCTTGCCTGTGGAAAGATCAGCGGAGTTGTGGATCCCGTGAAGGCATGGATTGAGAGTACCATAGAGTGTTCGGCCATCACAGTAATAAGATGATCGAAGAGACAAGTCTACGCTTGATCGCCATTGCTTGTCCAGCAAATATCATCGTAACATTAATGTATCCTTAACGAAGCACAGCAGAGCTAACACATGGGGCCTCCCTAGTGCACACCCTGTGTTAGATGCCGACTAGGATCCGAAGTCTGAAGCCCACCACCATAGATTGAACGGCTCCCACTGCACATATGTGAACACTCCCCACAGTATGTGGTCGTTGCGGTCGTGCCAGAGAACAATCTACGGAGGTAACAACAAGACTTGGCGATATCTCATTTGTTCAACGATCTCTTTGGCAAAGAGAAAAATAGAGGAAGAAGCATTACAAAAAGGGAACTGTGTTAGTACGGTATCCCTGATGTAAACTCTATTGAAAAGCATGAACACTTAGAAGTGTTTCAAGATGAAAATATTTGAAATATGAAGAGTAGAGTAAGAGTAACCAGTAATGAATGCAAGGGACTTTGGAGATTTATGGATGTGATGGGTCACCCTTCTGGAGCAGATGTTGATATTTTATCCTCCTTCAGCATTTCTTGCACTAATTGTCGAAAAGCTCTGCAATCCTCTATTGCATGACCCCCTTCTCTGTGATACTTACAGTATTAGTCAGAGTTTTTGATCTTTCGATCAGCAGACTGAAAATATCCCACACCATTTGGCTTGCTCTTCATGACGTGAGTTGCCCCACCCAATGTACTATCAACTTCGGATTCTTTGCTCGGGAAGAGACATTGACAACGTCGGAAATATCTTCCTTTCTTAGCTTGTGATTGAAGACACTTTGGGGGAGACTTTGGAGGTTGTCTGGTAGGGAGCAAAACTTCGGGGCAACTTCATTGGGTGATTGGAGGTGCACGCAGTGGTTTGAGGACTGAGTTTGCAGACACTCTCCCTCTGTTTAATAACTGAAAACTGCAAAGGGACTGTGACCTGCCTAGATGGATAACTTGCTGGATAAACATAAGGATAAATTGGTAGAAAAGTTGGCAGGTTAAAATGTGAATTCCCCACTGCTGGATTGACTGTAGCAACTGGTGTTGTTGCAGGTTGAGAGTCTAGTCACTGAATTATAGTGGCTAGGTTGTCATTGATTGCTGTTATCTGTAGGGAAGTTTCCTGACGCGTCAGCAAGAGGGCTTCCCAGAGAGCGTCTTTGCTGGTAGGAGGAATGTTTTGAGAGGGTTGGCGGTCTGACATGAGTAAATGTTGATTTTCACCGTCTGTTCGGATTTGAATATCGCATGTTAATTGTTGATGTGCGAAAACGGCACTGCCTAGTTAACGGGTTGTTCGATCTCATAAGCTAGGTGAAGAAGATGGTTGCTGGGATAGAGGAGAGGAGGAAACTTCTGAGTGCTCGAGAGTGGAGCAAATGCTTGTCCAAGAGTTGCGAGGATAGAGGAGAGAAGGGATTTGATCCGAGTGCAGAGATGGTTGGGAAGGTTGATCAGGAGCTGTCGAGCAGACGGTTACTTTGACGGTTGTCCTTTTAGGTTGATGCCGAGAGAGTTGAGCTGAGAAGAAGAGAGGGGGCCGCGAGCAGCGGTAACAACAGACTTCGCCCGCCGCGGCTTAAATGTCACTCTTGCGACGGGCTTTCCTTTGATTAATATTGAGATATTACAACTTATATTACACCTTTACAAGTAAGCAAATAAAGGGTATACTGGGGAAGCTGGCAGCTAAGGAAAGGAGGTGCCAGAGAGGAGGCCGCGCGTACTGGGAACTGAGGCCGGCAGGCCGCGCGGTAACGAGAAGAGGGGGCGCGGACTGAGAGAAAGGAGTCCGCAAGAGTTGAAGAATTGAGCTTGTCGTCGGGAGTCCTCGAGCACGAGAGTGATGAGACTGTCCTTAAATGAGAGGCATGGGGGTCTATTTATAGGCCCATGGAGGTAATAGCTTTCGGTGACATTACCCCCGGTGAGATGGTAACTTGCGCTAATAGAGGATGGAGTCCGCTGAGTGTGCGGAGTCCGCGAAGTCCGCGCGAGGCCGCGCAGACTGGAACAGCCTTCTAGAACTCGTTTTGCTGAAGCTGGAGCTAGGGTTCATCAATGTAGGCAGACTGGAATATTTGACTTCACTTCGAGTCCGCCCAGCTCGTGGTGAATCGGATATGTTCGTTGATCTTTGCGGGTAGCCGGAGAGCTGGAGCGTCCACACTCCGCAAGCGGACTGAAGAAGCAGGTTGACCATGCTGCTGGAGTCTGCCACTCTGTTGAATGGAACTTGCTGCACCTACTGGGCGGCCTGGGCTTGGCGACCTAGCAGGTCACGCATTCTGGCGAGGTGGGAGGCCTAGAGGCAGGCCGCTTGACGGTGTGGCGGTCTGGTCTACTTGATGAGTCACCTACAGGAGCGGGATGAAGGAGTAACTCCTTCAATGTACACGACTTGTTGCTGGCCTTGGCGGATAGGGATCTAAGTCCGGCAAAGGGGCACCTGTTGGGACAAACTTGCGGCTTAGCTGACAAGACGCGCAGCCTACAGGGGCGGACTGAAGAAACAGTCTGCGGCCCCTGCCGACCAAAGGAACAATGTGCAGCCTGGGCGGTCAGACCGTTGAGACCTCCCAAGCCGAGCGGCCTAAGCGGACAGAAAAACCTGTCCGCTCATCTTAAGCCGTCGCGACCTCCGGGAGGAACCCGGAGCACGCCGCGACTAGCGAGCTAGCTGCCTTGGGAAGGATCGCCGATTTTGGGGTTAACATGAATCATAATTGCCCTTATCTTCTAAGATTATACAATGACCAGAGACCATTAAGAATGAAGCTTCTAGGATCATAGGTTCTCAAATTCAAGTCACTACTTGACCTATGGAAGCAAACACTCTAAGGGCATTTATATATTTAACTACTCTATCATAATAGAAATAATAACACAATAAAAGAACTTGCCAAAATATATAATGAAATGCATACAATACTCTTATTCATCAAATGAAATATTACAGCCAACAAACATACAATCCACACGACTCCTATTAGAGTTGATCATTTAGGTATCATATACTCATAGATCTAACATGACCATCATGCTTTCTCTATACGAGAGACTTTGTCTATGGATCCGCAATGTTCTCCTCAGTCGGCACTCTGTTAATGCTCACATCTCCTCGATCGACAATCTCTCGAATTAGATGGAATCGCTGAAGTATGTGCTTGGAGCACTGATGAGATCTAGGTTACGAAGCAAGTACAATTGCAGCGTTTTTGTCACAGTGGAGATTTACTGGGCTAACAATGCTAGGAACTACATCTAACTCGCCAATGAATTTCCTAATCAATATAACCTCCTTCGCTGCATTTGCAACGACAATATACTTGATCTCAGTCGTAGAATCGACAACTATCTCCTACTTAGAACTTTTCCAGCTAACAGGACCTCCATTAAGGCAAAATATGAAACCTGACAGAGACTTTGAATCGACCCTATCAGTTTGGAATCTAGCAACAGTGTAACCCCTTACAACGAGCTCTTCCTCTCCACCAAATACCAAGAACGTATCATTAGTCCTTCTCATGTACTTTAAGATGTTCTTAACGATAATCCAGTAACTTTCAATGGGATCAGACTGATACCTGCTAGTCATGCTAAAGGCATAAGAGACATCGGGTCTAGTATATATCATTGCATACATAATTGACCTAATTGTTGAAGCGTATAGAATTAACTTCATGTGGTCTTTATCTTCAGAAGATTTAGGATACTGGTACTTAGAGAGACTCACACCATAAGACATGGGTAAGAATCCTTTCTTAGACTCAAGCATGTTGAACCGCTTCAACACCTTATCAATGTACGTACTTTGGATCAAACCCAACAACATTTTCGATCTATCTCTATAGATCTTAATACCAAGTATATAAGTCACTTCACCCAAGTCCTTCATAGAAAAGCAGTCCCATGGGTTGTTCTTAATAACTTGTAGGGTTTGTCATTCCCGATCAGCAGTATGTCATCTACATACAATATCAGAAAGACAACTATGCTCTCACTAATCCTCTTGTAAACACATGGTTCATCCTCATTTTTGATAAAACCAAACTCTTTAATCTTTTCATCAAAACGAAGATTCCAACTTTGAGAAACTTGTTTTAATCCATAAATGGATCTCTGCAGGTTCCATATTTTAGTGGCTTCACCTGGAGATACAAAACTCTCGGGTTGTGTCATATACACTTTCTCAAGGAGGTTTCCATTTAGGAAAGCCGTTTTGATATCCATTTGCCTGATCTCGTAGTCATAATACGCATTAATAACAAGCAGAATTCTGATGGACTTAACCATGGCAACAGGGGAAATGGTCTCATCATATTCAATATCATAAATTTGCTTAAATCCCTTAGCCACTAGTTTCCCTTTGAATGTCTATACATTCTCATCCATGTTGGTCTTCTTCTTGAAGACCCACTTGCACCATATGGGTCGTACCCCTTCAGGTGGTTCCACCAAAGTCCAAACTTTGTTTTCATACATGGAGTTCATTTCAGATTTTATGGTCTCAAGACACTTCTCGGAGTTCGGTCCACTCATAGTCTCATGGTAGGTTGCAGACTCATCACTATGCAACACATTACCTATTTTAGATACGAGAAATCCATATCTCTCAGGCTCAAACCTTGGTCTACCAAATATACATGGAACTTGTATTTCTTGAGCAGTTTCTCTTGCTACAACAGCTTGTATTCCTGGCTTAGGTTTCAATTCCTGTTCATTCACATTTTGTGTCTTGAACTTATTCAAGTTCTACCTTGGTAGTCTTTTTACTTAAGAACTCTTTCTCAAGAAAGACACTGGTGCTTGGGACAAACACTTCGCCCTCGGACGACAAGTAGAAATAGTAGTCTTTAGTTTCCTTAGGATACCCCCACAAGATAACACTTATCTGACGTGGGTTCCAGCTTATCAGGCATTTGACGTCGCACGTATGCCTCACAGCACCAAACTTTAATGAACGACACACTAGGACGCTTCTTAGTCCATATCTCATATGCTGTCTTAAGAACCGCTTTTGTTGGAGCACGATTTAGTGTAAAAGCAGCAGTTTCTAGAGCAAAACTCCAAAAGGAAACAAGCAGATCTGCATGACTCATCATTGATCGTACCATGTCTAACCAAGTATGATTCTTTCGCTCAGACACACCATTATACTGTGGTGTTCTAGGTGGAGTGAGTTGTGATACAATACTACACTCTTTCAGATGATCATGGAACTCATGACTTAGGTATTCGCCACCTCGATTAGATCGGAGTGCTTTAACCTTCTTACCCAGCTGGTTGTCTACTTCATTCTTAAACACTTTTAACTTTTCAAAGGTTTCAGATTTGCACTTCATAAGATACACGTATTCGTATCTACTGAAATCATCAGTAAATGTAACAAATTAGAAAAATCCACCTCTAGCCAGAACTTATGGGTCCACATACATCACTATGTAGTATACCCAAGAGATCATCTGCCCTCTTATTGTTTCCAGTGAGAGGGACCTTAGTCATCTTGCCTAACAAACAAGATTCGCATCTCTCAAATGATTCATAATCAAATTAGTCCAATAGTCCATCTCTATGGAGTTTGGATATACGTTTCTCATTTATATGGCGCAAACGACAATGTCAAAGATACGTAGAGTTCGAGTCATTCGTTCTTAATCTCTTAGTATTTTCTATATTATAGATCTGATGGTTTAATTTCAAAACATATAAACCACTAAACATTTGGCTACACCATAACAAACATCATTCTACTGGGTAGGTTCGACATGAGCATTTGGTAGTCTTTATGGCTTGCGCAAGGCCTAAGACCTGTAACTATGCCTGCGATAGGTAACACTACCCACAAACGCACTACATTGCTACTGGGTAGGTTTGACTCTTTCCCGTTGCTCACAACGCCGGGCAAAAACTACCACGACACGGGTCGGCCTCCCCATTCCCATTCCTCTAATCAATACATAACCCCGTTATGATTTACGGGTGGTTCACAGACCACTTAGCTGGGCTCCCAGAGCTCTCAGCCCCACATCTCAGGCCCCAAGTCTCCATGACACAGGCCACAAACAAAGCTCCCAAGGAGCTACCGCCTACGGTATCACTACCGCCGCGCGGTATCTGGCAGAAATGCGATTCTGCCCAGTTTTTCGGGTGCTCATTGGAGTTAGTCCCCAAGGTTCCCTGCAGTAATCTACCGTGTAGAAACCCGAAAAAAACAAACATGACGGAGTCTTCTCCAGCCAATACAAGCATAATGAAAAACATCACCAATCAGACCAACCTGTCCAGATGGGCTTCACACACCATGCCTATGTTCGTACTTTGATTCCGAACTGTACATGCAAAAACTACGGGGATATACCTTATTTACCCAAAGGGAAACCTCACGCTCACAGCACACTCGTGGGAGAGAGTTTCCTATGCAAACGGAAGAGGACTTCACATGTCCAAGTTGAAAATCGTTACCCTTTTCATTCTCTTTGGTGCCATGCCAAAGATCTAACCAGATGAAAGCAACTGCAACAACCTTGCCTCCACAGATCCGGAATCGACTTGCGTATCGGGGCTCCGGAACTTCAACGACGGCGAGATTTACCCTCTGGCATCACTGCTCCACCATCAGGAACTAAGGCCAACTCCAAAGTTAGAAGAAAAATGAAGTGGAAATGTCCAAACCAGGTATATAAACCAAGATACCTTCACGCAGTAACTACCTACCGTTGCACGGTACCTTAATTCAACACCTCGTTTCGAGCGAAACTGCCAAAATCCTCCAACCACAGGCCGACACGTGGCCAAGATGTTTCGGGTTCGCTACCGCCGCGCGATAGGAGGCTAGCGCCGCGCGATAGAGAATGTCAGTTACGACACGCCACCAGGTGCTATTGCTGTGCGCTAACATCTACCACCGTGCGGTAATATCCCGAGAACCATATCAATTAAATTGACCCAGCTATCGCCTACAGTAACACTAACGTCGGGCGATAGCTTCCCGAGAAGTCTGCCAGATTAAATCCTCGGTTACCGCCCTACGGTAACAACTTTCTGCATTGCGGTAATGTCTTTCTTGAGAGCTCGATGTTTTCTCGAGAACCCAATGCGCTCGACGCAAACCCTGGAGCTATCGCGGCGCGGTAACAGCTATCGCCTAGCGGTAACCCCCAGAGACTGCCTTATGAAATTTGGCGCGTTACATGTCGCATCACTAGCTGGGTGGACATGAGGTGTACATTGTCTCAGAGGTACCTACCCTCAACACATTGAAGTTGTTTGCTCGACCAATTATTTTCCCTTCAGTAAGGATCCATGTTTATGGCTGAGTACATGAACTGTTTTGATGAGTTAGTCGTGAGGAGTGATGTCCGAGAGGACCCAACCAAGACCATTTATCAATTTCAATTTGTACTCTAGTCTGACATACGTACTGAGGTGGTTAGTCATAGCTCAAATTCCCTCGAGTAGACATATCAACTTTCCCTTCGTTATGAATAGTCATTGAGATTAGTAAGAGTTAGTTGATGTGATTCTCACCTTGACCTTCGTAGTACGAGTCCTTCTCATACTGAGGTCACCACGATGCCCACCACCGTCCTGGCAGCCATGATAAAAATGATACCTGATATAGATTGCTCTCACCCCAGTGAGGTGCTTAGCCTAGTGAGTGACCTATCTTTTGTTTTTGAGGCTCCTCTGGTGACCCTGACTGAGAGTGAGGTAGAGCGACTTATTAAGTCTATAATATTATGTCCCTCACCAACACCCCCACTTCATCCATATCCTGGGTTAATTAACACCCCTACTCTAGACTCATGTCTTAACACCGCGCTGACATACACATTATTGAGAGCGGGTCTATATCTCTCTTCCATTATCGTTGCTCTGATTCACATCACGGCTGAGAGCCTAGATCTTGGAGTTGAGCTCGTAGTGGCTATGTCACCCATTCATGGAGATACTACCCCTTACGATGGTACTCATCTAGAGGACCTTGACCCTAGTGATGAGTTCTATGACGAGCCCCTAGTTGTGCCTCCTAATGATCCATCACATCTTGCGAGGATGAAATTCAAGCTAGCCCTGCATGTATGAGTATTGATTTATTGATGCCTCTTCCATTATCATTCTTGACCATGCCCTAGAGGATGGTTCTTGTATGGAGCATCCAATATTTAGGGCACCACCTGCTGACACATCATACTCTCAATAAGTTTTATGATGAACTATCTGCTTATAAGTTGGACATCTATGCAAGCATGGGTATCCTTACTGTGTTCAATGTTGAGGACCTAATGTCATACTTTGCACTTCACGAGTATTCGAGACCACATCTTGGCGGCCCTCCCGATCCTTTACCACCATCTCTACCACCCATCCATTTCCACTATATTCATTGCCCCATGCTCAGTAAAACTCTGACCTCCACCTACCCGGAATTCTGTCACCAATGACTTCACCATTGGCACCTCAGATCCCGCCGGATCCTTCTACTAGAGTGTTGAGAGATGAGCATATCACTGAGATCATTTTTCATGAGTTTGCCCGCTATACAGACGGTATTGTGTGTCGTTACCTAGTTCACTAGTGCGGACGACCCTCCATCGACAACACCTGGATGCTACAGACAGATCTTGATTGACTCGCCATTGGACTACGACTTCAGTACGGATGCATCCGTTCATCGGAGATAGAAGCTTTTAGGTTCGGATGAGTTGATTGTCCAGGACACTTTTCTAGTGACTACATTGGATGACCTCTATTGGACCTCATCAAGCCAGGACACTTTTTTGGCATTCGTCGAGAGAGTTTTGACCCTTATTCATCAAGAGATGAAATCTTTCAAGTCAGGGAGAGTGATGCGGTGTAGAGACTTACCATATATGGTGTTCTTGGATCGACGATTTGACTCTGTGGATGCGTCTGGATTCGCACTGCGAATCAATTTCATTTATAGCTTTTTTATTTTTTGGTTATTATTCCATGTAGTTTTGGCCCCGAGACCAATTGTCTATTATAGTTAATGATTCTGGGTGCCTTAATTTCATATTATTATAATGTCGATGTTATGGCTATCGTTATCTTCATTGTTGAATGTTTGGAGAAGAAATCTCTTCATTCAAGTGATCTCCTTTGTAGTGCCAACTCCATAGATCCCCTTGGTGACGACTCCTTGGGTAAGATTTTTGTATTTTTGTATTTTCCTCCTCCCCTCCTCCACCCTTCTAGTTTTGTTGTCCAACCCCTGCAGACAGCAGCCCCCGCATCAATTTTTCCATTTTCCCAGCCTCCACCACAACTGGTCACCGCCCCCATTGCTACCAAACCTTCCCGGTAGCCTCCCCCCCCCATCCAGTCCACAGCCGGCCTCATGTCTCCTCCCAGGTCCTTTCCACCTCCCCTCCTCCTCCTTCCGAACTTGCCAAACTAGGCAGTTGCCCCCGATAACCCCCGAACAACAATACACATCGACTCAGACAATCTATTTGGCGTGCCTTCAACCTCATCTTCGAGTTCTTCTACAAAGGGAGTTTTTTTTCAAAGTTCATTATTATTCATGTATTTCTTCTTGATTATCTGTTGTCTGTATTGGAAATTATCGCAGTATTTGAAGGTTAGGTCTTGCGAGACCTAAGGGGAATTCATCATGAGTGGTGGCGACTAGGTCTTGGGTTAGATCTAGGTGGTGGCTCGAGGTCTTATCTAGGGAGACATAGGCTGGAGAAACTGGTCCTTAGGGGGAGGGTCATCATAGAAATCCAAAAGGATTTATATGTATGCCTTGATTCCAAGCTTGATTGGAGTCAAATTTTTGTAATCACTATTCTGAAAATAAAATCATTTCATTCTATATTTTAATCATCATATTTGTGTTCTCCTTATTCAGAGCAAAAAGAGAGAGACCTCTATCATTAGCACCGCGTGATAGCACTTACCTCAAGCGATAGTAAAAGAGACTTAACTAATTTTTTCAATCATCTCGACAAAAGTAATTATCTCAAAAATATAAAGTAAAGCTTTCGTTAAAATATTTTGTAAAATATTGTTCACATATAACTATATTTTTATTCAAGTTAAAAATTTTCTAAAAACCCTTATTCATCCTCACTCTAAGGGCCGTTACAGATCCAACAATAACATGCATGCTACCTAATGAGATGGAAATGGAGGAAGAGTACTTAGTGGAAATATGAGGTGTACAATAATTCCCAGCCATAGAATCGTAATCGTACAACAACAAAAATATACCACCCAAATCATGAGGCGCAAGCTATCAAGCTGTTAGAAAACTAAAGAACGTGAAATCTGCGAAGAGCATATTATTGGGTAGTTAGGAAACCAGAGACTGTGCAAAATGTGAATGATAAGGTGGTGCTGAGAAGAGAGACAGGCGGTTAGATAACCGAAAACCGCTGATAGAAGAACAAAAGGAGGGATATTTAAAAATGAAATTTGTAGAAGAGGCAACGATTATGATACTAGCAGATTTCTTATATGAAGGACTTGGTCGACTTGCCCTTAGACTTCGACTTCAGACATGATACTAGCTGACGACCCTTCATCGACGACACCTAGATGCTACAGAAAAAGCTTGGTCAACTTGCCCTTAGACTTCGACTTCAGTACGACAGCCTCCATTCATCGGAGATGGAAGCTTTTCAGTTCGGAGGAGTTGATTGACGAGGACACTTTTCCAGTGACTATATTGGATGACCTCTAGTGGACCTCATCGAGTCTTTTGTAACACCTCCATTCATCATATGGAATATAACAGTGGGTTCGGCCGGGGCCCCGTGCCATATTTCACAAACAAACGGCGGATTTATGTATGAATATCAAAATCACGTTCTACTCACATCCTAGCTCAGAGCATTCTAGAGAAAGTATTTTAAGTTGTACGAACCCAACAGAATGAATGTCCACTAAATATATAAACCAAACATTTATATATGTCACCAGGAATGTTTACAAATACACAAACACTCATGGCCTTAAGGCCTTATAAGTTACTCTTTCCAAATATAGAGCTTCATACATCGGCACGCAGGCCGGCCACACATGAAATACAAGACTTCGCACGGCCTTCAAGGGCCTTTAAGCAGCAAGGGATTCAATCCGCTCAATTCAATTAAACCCATCAGCACCTGCAGTTAGACATCCACCCCAAGAGCGGTAAACAAAGCAACGGTCAGCATTAGCTGATCAATTATAACGACCTTACCCCTTACCCGGGACAGTGGTTCCTTCCCTGTATGCATTACAATCATAACATATATCTATCCCAAAAGGTATCACAACAGCATCACAAGTGCCCGCCTCCACTAGACGCTCCGTGCTCTCAGGACACATTATGGTGGGTCGGACTCCTTGGCACCACCACTGAGCAGAGGTTTTTAACTTGTTTGTTGGCTGGTCCTAGTCTACCAACATGCATGCTGGGGACATTCTGTCCTTCCCACTCAGAGGTGCTAACCTCACGATAAACTTGAGCATTTAGATCGCATCTAGATCGACCCACCATTGTGGTGCAGCAAGCCGGGTCGGGGTTGCATCCTCCCATGCATTGCCACCAATTGATCTCTCACAACACAGGTCCAGGTCAACCTTTTCCCGTTGCACAATTCGTCAATAACACAGATCTTGACGCAGGTTGGCCTTCCCTTTCATTCTTCGCAAACAGCTCTCGCAGAGCCGCTTTCCAATTCAGCACACACAATCCAAGGGCTCATCCCGAGCTTTCTAGGTGTTCATAATTCACAAGCATCCATACAATAAACGGAGTCTTCTCCGGTTTACAACATAAACACCACCAATCCAGACTACCCATCTAGGTGGGCTTCACACAGCATGTCTATGCCGTACTACAGACTTCCAACTCTAGATGCAGACTCAACCTAGAATCGCTTACGGTGTCCACCGCTTGGTGGAGGATTCCATGCTTATGCATAAAGTAGGACTTCGCTTGTCCAAGAAGGAGATCGTTACCTTTGACGATCACTTTGGAGCCATGACCTAGCCGGATGGAAATCACCGCCACGGCCTTGCCTCCACGAATCAGAACTCGGATCTCGATTCGGCACTCCGAAGCTCCTCCGGCAGTCGGATCCACTCTCCCCTTCCTTCCTTGCTCTCCCTTCTCTCCACTTCTTTGAGAAAGAGAAAAGGCTAAAGATGAATGAAGATTATCCATCCACTCTCAGCCTTATAACAGCAGGGAAGGGCATGGATCCTTGGATCCAAAATGAAGGAAATGAACGGTTTCAATATGCCCAGAAATATCTATTTTTGGGCTGACACGGCTTATGACACGTCTGTGTCACAGACCGTGTTCCTTAAGCGGCAAAGGAACTGACTCAAACCCGACCAGGACACGGGGTTAGACACGCCTGTGTGAGCCTTGACACGCCCGTGTCACTCAGTACAAGTCCATGTGGCTTGGTGTGTTGCTCAATCGACACATGACCAAGAACAACCCGAAGAGAACACGGGTTACCGACATGCCAGTGTCGATGTTGACACACCCGTGTCAACCAGAACATGGCTGTGTTCGCTGTCTCGAGTCCATTTCATCGACCATTCGAGAGGTTCATCGACCAGAGGAGGACACGCCTCGGATACGCCCTCGGACACGCCCGTGTCACAGGGCGCGTTCCCTCTCGAAAACTCATTGAGTGCATTTCGTCGAGCATTCGACAAGCTGCTCAACCGAGCAAGACACGGCTTGGGACACACCCATGTCCCAGGCCGTGTCACCCAGCTTGAACTCAAATTTGGGCTTTGGGGTGTTACATCTTGTCTAGCATTCTTAAAGAGAGTTCTGACCCTTATTCATTAGGAGATGAATTCTTTCAGGCCGGGGAGAGTGATGAGTTTGGTGACTTACCATATATGGTGTGCTCGGATTAACGATCCGACTCTGTAGATGCATCCGGATTAGCATTGCTAATCAATTTCATTTATAGCTTTGTATTTTTTGGTTATAATTTCATGTAGTTTTGGCCCCGAGACCAACTGTCAATTATATTTATTGATTCTGACTGCCATAATTTCATATTATTATATAGTCGATGTTAGGGTTGTCGTCATCTTCATTATTGAATGTTTGGAGAAGAAATCCCTTCATTCTGATGATCTCCTCCGCAGTGCCAACTCTATGGAACCCCTTGGTGACGACTCCTTGGGTAAGGTTTTTGTATCTTTGAATTTTCCTCCTCCCGCACCCTCCACCTTTCCATTTTATTATCCAACCCCTACAAATAGCAGCACCCCACTTCTGTTTTCCCCTTTTCCCAACCTCCACCACATCAGGTCGTCGCCCCCTTTGCTACCAAACCTTCATGGTAGCCTTCCCCTCCCCGCCCCATCCAGTCCATTGTCAGCCTCCCGTCTCCTCCAAGGTCCTTTCCACCTCCCCACTCCTCCTTCTTCTGAACTTTCCAAATCAGACAGCCGCCCATGGTAACCCCCGGACAACAGCAACCACCTCCAGGACCCTCCAGCCATTCACCTCTTAGCCACTCCATCGCCAGGCTGCCTCCTCCTAATCTCAACATAGTCGGTTGCCACCTTTACCCCCCCCCCCCCCAAATAGGAACTTTCAGCCACCTTTAAATAGCCACCTAGCTATTTTTCCACCAAAATCAGTCCAGATCTGGACTTTTCCAGCCAGATCCACCTACTCTCTTCACTGAACCAACCCTCCCACTCCTCCACCGACCTCCCCCTTACCCAATATCCCCCCTCACCACCGGAGACCCCCCTTTAACCCTCCAACACTCAGATCTACTATTATTGCAGCAACCAATCCCTATGTGTATGATGAAAAATGAAGACGATGTTTTAAAAACAAAGCGAACTCCAGGTGATAACTTCTATAACTGGAAGTAGCCTTGGCAACTAAGGGATAGTTGGCCAAAAGCACTTGAACACACAGAATGAAAGGAACAAGAACATAATTAGCAATAATTGTCCCATGGAGCGGTAACAACTAATGCTTGGCATTAACTTATGGAAGGCCCACCAGTCAACATTTGATTGAGGAGAAAATGTGGAAGAAGATCCGACGATGCAATGCATATATTATTAATACAACATGATAACCCTTACCACAATGCAGTATGATGGAATGCCTAAATTGGAGCAACGTGTATGCCAATCCAAGCTTGATCTTTATGCATCTCACCTTCCATATGGGATACCGTCCGGTGGTAACCTTACCACTGGCGGTAAATCCCTAAGTCTATTTGAAGCACAGATCTCTTCTTTTTCAGGTGACACAAACTTGAGCCATAACTCCAACCTTTCATGAGAGCTTTCTTTCCTGAAGTCTAGAACACTCCCAATAACGTCCATGAGGGCCAAGAACTTGAAGGACATTTCAAAAAGCTTACAATATGCAAAAGCCACACACATCGACTCAGACAATCTATTTGGCGTGCCTTCAACCTCATCTTCGAGTTCTTCTACAAAGGGAGATTTTTCTAAGTTTATTATTATTCATGTATTTATTCTTGATTATTTGTTGTCTGTATTGGAAATTATTGTGGTAGTTGAAGGTTAGGTCTTGCGAGACCTAGGGGGAATTCATCATGAGTGGTGTCGATTAGGTCTTGAGTTAGATCTAGGTGGCATCTCAAGGTCTTATCTGGGGAGAGATAGGCTAGAGCCAACTGGTACTTGGGAAAGGTTCAACATAGAAATCCAAAAGGATTTCTATGTATGCCTTGATGCCAAGCGTGATTGGAGTCAAATTTTTGTAATCACTTTTCCGGAAATATATCATTTCATTCTATATTTTAATCATCATATTTGTGTTCTCCATATTCAGAGCAAAAGGTGGGAGATCTCTATCGTTAGAACCGCGCGGTAGCACTTACCTCAAGTGATAGTAATAGAGACTTAGCTTCTCTTTCCAATCATCTAAATAAAAGTAATTATCTCAAAAATATAAAGTAAAGCTTTCATTAAAATATTTCGTAAAATATTTTTCATGTATAACTATATTATAATTCAAGTTTAAAATTTTCTAAAAACTCTTTTTCATCCCCCCCCCTCTAAGGGACCTTACAGATCCAACAATAACATGTGTGTTACCTAATGGAATGGAAAGGGAGGCAGAGTGCTTAGTGGCAATAGGAGGTGTACCATAATTCTCCATTGGGCAGCAAGAGAAATTGTCGCCTGAGAATCGTAACCGCACAGCAACAGAAATATACCACACAAATCGCGAGGCACGAGTTGTCAAGCTATTAGAAAACTAAAGAACGTGAAATCCTCAACAAACATGTTATCGGGTGGTTATAAAACTAGAGACTGTGCAAAATGTGAAAGATAAGGTGGTGTTGAGAAGAAAGACAGACGATTAGATAACTGAAAACCACTCACAGAGGAACAAAAGGAGGGATATTTAAAAAAAATGAAATTTGTAGAAGAGGCAGCGATCAAGATAATAACATATTTCTTATCCGAAGGATCGGTGTTAGCTCTGATACGATGTGAAAACTTAAAAATAACTTGCAAGAAAAGAAAAGAACTTGAGAGAATTTGAAAATTACAGAATTCTTATTTCCAAAAAAATTTGAATATTACAAGGGTGCGCTCTCTTTTATATAGAATGAAGGTAGTGAGAGAATTTATAATTTGACAATATAGGACTAATTATATGAATCTAAAAGAATATTCCAAGTGCAATATGCTCGGTTAATATAGTCATACAAGAGTTGATCATATAGGAATGTGTAACTAACCTCGACGTGGCCCCTGTAGTGAAGGGCCCTAACAAAGCTCCTCTTCTAGTGGGTTCAGGGAATTCCCTGGTACTTCCCCTCTCCAACCCTTTTAGCGTGTTGCTGAAGTTGCCCCCAAGCCATCACCAAAAGCCTCCCCCATCGCAAAGGATGGGTGTAGAGTATCCACACGGTAAGCGACCTGTACCCGCCTCCTCCTGCATCATTCTTTGAACCCGTGATAACATTTCCCTAGACATTTCAGATCAAAATGAGATTTTTGGGGCTGCCGAGTTAGATTATGTAGGGATCTACCCAATGTCGCCCTCCACCTACATGATTGATGAGTACCATGGAGACCCCTCCACCATTGTCATGCTGAAAATCTGTATGGCTGGGCTTCTATAAAAGTATGGATACGTGCTTTGCAAGCCCCATGAGGAGAGGGATATAGGAAAGACTGACATGTTCCCTTGCATCCTTTCCCTGGAGCAATGAATGAGTGCTCTGGAGGGGATTGAGCACTGCTTGCAAAAGTGGTGTATCAGAGTGCGAAGACGACACCACGTCACTGGCGGATCACCTTAAACGAATAGAGGATTGCACACGGAACATTATGCAAGTGGTTGCTACCATCCACGAGTTTGCCAGCACCAGACAAGGTCCAAGGTTGCGGACATGGCTGAGTTGTCTGGAAGTGGCGCCCTCAATGAACTCCTTCGCACCCTACTCTCTTATTAAGTGTTTAAAATGCTTTTATTCTTTCTTAATGTGATCAGACACTTTTATTTTTTGTACTCTGCTTAACCCGACTTGTGGGGATTTATGCTTTTATTTGGTGTGGTTGGCATGTCATGTTTCATCATTTGTTTTCTTTCTAATTTTTGATGCCCAAACTTGAGTGACAGGGATGCTCGTGCTCACCTCTTATTGGCGAGCCGGTGAGCCTTGTGTTGTAGGTGGGATAGAAGGGGTTGAGGATGAGTGGGCCACACCAATAACTATGACCCCCCCCCCCCCCCCTCTCTTACCTACCACATTTACTGATCCTCTGACCTTTCTTTCTTTTTCCCTTCCTTCTTCTTAATCTAATGACCTCCACTCACTGCCCTTGCTGGAAAATAGCTGGCGACATGGAGTCTACTAATGGGTGCAGGATGTTTGTGGAAAACTTTATGTACACCTCTTTCTGGATGGGAAGGTGTCGGTGGAGGACTTCCTGGCCTTCAAGGATACGTTTCTACCATCAGGTTATATAGCTCGCTGCCTGGAGGCCGACAAGTCCATCAACACATTTTATCAGGATAAGCTTGCTTTCCCCCTTCCTCACTTTGACGTTAGACTCCACCTCCCACTATGGCCTGAGATAAAGCAATTTCTTAAGTACTTTGGCATGGTACTTTCACAAATGATCACGATCATAATCGACTTGTTGGTCATGTTCTTGTGCTATCTGCGTGAGGAGAAGGTTGATTTCTACCTCTCTGTCTTCTGCAAATTGCTCATATTTTGGGCAACCTCAGACGGAGTCTCCCATCTAACCGGCTCCCAACTAATGTTTGGTGAGGCCGCCAACAAATTCCACTACTGGAATGATCAGTTCCTATTCATCAAGGGGAACTTTGGCAACATACCATACTCGCGAGTTCAAATGGGTTATGTTAGGTCTGTTGATCCCAATGTACCAGATTTGTAAGAATTCAAACAAGTCAATGACATACACATAGTTATATTTGATGTGTGTTTAAGTTCATGCATGTAGGATTGTCCTTGTCACATTGATTGGACAGGTGTACACAAAGAAGCATGCTGTAAAGGCAGGAAATTGCCTAAGTCTACAGGCATTCAGTGAAGATAGTTCACTCAATGCCATAGAACAAAAAAGAGCTAAATACAACAGGATTTATCAAAGTCTTAATAATGGAAGACAAAAAAAAGTGGTTAAGACCACAGGCATTGAGTGGTGTCAACTCACTCAATTCCAGGCAGCAAATTCGTGGAGTAAAGTTGCCTCGGTCAAAGCCACAGAGTTTCTGGCAAAGAAAAATCAGGTAAGTACAAAAGCGTTGAGTGAAGACAGTTCACTCAACACCAAATAACAGATAGCATTGAGACAAGCTCAAGCAGTTAAAGCCAGAGAGATTCTGTTAAAGGAAAAGTTTCTAAGTCTAAAAGCACTGAGTGAACCCAGCTCACTCAATGCCATGCTGATTCTGTCAAAGCCTTGGTAGAATGATAGGAAAGATCTGTCTAAGTACGAAAGCATTAAGTGAAGCTAGTTCACTCAACGCCAAATGACAAAAAGAGTTGATTCATGTTGCTACACTCAAAGCCTAAGAAGAAACCGAAATTTGACTAAGTCCAGAAGCACTGAGTGAAGTTGGTTCACTCAACGCCTAGTTAAAGGATGAGACTGAGGCAGGAAGCATTGAGGGAAGTCAACACACTCAACTCCTCCATTCAGAAGAAAAGTTTCTAAGTACAAAAATATTGAGAGAAGCTGGTTCACTTAACGCCTCAGCAAGTGGCAGAGTTCAGAAGGTGCTAAGGCAAATGGAATTGAGTGAAGGCCAACCACTCAATGCTCTCAATGCTATGGATGCAGAAAGAGCTGAAGAATAACCTAACTCCATAATAATTGATTGAAACTAGTTCACTCAACCACTCAATGTCTGGAGTGATTCTATGAATTTGGCTAAGTACAGAATGACTGACGTCAGCAAAAGTCAACAAAGTCAATGCAGTTCAAATTCTTTCCGGGAAAGTTGCAGTATGCCTTTAATGGCGTCGGCGAACAGCTGTTGTCATTTTTTGTAATTGGAAGGTGGTAACTTGTCCTTTCAAGGCTGGTCCCATAGTACAAAGAGTCGTTGATCAGCTGACTATAAAAGAATAAGATTGGATGAAAGGAAAGAAGCTTTGAAGGGTTTTCTGAACACGCATAGTGCGAAACTTCATCTTCTTCCTCGCCATTAACATCGAGCCTGAAGCACAAGTTCTATTAAGTGAACCTGAAAGCGATAAGAGTTAGCTGTTGTAATCTTCATCAGCAACAACAAGTTCAGAATCAATTTCTAATTGGGAAGAGAAGCAGAGCCTTTAGTGTCTGCAACTCAAGGTGTTTGAAGAAGATACAAAACTTTAAGATACATAGTCTTCAACAGCATATCAGAATCTTGATTCTGAGTCACTTCCGGCACAAGCCATCCAGTACTGAAGATCTATTCAACTTGCTACTGTGAAGAAGATAGGGCTGAAATCTACTCAGCCTAGGAAGACAGACAATGAAAACTCTCTAGTGTCTAACTGTTTCATAATATTTATATTTTCTATATGATCCAGTCTTGGATCAAAGTGTAGGATTCTGTGTAGAATCTGAGTTGTAAAGCCTGTGTTATAAAGGCTGAGGTAGGATCCACTTTGGATCTGAGTGTAGGGTCGTCCTTCCAACCTGAGGTGTAGGGCTTTTGAGCCTGAGACAGGTGATTGTTGAATCACTGAGTTATAGGGCCTTGGGCCTGAGTTGTAGGTCTTGAAGGAGACCGAGTGGTCCTGTGGGATTGAGTTGTAAGCTCTTTGGAGCCGAGAAATTGGTAAAGTGTCTTGTCTAACAAGCTGTAAAAAAGGAAGAGAGAGATAGTGGACATACCCATAATTTGGGGAACCACTATAAAATATTTATGTCTTCTGTGTGTGTATCTTTAAAGCCAAACAAACTAATCACATAACACATGTTAATCAGTTAAATGTTTAAAAGATTTAAAAGAGACCTAAAACCTATTCACCCCTCCCCCCTCTAGGTGTTAGCTGACCTGTAAATAAAAGTATTTCAAGTGGTATCAGAACGAGGTTGCTCAAATAAGGCTTTATAGTCTGAGTAGATCTCTAAGGTCAGCAAAAAGATTGTCCTTATTGGTTCAGGAGTAAACTATAAGGAGCTGGGTGCCATGAAACTTCCAATTTACAAGAAGGAAGGATTTGGCATCTGGAAGGAGAGGGTTAAGTTATTCATGGAAGCAGCCGACCCTATGATTTTTTATCACTGTCAAGGAGGTACCTTTCATTCTCATGAAAGTGTCAGTTCTGAATGCAAATGATTAGACTCCTAAGACTTATGCAAAGATGACAAAGGATGAAGTCCCTTGCCACCATGGACAAAAGGGCTTAGAATATAATGTTCAGTGCTATTGATGATTCTACCCTTCAGAATATGATCCACTGCACAACTACAAAGGAGATGTGGGACATGCTGATGATCTACTTGGAGGGGACAAAAGAAGTCAGAGGTTACAAAAAGAGCAGGCTCAACCAAGAGTATGAGACTTTCAGGCAGAGCAAGACTGACAACATAACATAGTGTTATGGGAGATTCCTCATGATAGTCAATGAACTGAGGACCTATGGCAGGGTTTTTAGTACTTATGAGCTGAATGAAAAGTTTCTCAGGTCTCTAACTAGAGACTGGGACACTAAGATCTGTGTCATCAGAGAGGTGGCAATGCTTGTTGACACTCCACCAGCAACACTGTTTGGGAAGTTGATGTCCTATGAAATGCAGCTGACTGCCAGGAAGGAGGAGGAGAAAAATAGCAAGTCTCGGGACAAAGAAAATTTTGTGGCCTTCAAAGCTAAAGCATCAGGGAGGAGTAGAAGGAAGACTCCTTCTTCACCAATGAGGTATGCTGAGTATGACTCAGAGTCAAGCACATCAGACTGCCACATGTATGATGAAGACTTTTCTGCCTTCTCCAAACAATTCCAAAAGTTCATGAAGAAGAAGTAGAGGAAGAGCAGACCCTCCTCATCCTCTCATCATAAGGAGGACTACTATAAGGGAAAGAAGGAATCCTCTAAGGAGGGCAGGTATGGTTCTAAACCTAGTAAACAGATTTCTACTAATGTTATCTATTATTGCTGCAGCAAGACAAGGCATGTTGTAGCTGACTGCCCAATAAAGAGAAGAGAGGATGGAGAGAAGAAACACCATCACCAGCACAAATTCAAGAAGGAGAAATCCTTCATTTCTAAGAAAAAGAAGAGCTAGTCTGACTCCTCGTCAGAATCAGAAGAAGAGGAAGAAGATGAAGCCTATATTGGGTTAATTGTTATTGTGCTGGAAGAAGATGAAAGGTATCCGCTGCTAGAATTGGAATCAGGGCCCCTCTATCATAGTAAGATGGTGATTCAAAGGTGGATGAAGAAGAAGAAGACAGCTACTTCTATAAACTGATGGCTATGACCGATGAAGAATCCAGCGAGGATCAGCCTGGTCAACAAAAGGTACATTCTCTATCCAAGTCTTCTTCTGAGTCAGGCTATGAGACCAGTCTAGATTCTGAAACTCATTCATCAAGAGATGAAGGAGACTCTGAATCTAAGTAAGATGTCAATTCTATTATTGACAAGTATGGTTTCTTGTTGAATGCCTTTAAGAAAAGCAAGCTACTGTCTAAGAAGCAGACTAAGGAGATCTCTTTTCTTCAGCTTACTGCTTCCCAGCATATAGACTCAGCCTCCCTACTGGATCTGAAAATGAATGAACTTAGTGAATTAGAAACTATCTCCTCCATCCAGTTAGGCACCATAGAGTACCAGGAAAACCGAATAAGGGACCTGGAAGTAATGCTCAAGAGGGAGAAAATGAAAGTGACTGGCTACTCCAAGCCCAGTTCTGTACTTCCCTTGATAGATTTCTTCTCCTCCTAAAAGGGTAAGAAGGGGTTGGGATTCAACGGACCTACAAGAGTTGTCAATCCCAAGGGAAAGGGCAAAGCACCAACATAGCCACTAGCCTACAAGCCTCATGTACCATTCAAGATAGTGTTGCTACCTTCAAACAGGTATGACCAAGAAAGCATCTTTGGTCACTGGACGAATGGTAGATCCACCAATAGGAACCAAGATGTTCACCATTATGGTGGAAGAAATAGCAAGGGTGCAAGTGGCTTCAAGGCTGCCCATGAGGAAATTCAAATGGTCCATCATGGACCATTTGTGTTTGGTGCACCAGCCCCTACACTTAAGAATAAGGCAGCTGCCAGTTCTCAGGTTCTCCCTACTCACAATCAGATCAGGGACAAGTCTGTCAGTAGGCCAAACTTAGGCATATTTTAGGCCATCAAGAGTATATTCTCTGAAAAGAAGACTACTTCTGATAGGTCTCAAGATATTCTAAGTACCTCTACTATCAGACCCACCCCAAGTCAGATAGGGGAAGGAACATACAAGACTAAGACTGATGTTGTATCTTCTGGATTAATAGCTGTTGTCAACACAGCTATAAGACCAGCTCTAAAAAGAAGATACAATATCCATGAGTGTTGGTGATGTGGTAAGGTGGGACACTATGTTATATATTGCTGGCACAATCCAAGTGTGCCAAGAGCAAAAGAGAGCCTACCTGTCAGAAGAACTGCAGGTAAACAGGTTTATTATCAGACTAACTTGTACCTAGGACTCAATAAGAATTGGGGTCCTAAGGTTAACTGATTTATGTCTTGCAGGTTAGTCCAAGTGACCATACACATATATGATACTTGGACAGTAGATGTTCTAGGCACATGACTAGAACAAGGAACTTGCTGAAGGATTACTCTCCAGTAAAGAATGGACCCAAAATCATCTTTGGCGGTTCTGATAAGGGAGTGACTAGAGGTTATGGTAAGATCTCTAATAACATAGTCACTATCACAAACGTAGCCTATGTGGAAGGGTTTCAACACAACCTGATAAGCATCAGCCAACTCTGTGATCTTGGCTATGACATAGTTTTCCACAAGGATGTGTGCCACATTAAGAGGTTAAGTGAATAAGAGGTAATCTTAGCAGTCACTAGGTGTGAGAATGTCTATTACTTAAATTTCATATGCTTAGATAAGGACTCTCCTATATGCCTAGTGGCAAATGAGAAAATCTCATATTGTGTATAATGGCACAAAAGATTAGCTCATTTGAACTTCAAGACCATTGGGAATCTCTTTAATGAAGAGCTAGTTAGAAATGGTCCCAAGTTGAAATGCACTAAGGAGAGTATCTGTTCTTCATGCTAAAAGGGCAAACAGACAAAGACCTCTTTCAAGAGCATTGGGATCAAAGGCTCAGTGAGGTTCTTGTACCTCCTGCATATGGACTTGTTTGGTCTTATGACAGTTCAAAGTCTAGGTAGGAAAGTTTACACCCTTGTGGTTGTTGATGACTTTTCCAAATTTGCCTGGGTGTTCTTTCTTAGAAAGAAATCAGAAACCTCTGATATTTTCAAGATATTTGTCAAGCAAATTCAGAATGAATTTCACAGTACTGTGGTCAAAATCAGAAGTGACCATGAGACTGAATTTCAGTCTGAATGCATGACATGGTTCTGTGAAGAGCAAGGGATTCACCAAGAATTCTCCTCTCCTAGAACACCCCAGCAAAATGGTATTGCTGAGATGAAAAATAGAACTCTCATAGAAGCTGGAAGGACCTTACTGAATGACATAACTCTCCCTGAGTATTTTTGGGCTGAGATAATAAACACTGCATAACATTGTATCAGAGGTACCTGCCTTTGTCGTATCAAAGTCGCTTACTCGACCAATTATTTTTCCTTCAGTAAGGATCCATGTTTATTGCTGAGTACATGAACTATTTTGATGATTTAGTGGTGAGGAGTGATGTCCGAGAGGACCCAACCATGACCATTTCCCAATTTTGGTCTGGACTCCAGTCTGACATACTTACTGAGGTGGTTTGTCATAGCTCAAAGTCCCTCGAGTAGACATATCAACTCGTCCTTCATTTGAACAGTCAATGAGATCCGTAAGAGTTGGTTGATAGGATTCTCACCTTGACCTTCGTAGTATGAGTCTTTCTCATACTGAGGTCACCACAATGTATACCATTGTCTTGTCAGTCATGATAGAAATGATTACTGATGTAGATTGATCTCACTCCAATGAGGTGAGTGACTTATCTTTCATTTTTAACACTCCTCTGGTGACCCCGACTGAGAGTGAGCTAGAGCGACCTATTGAGTCTATAATATTGTATCTCTCACCTATACCCCCACTTCATTCATATCCTGGGTTAATTAACACCCATACCCTAGACTCTTGTCTTAACACCGCACTGACATACCCATTATTGAGATCAGGACTATATCCCCCTTCCATTGTCATTGCTCTGAGTCACATCACGACCGAGAGGCCAGAGCTTGGAATTGAGCTCGCAGTGGCTATGTCACCCATTCATGGGGACACTACCCCTTACGATGGTACTCATCTGGAGGACCTTGACCATAGTGGCAAGTTCTATGACAAGCCCCTAGTTGAGCCACCTGATGATCCTCCCATCTGGTGAGGATAAGATTCTGGCAAGCCCCGCATGTATGAGTATTGATTTATTGATGCCTATTCCATTATCATCCCTTACATTTCCCTAGAGGATGGATCTTGTGTGTAGCATCCAATATTTAGGGCACCACCTGCTGACATATCGTACTCTCGATGAGTTTTAGGATGCATTTTCTGCTTATGAGCTGGGCATATACACAAGCATGGGTATCCATACCATGTTCAATCTCGAGGAACTGATGACATACTTTAGACTTCACAAGTATTTGGGCACACATCTTGGAGGCCCTCGCGAGCCTTTACCACCATCATTACCACCCACCACTCAGTCTACCCCCGAGCCTTTGCCACCATATTCATTGACCCAAGCTCAGTACACCTCTGACCTCCATCTAGCCAGAATTCTTTCCCCAACGGCTTCAGCATTGGCACCTCAGATCCCACCAGATCCTTCTACTAGTGTGTTGAGAGATGAGATTATCACTAAGATCATTTTGCATGAGTTCTTCCGCTCTATATATGGTCTTGTGTGTCGTTACCTAGTTAGTTGGTGCTAACGAACCTTCATCGACGACACCTAGATGCTACAGACAGAGCTTGGTCGACTTGCCCTTAGACTTCGACTTCAGTACGGCCGCCTCCATTCGTCAGAGATGGAAGCTTTTCTGTTCGGAGGAGTTGATTGGTGAGGACACTTTTCCAGTGACTACATTGGATGACCTCTAGTGGACCTCATCGAGTCTTGTCTAGTATTCTTAAAGAGAGTTCTGACCCTTATTCATCAGGAGATGAATTCTTTAAATCTGGGGAGAGTGATGAGTTTGGTGACTTACCATATATGGTGTGCTCGGATCGACAATCTGACACTATAGATGCATCCAGATTAGCGTTGTGAATCAATTTCATTTATAGCTTTGTATTTTTTGGCTATTATTTCACGTAGTTTTGGCCCCGAGACCAACTGCCAATTATAGTTATTGATTCTGACTGCCATAATTTCATTTTATTATATAGTCGATGTTAGGGTTGTCGTCATCTTCATTATTGAATGTTTGGAGAAGAAATCCCTTCATTCTGATGATCTCCTCCGCAGTGCTAACTCCATGGAACCCCTTGGTGACGACTCCTTGGGTAAGGTTTTTGTATCTTTGTATTTTTTCCTCCTCCCGCACCGTCCACCTTTCTATTTTTATTATCCAACCCCTGCAAATAGCAGCCCCCCACTTCTGTTTTCCCCTTTTCCCAACCTCCACCACATCAGGTCGTCGCCCCCTTTGTTACCAAACCTTCATGGTAGCCTTCCCCCCCCCCCCATCCAGTCCACTGTAAGCCTCCCGTCTCCTCCCAGGTCCTTTCCACCTCCCCCCTCCTCCTTCTTCCGAACTTTCCAAATCATACAACCGCCCCTGGTAACCTCCAACAACAGCAACGACCTCCAGGACCCCTCCAGCCATTCACCTCTTAGCCACTCCATCTTCAGGCTGCCTCCTCCTAATCTCAACATAGACGGTCGCCACCTTTACCCCCCCCCCCCCCCCACAATAGGAACTTTCAGCCACCTTTAAATAGCCACCTAGCTATTTTTCCACCAAAATCAGTCTAGATCTGGACTTTTCCAGCCAGATCCAGCTACTTTCTACACTGAACCAGCCCTCCCACTCCTCCACCGACCTCCCCCTTACCTGATATCCCCCCTCACCACTATAGACCCCCCTTTAACCCTCCAACACTCAGATCTACTATTATTACAGCAACCTACCCCTATGTGTATGATGAAAAATGAAGACGATGTTCTAAAAACAAATCTAGCGTCAGGTGTCACAACCCGCATTTCCTCAACGAGTACATCGTATCAGAGCAAGAGGAACTACGGGTTATGATGCCACGTCGTGCAGGGGATAACTGCACACTCTCAGGCAACTCTTGACGCTTACTTGATAAGTTGAAATTCAACCGTGGAATGGAAGAAAACTGTTGAATTGAATGGCTGTATCCCTCAGCCTTAACTAGCAAAACTGTATTTGTACGCGGCGGAAATACTTTGTTTATTGATAATGAGCTCCTACATGCAGCCTATCATGATACTACTATACGAAATCCTCTTTGTTTACGTTATTTGAAAATAAGTCGTAGTTGATTAAAACATGTATGCATGATATACAATAATAGGTTTTGGTTTAGCTTAAAAATATCTAATGCAACCTATCATAAATCCTTCCCAAGAGCAAAAAGACATCATCCACATGAGTCACATAGCAGTCTGTTATTCATACATCACAAGTAAGAAAACCCACCAAATGGGCGCCAACAAGCTGACACGAACCCATTGGGTTATATGTATGTCTGTACAACAAAGAGAAGCACTACCTCGCCAAAGAAGCTCGGCAAGCTCCACAGCAACTCCACTAACCAGCCTAGCCGCTCAACCAGCTACAACCTGCACCTGAGGCATTCAAGAAAGAATACCTCAGCAATCATCCAAACTATACAAAAGAGAGCATAAAGTTCATAATGGATCAAGAAGGGGCTTACCGACCCCGTAGCAATGCTTCATACAAGTAAAAAGAGTGCATAAAACAAGTGGAAAACGCATCCAAAACATATGCCAAACGCACCAAGGGCGTACAAGTTCATCAAATCCTGCTCACCCCGCAGGAACAAAAGGCAAAACGCATGCCCATTCCATCATTCATAGAACAAGAACCTACTAGACAAGTGAAGCATAAGCAGCGGTTAAGTTCAATTTCGCAAGGGTCTTATCGGTGGCGGCCCTAAAGTGGAACGCACCAAACAAAACCAGCCCAAATCGGGGCCAAAGTGGTCTCTCTAACCACAAAAACAAAACCCGGTGGCCACAGGCTGAAACCACACCACCCCTTGCAAATTCTCACACAAACGCTCCCGCCATGCTTCACGAATTCGCCTCGCAAAACGCCCCATAACCCAAGGTAACACGCCTCCTTTCATCGTTCTCACGCATGACAACAAGTTGCTAGAAAGGTAAAGTAATTAAGCCATGATCTACTTGAATTACATGATGAGGAACAAGAACAACCACGCAAGATAAAGGCTACATGAACATGAATCAAATTAAAAGGGCTAGATGAACAAGAATCCAATAGCTACATCAATTACATGAGCAAAAGAAATTTAAGAGCATAAAGAAATACATGAATCAAAGGCGTTCAGCATAAGGAAATTTAAGAGCATAGCTAGTGAGGAAGGACCCAAAACAAGAAGAACAAGCTCATGAAACGTGAAAGAGAAACTAGCTATTTTGTTTGCACAATTAAAATCAAGAAGAAGATTGGCAAGGGTGAAGGACACCGCTTGCCTGAACCGAGACGATGCCGCGACGGCTGCTCCTCTCTTTCCTTGCCTTGCTTGCTCTCTTGCTTTCTCTTTGAGAATGAAGAAGAAGATGAAGAGAAGGGAAATGAGAAGAAGAAACTCTGTTTTGGCCTTATTTCCTCCAGAACAGAGCTGGACCGTTCGATGCAGAATCAAGGAAATGAACGGCACAAAAAAACTGGAAAAACTCGTTTTTCGGGCCGGTCACGCCCTGTGTCACGCCCGTGACACAGGGCGTGTACCATAAGCGGCGCCGAAAGTCGGTAATTCCAAGTTTATCCACACGGTACATGGCCGGGGTACACGCCCGTGACGGGTCGGTCACGCCCGTGACCTAGGGCGTGTAGCCCGTGTCTCGACACCTCGTCGACACAAAGTGTCGACACTCGACACAGCGTGACACGCCCTATGACACGCCCGTGACCTAGGGCGTGTCTCCTCTCTCGACACTCGACACTCGATACTCGACACTCGACACGCGACACTCGGCACTCGACACGCTGAACATGCCCTGTGACACGCCCGTGTCACAGGCCGTGTACCCCATTCGTCGAGCTCAACTCGACAAAGCGGGACACGGCCCGTGACACGCCCGTGTCACGGGGCGTGTACCCCATTCGTCGAGCTCAACTCGACGCAAGAAAAAGCGTCGAGTCAAGGAGGTCACGCCCATGTCACGGCCTGGGTCACGCCCGTGACAGGGGGCGTGTCTAGCACAAAAACGACCATTTTTCCCTGTTTTGAAAAATGTTTCTGTGACGTCCTAGACCATTTTTGCCTTAAGCACTTTTTACCCTTTTTTTGTTTCCTGTACCAGCAACTTATTTTGAGCAACCTTACCCGGGCGCGAAAACGTGCAGGCATTCCCTAAGAGGCCTCACCGAGTCCCTCATTTGGACTACGGTTTGTTGGGGAATCGTGCAACTCGGCAACCAAAACAGCCACTCGCAAGCCCGCGGGAAAAACCATGCTCAAACTACAATCAAAGCCAACGTAACGCCCATCATGCGTACGTCATCACAAACAAAATCCGGAGCGTTACAATCACTCCCCCTAACAAAAAGTTTCGCCTCGAAACTTTTCACAAAACCAAACATACAAGCAACCAAGGCATGAATCCAATCAAACACTAAATTACATACCAGCTTACAGGAACAAATGAGGGTGAGCCGCCCTCATCGTTGACTCGAGCTCCCACGTCGCGCTTTCCACATCCTGATTTTTCCATAGCACCTTCACCATAGGAATCTTCTTTTTCCGCAACACGCGATCTTGGGAGTCCAATATCCGGATGGGCATCTCTTCATATGAAAGATTCTGTGCCAATGGCGGCACAACGTCCAACACTTGCTTGTCATTCCGCACACACTTGCGAAGTTGGCTCACATGAAACACATTGTGAACACCAGGAAAGTTCACGGGTAATTCTATTTTGTAGGCGGATGCACCAACTCGCGCAAGAATCTTGAAGGGACCCACCAATCTTGGGTCTAATTTGCGCTCTTTGCCAAACCTTTTAATCCCAACCATTGGGGAGACTTTCAAGAAAATAGAATCCCCCACCGCAAATTCTAATTCTGACCTTCGTCGGTTGGCGTACTTTTCATATCGCTCTTGGGCGATTCGGAGCTTCTCCCGAATACCTCGTATGGCAACTTCCATGTCCTCGAGCGCTTCCGGACCCAACAAAGGCCGCTCGCCAACCTCAGCCCAAAATAGTGGGGTCCGACATCGACGCCCATATAAATCTTCGAACGGAGCCATTTGCAAGCTTTCTTGGTAGCTATTATTATATGTGAATTCCATAAGCCGCAAACGTTCATCCCATGCTCCGTCATACTCAAGAATATAGCATCGAATCATATCTTCTACAATTTGATTAACTCGTTCTGTTTGGCCATTCGTTTGAGGGTGGTAAGCAGTGGAATACCGCAAATCCGTCCCCAAACCCTCTTGTAGACTCTTCCAGAAATGAGAAGTAAAGCGGGAATCTCGATCTGAAATGATATTCATCGGCACACCATGCAGTCGGATGATCTCGTTCACATAGAGCTCCGCTATTGTCTTCATCGGGTAGTTGACTTTAAAGGGTATGAAATGAGCACACTTGGTCAATCTATCCACGACTACCCACACGGAGTCATGTCCTCGTGTAGATCTTGGTAGACCTGTAATAAAATCCATTGAGATGCTTTCCCACTTCCAGGTTGGAATCTCTAAGGGTGTCAACTTGCCACCAGGCCTCCCATGATCAGCTTTCACCCGCTTGCAGGTATGACATTCAGCTACAAATTGCGCTATATCTCTTTTCATTCCATACCACCAGATAATTTGTTTCAAATCACGGTACATTTTTGTTGAGCCTGGATGGTAGGCCATACTTGAGCCATGAGCTTCCCGACACACCATCTCGCGAATGTTTCCAACTACGGGAATACAAAATCGCCCTCGATACTTTAACGTGCCTACACCATCAATCTCAAAATCTGGTAATTCATCCTTTTCAGTCCGAAGAAATAAGTGTAAAAGATCAGGATCATCTTTTTGATGTTGTCTTGCAAGCACCAGCCATGACGGTTCTTGTATTGCCGAATGACTTTGCGGGTCATATTTGCCCACAGAAATATCCATCAATAGAAATTCCTCCACAAGACGGTCGACGGAAAGATGAAATAATTTCCCCGTCTTTCGACTCAAAGCATCGGCTACAACATTCGCTTTCGCCGGGTGATACTGAATGTCCACATCATAATCAGCTACATACTCAAGCCATCGCCGTTGGCGCAAATTCAGTTCTTTCTGCGTGAAGACATACTTCAAGCTTTTATGATCTGTAAAGATTTTACACTGTGCACCATATAGCAAGTGTCTCCACAACTTCAATGCAAATATCACCGCTGCAAACTCCAAATCATGCGTTGGGTAATTCTTTTCATGAAGTTTCAACTGCCGAGACCCATACGCAATCACCTTCTTGTCTTGCATTAACACACAGCCAAGTCCAACGTGCGACGCATCCACGAACACTTCATAATCTTTTCCTTCTGTTGGCAAGATTAACACAGGAGCGGTACATAACCTATGTTTAAGTTCCAGGAATGAGGTCTCAAACTTGTCATTCCACTCAAATGCGACATTATTCTGGGTTAAGCGAGTCAAAGGGGCGGCCAACGTAGCAAAACCTTCTACAAATCTGCGATAATAGCCGGCCAAACCCAAGAAGCTTCGAATCTCCTTGGGTGTCTCTGGTCTTCGCCATTCCATGACTGCAGCAATCTTTTCGGGATCCACTGAAATTCCTTGATGATTAATGACATGACCCAGGAAGGCAACTTGCGGCAACTAAAACTCACATTTGCTTAGTTTGGTGAATAACTGTTGATCTCGCAAAGTGGCCAATACCAATCGCAGATGCTGTTCATGTTCCTCAGCACTGCGGGAGTAGATAAGAACATCATCAATAAAAACCACCACAAATTTATCCAAATAGTCCTTGAACACCCTGTTCATCAGATCCATGAAAGCTGATGGTGCATTGGTCAACCCAAACGACATCACAAGGAATTTAAAATGGCCATGCCTTGATCGAAATGCAGTTCGCGGAATATCAGATTCCCGGACCTTGAGCTGATGATAGCCCGAGCGGAGATCAATCTTCGAAAATACGGAACTGCCACGCAGTTGATCAAACAAATCATCAATTCTTGGCAGTGGGTACTTGTTTTTAATCGTCACCTTGTTCAATTCCCGGTAATCGATGCAAAGGCGCATCGACCCATCTTTCTTTTTCACAAATAACACTGGTGCACCCCAAGGTGATGAACTCGGCCTGATAAACCCCTTTGCCAACAAGTCATCCAGCTGTGTACGCAACTCTGCTAGCTCACGCGGGGCCATCCTGTACGGCGCTTTCGCAATCGGTCGCGTACCCGGCTCCAAATCAATAACAAACTCAACATCACGATCAGGAGGAAGACCAGGAAGATCCGTAGGAAAAACATCTGGAAATTCACGCACAACAGGAATCTCCTCCAAACGCGGCAAAACAGCACTAGTCCCCACAGCGGAGACAAGACAAGCAAAACAGTCGGAAACAAACAACGTCCGAACACATACCGCCGAAAGCCCTGGAGAATCCTGGCAAGAATCACCATACACACTTCCTGGCTGACCATCGTCCTTGATAAAATCCAAGCACTTCCCTCTGCACTGGATGACGGCGTCATAGCGGGATAACCAGTCCATACCCAGAATGACGTCAAAGTCCTCCAAATCGATCACTTTGAAATCAGCCTTTGCTCGAAATTCGCCCAACAAAATAGGACAATCAAGAAGACCCCAGTCTGCCACCACAGAAGCACCGGAAGGAAATTTAACCACAAACGCATTCCCCACTCGATCTGGTGTCAAATGATACCGATCCAGAAAGTTTCTCGCCACAAATGAATGGGTTGCACCAGAATCAAAGAGAACATGCGCCCAACGGTTCTTTACCTTAAAGTTTCCTATAAGGGTACATAGGTAGCTAAAAACTACCCATAAGAGGCAGAAACAAAACAGGAACCAGAGGTATGAATCGAACCTGAGATCACTTGAGGTGACGTCTGAGCTTCCTATGCAGAGACCACATTCAACTTTCCTTTGCCTTTGTCCAAGCGCGGAGGCGGAGGCAAAGCCTGGAGTGGTGCGGGTTGCAACACAGCTTGAACCTATGGGCACCTTGCGCGAAGATGTCCTGGTCTGCCACACTGGAAGCATACCTTGTCTTTGGCCCAGCAGCGGCTCACATCATGACCTCTTCTCCCACAAAATATACATTCCAAGTCTCTGGTTGGCGCACCCTGAATGGCGTGCACCTGCTCCTTCCTTTGCATACCCAACCGCTTGAAACATTTCTCAAACGGGTGACCGGCTCGGCCACAGAAGCTACATAGTTCCTTCTTCTTCTTGATGTCTGACTCGTGGGACATTTTCTCTCCCACCAGCTGTCTCTTGCCCTGCCTCATCTGCTGCCCTCTTTGTTTGGCATTTTCTATAGCTTCAACCTTTAACGCAGCCTCAACCACCGTAGTGTAACTTGTCGCTCCATAAGCACTTGCGAACTGCTGCACGTCGCTGCGGAGTCCGCCCAAAAACCGCTTGACTCGATCAGCTTCCGTCGTCACCAAGCTCGGGGCGAACCGACTGAGCTTGCTAAACTCAATTTCATACTCACTAACTGTGAGTTTCCTCTGCTTCAAATACAAGAAGTCATTCATCAGGCGGTCCTGTTCCACTGCCGGTAGAAACTTGCGCCGTAACATTTCTTTGAATGCTTCCCACGAACAGCCCGCCCCTAGGCCTTCCTTTTCTCGTAACCACCAACCTTTCGCCAACCCTTTGAGTTGATAGGCGGCAAGCATCACTTTCTGGTCCTCAGTAACGCCAGAATACACAAACATCTCTTCCAACGTGATCACCCAATCATCCAAGATCACGAAGTCCGCTTTTCCATCATGCGTTGGTGGTCCAAGTCGCTGAAACTGCGAGATAAACGTCATCGCAGGGGGAACCACAACTGGAGGTATCACTGTCACTGAAGGAGTCGAACTAGTGGGGCCTCTGACAGTCTCTTGTCCTCTTGGTGCCATCCCAGACATCGCGGATGACATAGCTTGGAGCTGGGACTGCACTTCCTGCACCTGCCTCGTCAAAGCCTCGTTACTTTGGCGAAGACTATCCATCAGGGCGTTATTCTGCGTGCCCGAAGACTCACCCTCGGATTGAGGAGTTTGCCTTGTCACTGGCCGCTTCGACATCCTATTCACACGTTCACTCTTGTCAAGCTCAAACCTAACAAAACACACAACAGCTAGGTACAGACCATACATATAAAAATATGAACATCAACTGCTAACTTGCTCTGGGAATTTGCAAATGATGGTATGCCTATCCTAAAGATGACTCACTGTCATCCCATGAACTTGTGCCTAAACCATGAATGCATGACTTGATTGGACCCAAAACCATGAGTGTACAGGTGTCATCATGTAAATCTTAGCTTGGCACGTTGTGCTCATGCAATGTTATGTTATGCGTGCTGTGCTATGCATTCTAGAAAAGGCCTTAATGCATGCCATGAGCGGTCGTACGCATCACAATGCTATGCATCCCATACTACATAGCATTGCATGCAACGAAGAAAATAAAACGTGCTAGTCGCATCCATGTGGTGAGGTTATGCATCCCATACTACATAACCCTCACATGTTGCCCCTATGGTGGATCCATATACAACCACATATTATGCATCCCATACTACATAATATGCCCCGTATACTTCTGTTCATGCCATGAGTGTATTGTACGTGCTTCGGCCAAGACATACTGATGGCACCTCGGTGTGTGTATGAGATGATGCTTACAAGCACAAAACAAAAACAAAAGGGAAAGTTTGCCCGACCAAATGTCAAGCAAACCTGCCTCTGATACCAACTGTCACAACCCACATTTCCTCAACGAGTACATCGTATCAGAGCAAGAGGAACTACGGGTTATGATGCCACGTCGTGCAGGGGATAACTGCACACGCTCAGGCAACTCTTGACGCTTACTTGATAAGTTGAAATTCAACCGTGGAATGGAAGAAAACTGTTGAATTGAATGGTCGTATCCCTCGGCCTTAACTAGCAAAACTGTATTTGTACGCGGCGGAAATACTTTGTTTATTGATAATGAGCTCCTACATGCAGCCTATCATGATACTACTATACGAAATCCTCTTTGTTTACGTTATTTGAAAATAAGTCGTAGTTGATTAAAACATGTATGCATGATATACAATAATAGGTTTTGGTTTAGCTTAAAAATATCTAATGCAACCTATCATAAATCCTTCCCAAGAGCAAAAAGACATCATCCACATGAGTCACATAGCAGTCTGTTATTCATACATCACAAGTAAGAAAACCCACCAAATGGGCGCCAACAAGCTGACATGAACCCATTGGGGTATATGTATGTCTGTACAACAAAGAGAAGCACTACCTCGCCAAAGAAGCTCGGCAAGCTCCACAGCAACTCCACTAACCAGCCTAGCCGCTCAACCGGCTACAACCTGCACCTGAGGCATTCAAGAAAGAATACCTCAGCAATCATCCAAACTATACAAAAGAGAGCATAAAGTTCATAATGGATCAAGAAGGGGCTTACCGACCCCGTAGCAATGCTTCAGACAAGTAAAAAGAGTGCATAAAACAAGTGGAAAACGCATCCAAAACATATGCCAAACGCACCAAGTGCGTACAAGTTCATCAAATCCTGCTCACCCCGCAGGAACAAAAGGCAAAACGCATGCCCATTCCATCATTCATAGAACAAGAACCTACTAGACAAGTGAAGCATAAGCAGCGGTTAAGTTCAATTTCGCAAGGGTCTTATCGGTGGTGGCCCTAAAGTGGAACGCACCAAACAAAACCAGCCCAAATCGGGGCCAAAGTGGTCTCTCTAACCACAAAAACAAAACCCGGTGGCCACAGGCTGAAACCACACCACCCCTTGCAAATTCTCATACAAACGCTCCCGCCATGCTTCACGAATTCGCCTCGCAAAACGCCCCATAACCCAAGGTAACACGCCTCCTTTCATCGTTCTCACGCATGACAACAAGTTGCTAGAAACGTAAAGTAATTAAGCCATGATCTACTTGAATTACATGATGAGGAACAAGAACAACCACGCAAGATAAAGTCTACATGAACATGAATCAAATTAAAAGGGCTAGATGAACAAGAATCCAATAGCTACATCAATTACATGAGCAAAAGAAATTTAAGAGCATAAAGAAATACATGAATCAAAGGCGTTCAGCATAAGGAAATTTAAGAGCATAGCTAGTGAGGAAGGACCCAAAACAAGAAGAACAAGCTCATGAAACGTGAAAGAGAAACTAGCTATTTTATTTGCACAATTAAAATCAAGAAGAAGATTGGCAAGGGTGAAGGACACCGCTTGCCTGAACTGAGACGATGTCGCGACGGCTGCTCCTCTCTTTCCTTGCCTTGCTTGCTCCCTTGCTCTCTTGCTTTCTCTTTGAGAATGAAGAAGAAGATGAAGAGAAGGGAAATGAGAAGAAGAAACTCTGTTTAGGCCTTATTTCCTCCAGAACAGAGCTGGACCGTTCGATGCAGAATCAAGGAAATGAACGGCACAAAAAAACTGGAAAAACTCATTTTTCGGGCCGGTCACGCCCTGTGTCACGCCCTTGACACAGGGCGTGTACCATAAGCGGCGCCGAAAGTCGGCAATTCCAAGTTTATCCACATGGTACACGGCCGGGGTACACGCCCGTGACGGGTCGGTCACGCCCGTGACCTAGGGCGTGTAGCCCGTGTCTCGACACCTCGTCGACACAAAGTGTCAACACTCGACACAACGTGACACGCCCTATGACACGGCCGTGACCTAGGGCGTGTCTCCTCTCTCGACACTCGACAATCGATACTCGACACTCGACACGCGACACTCGGCACTCGACACGCTGAACACGCCCTGTGACACGCCCGTGTCACAGGCCGTGTACCCCATTCGTCGAGCTCAACTCGACAAAGCGGGACACGGCCCGTGACACGCCCGTATCACGGGGCGTGTACCCCATTCATTGAGCTCAACTCGACGCAAGAAAAAGCGTCGAGTCAAGGAGGTCACGCCCAGGTCACGGCCTGGGTCACGCCCGTGACAGGGGGCGTGTCTAGCACAAAAACGACCATTTTTCCCTGTTTTGAAAAATGTTTCTGTGACGTCCTAGACCATTTTTGCCTTAAGCACTTTTTACTCTTTTTTGTTTCCTGTACCAGCAACTTATTTTGAGCAACCTTACCCGGGCGCGAAAACGTGCAGGCATTCCCTAAGAGGCCTCACCGAGTCCCTCATTTGGACTACGGTTTGCTGGGGAATCGTGCAACTCGGCAACCAAAACAGCCACTCGCAAGCCCGCGGGAAAAACCATGCTCAAACTACAATCAAAGCCAACGTAACGCCCATCATGCGTACGTCATCACAAACAAAATCCGGGGCGTTACATCAGGCGATAACCTCTACATCTGGAAATAGCCTTGGCGACTAAGGGATAGTTGGCCAAAAGCACTTGAACACACAGAATGGAAGGAACAAGAACATAATTGTCCCATGGAGCGGTAACAACTAATGCTTGGCATTAACTTATGGAAGGCCCACTAGTCAACAGATGATTGAGGAGAAAATGGGGAAGAAGATCCGACGACGCAATGCATATATTATTAATACAACATGATAACCCTTACCACAATGCAGTATGATGGAATGCCTAAATTGGAGCAACGCGTATGCCAATCCGGGCTTGATCTGTATGCATCTCACCTTCCATATGGGATACCGTCCGGTGGTAACCTTACCGCTGGCGATAAATCCCTAAGTCTATTTGAAGCGCAGATCTCTTCCTTTTCAGGTGACAAAAACATGAGCCATAACTCCAACCTTTCGTGAGAGCCTTCTTTCCTGAAGTCTAGAACACTCCCAATACCGTCCATGAGGGCCAAGAACTTGAAGGACGTTTCAAAAAGCTTACACTATGCAAAAAGCCGCACACATCGACACAGACAATCTATTTGGCGTGCCTTCAACCTCATCTTCGAGTTCTTCTACAAAGGGAGTTTTTTTTCTAAGTTTATTATTATTCATGTATTTCTTCTTGATTATCTGATGTCTGTATTGGAAATTATAGCGGTAGTTGAAGGTTAGGTCATGCGAGACCTAGGGGGAATTCATCATGAGTGGTGTCGATTAGGTCTTGGGTTAGATCTAGGTGGCATCTCAAGGTCTTATCTGGGGAGAGATAGGCTAGAGTCAACTGGTCATTGGGAAAGGTTCAACATAGAAATCCAAAAAGGATTTCTATGTATGTCTTGATGCCAAGCGCGATTGGAGTCTAATTTTTGTAATCACTTTTCTGAAAATAAAATCATTTCATTCTATATTTTAATCATCATATTTGTGTTCTCCTTATTCAGAGCAAAAAGTGGGATACCTCTATCGTTAGAACCGTGCGGTAGCACTTACCTCAAGTGATAGCAACAGAGACTTAGCTTCTCTTTTCAATCATCTCGATAAAAGTAATTATCTCAAAAATATAAAGTAAAGCTTTCATTAAAATATTTCGTAAAATATTTTTCACGTATAACTATATTATTATTCAAGTTTAAAATTTTCTAAAAACTCTTATTCAACCCCCCCCCCCCCCCCCCCCCCTCTAAGGGACCTTACAGATCCAACAATAACATGTGTATTACCTAATGGGATGGAAAGGGAGGAAGAGTGTTTAGTGGCAATAGGAGGTGTACTATAATTCTCCATTGGGCAGCAAGAGAAATTGTCGCCTGAGAATCGTAACCGCACAACAACAGAAATAGACCACACAAATCGTGAGGCGCAAGCTATCAAGCTATTAGAAAACTAAAAAATGTGAAATCCTCAAAGAGCATGCTATCGGGTGGTTATGAAACCAGAGAATGTGCAAAATGTGAAAGATAAGGTGGTGTTGAGAAGAGAGACAGACGATTAGATAACTGAAAACCACTCACAGAGGAACAAAAGGAGGGATATTTAAAAAAATGAAATTTGTAGAAGAGGCAGCGATCAAGATAATAACATATTTCTTATCCGAAGGATCGATGTTAGTTCTGATACTATGTGAAAGCTTAAAAATAACTTGCAAGAAAAGAAAAGAACTTGAGAGAATTTGAAAATTACAGAATTCTTATTTCCAAAAAAAATTGAATATTACAAGGGTGCGCTCTCTTTTATATAGAATGAAGGTGGTGAGAGAATTTACAATTTGACAATATAGGACTAATTATAGGAATCTAAAAGAATATTCCAAGTGCAATATGCTCGGTTAATATAGTCATACAAGAGTTGATCAAATAGGAATGCGGAACTAACGTCGGCGTGGCCCCAGTAGTGAAGGGCCCTAACAAAGCTCCTCCTCTAGTGGGTTCAGGGAATTCCCTGGTACTTCCCCTCTCCAACCCTTTTAGCGTGTTGCCGAAGTGGCCCCCAATCCATCGCCACAAGCCTCCCCCATCGCAAAGGATGGGTGTAGAGTATCCTCACGGTAAGCGACCTGAACCCGCCTCCTCCTTTATCATTCTCTGAACCCGTGCTAACATTTCCCTAGACATTTCATATCAAAATGAGATTTTGGAGGCTGCCGAGTTAGATTATGTAGGGATCTACCCAACGCCGCCCTCCCCCTACATGATTGATGAGTGCCTTGGCGACCCATCCACCATTGTCGTGCTGAAAATCCGTATGGCTGGGCTTCTCTAAAAGTATGGATACATGCTTTGCAAGCCCCATGGGGAGAGGGATATAGAAGAGACTGACCTTTTCCCTCGCATCCTTTCCCTGTAGCAATGAATGAGTGCTCTGGAGGGGATTGAGCACTGCTTGAAAAAGTGGTGTATCAGAGTGCAGGAGACGACACCACGTCATTAGAGGATCATCTTAAACGAATATAGGATTTCACACAGAACATGATGCAAGTAGTTGCTACCATCCACGAGTTTGCCAGCATCAGACAAGGTCTAAGGGTGCGGACATGGCCGAGTTGTCTGGAAGTGGCACCCTCAATGAACCCGTGCACACCCTCCTCTCTTATTGAGTCTTCAAAATGCTTTTATTCTTTCTCATGTAATCAGACACAATTATTTTTTGTACTCTGCTTAACCCTACTTGTAGGTATTTATGCTTTAATTTGGTGTGGCTTGCATGTCATGTTTCATTATTTGTTTTCTTTCTAATATTTTATGCCCAGACTTGAGTTACAGGGATGCTCGTGCTCGCCTCTTATTGGCGAGCCGGTGAGCCTTGTGTTGCAGGTGGGATAGAAGGGGTTGAGGACAAGTGGGGAACACCAATAACTATGACCCCCCCCCCCCCCCCCCCGCGCCCCTGCCCTCACTCTCTCTTACCTACCATATTAACTGATCCTCCGACCTTTCTTTCTTTTTCCCTTCCTTCTTCTAGATCTAACGACCTCCACTCACTGTCCTTGTTGCAAAATAACTAGCAACGTGGAGTCTTCTAATGGGCGCAGTAAGTTCGTGGAAAACTTTACGTACACCTCTTTCTGGATGGGAAGGTGTTGGGGGAGGACTGACTGGCCTTCAAGGACGCGCTTTTACCACCAAGGTATATAGCTCGCTGCCTGGAGGCCGGCGAGTCCATCAACACATTTTATAAGGATAAGCTTACTTTCCCCCTTCCTCACTTTGATGTTAGACTCCACCTCCCACTATGGCCTGAGATAAAGCAATTTCTTAAGTACTTTGGCATGGTGCTTGCACAAATGATCACGATCACAATCGACTTGTTGGTCTTGTTCATGTGCTATCTGTATGAGGATAAGGTGGATTTCAACCTCTCTATCTTCTACAAATTACTCATCTTTTGGGCTACCTCAGACCGATTCTCCTATCTAACCGGCTCCCAACTAAAGTTTGGTGAGGCCGCCAACAAAGTCCATCACTGGAACGATCGGTTCATATTCATCAAGGGGTACTTTGGCAACATACCGTACTCGCGAGTTCAAAAGGGTTAGATGATCAACAGGGCCCCCCATGGATAGTGAGGCAGTAAAATTGTTCAAGTTCTTTGTTGGGAAAAACTTTAAGGTTTCATATATACGGCACAAGCCTGACCTACCCCATCCCGTGTTGTTGGGAGAAGGTATATTTTTTCTTACTTGTTTCAATTTTTCTACCCGCCCCACTTTTAGGGTCATACCTTACTCTTTTGATATTTGTTGTAGGCGAGCACCATAACCCAGTGAACCGCCTCCCCCTATGCGAGCATGGTAAAGCTCACCCCTCAACTCACACTTATAAGGGCTGCCACAGATGCATGTGTCAATGTCTTAGGAGATCCCGCGGCTAGCAATAACAAAAAGAAGAGGTTAATAGTGGACCTTGATCCCTCGCCTCCCATTGGCTCGTTGTCACAATCTGCATTTTCTCAGCATTAAATGATGTATCAGAGTAAAAGAAAATACGCATTGTGATGCCACATCATGCAGGGGACAACTGCAGACGCTTAGGCAAGAACCTAAACCTAACACTTTGTATGAAATTCTCAAGTTTTATATGAAGAAAACATATTTTAGTTAAGTTTTGATGGACGTATCCCTCGGCTCAATGAATCAACTAGTATACGGGTAAACCTATAAATATACATTACAGAAGATACTTTATTTATTTTGATTATTACCCTACATGAGCATGAACATCCAATGGGACGACTCATGATATGCATACTGCTACATTTAATATAGGTATAAAAAGAGCTTTTACGTTTGTTAAAATTAAGTGAAGTTTGATCAAAAGATGTCATGAAGATGAGGTAAGGATATATATATATATCTTTTTATGCTTGAAGATAACTAACATGCAATCCTAGCATAAATCCTTCCCAGAGAGCAAGTTAATCTAATAAAACATCTAGACAATAGCACAACAGCTAACAAGCAAACCAACATCCTACAATAATCTCCAGAGGGCGTGAACAACCTGACACAAACCCACCAAACATCATGCATGTCTGAACTAAAACAAGGAAAACAAAACTACCTCATAATGGTGACGAAAGAACCACTGCAACAACTGCAGAACACCAGCAACTAATAACTCTAATTGCTCGAATGGCTACTTCTCCGAGCTTAAGGAATTCAAAAGAAAAGAACGCCTCAGCAAAAATATATAAGTGATAATAACAGGTCAAAAGTAAAATAATCAAGGGGAGTCAAAGGGTTACCAACTCAAGACAGAAATAGCCGTCAAGCCACAGCAAACAAGTCATCAAATGATAATAAAGAGTAATTTACATAATTAAGTACGAGATGTGATGGCGTGCCCCCTCCTCCACCATTTGAAGACGATGTTGACGATGCTGTTGATGATCCGGTTGATAAGGCAATACGACTCAAGGACGTGAGGCGGCACGATGACGCTAACGGAAGGCTACGCTACAACCTCCGCCCGCGACGTGCTACCGCCACGGCAACGCATTAGCTTTATTTATTTCCTTTTCTTGCACTCTATTTTATATTTGGAATATAAAATTATCCTATGTTTATGTGATGATTTTATATTCATTGCATGTGTTGTTATTTTTTCATTTTGAACTATTTTTAGTATTGGTGTGCAATTAGCCATTCGGATGGATGAGATTAAACCTCCATCATGAAGGGCTAAGGCTTGTTTGTAACTCCTATATAAGGAGGCTTTGTTATGAGATCATTAGACAAGAATTAACCGTAAACTCTCATTGAGAAATTCTGCCAAGAGGAGGACTCTCCAAGCCGCCGCCCCCCTTGGTTGTGGGGTGAAACTGCCACCCCCCCCCCTGCTCCCTCCATCCGTTCGGTGCGACTCCGACGCGGCTTCCTTCGGTGCGACTCCTTGGAAGAAGGTTGCAAACCACTCGGTGTGACGCCGGTGGATCCGTGGAGAGAGTGATTCTCCCACAGTTATCTTGTGTGAAACGCTTTTCGGTTGGGTAATCTCTTCCCTCTTCCATGTGTGATTCTTCTTCTTAGTTGTGGTGGTTTTCGCAAATCGTTTTCTCCGGATCGTTAATTTAATCGCTGCAAGTTTTGAATCGAAATTGTCGTTGCAAGGCTTTTTATTTCCGGATCGGGTGGATCCTATTTGCCTGAGCAGATATTGGCTTATAGCCTTGGTCTTGCTCTCAAAAAGAAGTGGCAACCCTTGTGTTTTTCTTGGGGAATATTCCGACTCAAATTTCCGATCGTTGTCTTCGAGTCGACCATTCCTCCTTTGTTGTTTGTGTTGCATTCTTGTGACGAGGACTATTGTGGGTGATAGGTGCTGTGTAGGTGCGGTAGATCTACGACGTGTAGTGCGTAGGGAGAGCGTTAGCTTCGCGGAGATCTCCATTTCCGGATACCCCTACACCAATTTGGTATCAGAGGCGGTCGTTTCAACTACCATGTTGCAAACATCCTCTCTTGGTTCGGATCTTAAAAAAAAATCAAAAAAATTATTTTCTGTGGTCTGCTAATAGCGCTCTAAAATCTGTATTTTTCAGCGAAAATCTCAAAAAAAAAATTTAATGATCTACGTGTTATTCACATTGGGAATATATAAAAATATCTTATTTTCAACATAGCTGCAGCCCTAGGAAAATTCATCTTTCTAAACTATTGCTAAACCTGAATGCGCACTAGGCTCGGATTGGAATATTCGACTCTGTCTACGTCTAGGATGGCTACGAATGAGCGTGGGGATCCCAACACCGAGGCTATAGCAGGTCTACGAAACGAAATAACGGAACTTAGAGATATGTTAACACAGATCCTACAAAACCAAGCTAGGCCACCCCCGCCACCCATTAAAGTTGATCGGCCCAACCGGCACCAACATAACTCTGATTCGGATTCTGATGGGGACTCTCCACGGGTGCCCCCTAGAGGACACCGCCCCGAGCGAGACTTTGACATTACTAGGGCCATTAAAATAAATGCCCCCGCTTACGATGGCATGGGAGACCCCCAAATCATCTTGAACTGGACTGTCGACATGGAGTGTTACTTCGAGTGGCACAACCTAACGGATCCCCAAAAGGTCCAAGTTGCCCGGATGAAGTTAACAGGTCGTGCTAAGACGTTTTGGCTGAATGAGGAGCGAAGGTTAGGAACTGGACACGGAGCCCCCCTTATAGGTTGGCCGGTAATGAAGAACCTGTTGACCGATCAGTACGTTCCCGCGTACCATCGGACACAGATGTTCGATGAGCTTGCCAATCTGCGGCAGGGCTCAAGCTCGGTAGCTGAATATATGGGTGAACTTAAGGACCGTATGGTGCGATGTGACCTTATGGAGATCCCCGAAGTCACCTTATCTAGATTTCGAAAAGGGCTTAACCCCGATATCCAAAGGAAGCTCTTGCGATACGGGCATACGGACTTGAACACGACTTTCAATGCCGCCTTGGACATTGAAAAACACCTAGTCTCTAAGGCTCACTCCCGTTACGCTCATGCGAAGAACAAATCCACCACTGGGGCATCTTCTTCCACATACCCAGATAAGGGAAAGTTCAAATCCACCGAGTCGAAGTCAATCGTGATCACCGCTAGGAACACCAAGAACCCTGCGAGTGAGCGTGTCCCTATAGGGAAGGTTAGCAAGGCTAACACCACTTGTTACTCTTGCGGCATTCAAGGCCACTATGCCTATGAATGCCCAACAAATACAAAAACTCTAGCCTTGTTAGAGCCAACTACCGACCCTGACGATTATGTATACGAGGCCGCAGAGGAGAGTGACCCCGAAGGAGTCCCTAATGACTTAGAGGACGATCACCCCCTTATGGTGATGCGTTGTATTTTGACCACTCCTCGTCCATTAGATGATTGGAAGAGGACGAGCATATTTTCTCTGATTTTTAAGAGTGGTGAGAAGCTTTGCAAGATCATTGTTGATAGTGGTAGCTGCGTGAATGTCGTATCTGAGAACGCCGTTGCACGTATGTCCTTGATCACGGAACCACACCCGACCCCATATCAGGTCGCTTGGATCAACAAGATCTCTGTACCCGTTACCAAGCGCTGTCTGGTCCCACTCTCAATCAAATCCTACATTGATGAGGTGTGGTGTGATGTCCTTCCGATGGACGCTTGTCATGTATTATTAGGCCGCCCTTGGCTATACGACCGTGATGTTACACATTTTGGTATAGCCAACACTTATGAGTTCAAGTTCAATGGCAAAACCATCACGTTGAAGCCGACCATCCCAAAGGAGCCCGTAGTCTTGGCTAAGGACACCACTATTCCGGTAGAACGGAAGACGTTGAATCTAGTTGGTAGGAAAGAGTTTGAGAGAGATCCGTTCTTTGATGGAATTATGTATGCGCTAGTCCTCTTAAGTGCGAAGCCCGATTCCAGCATTTTGGATGAGTTACCTAGTGAGTTACGGGTACTGTTGGAGGAGTATAGGGACGTGTACCCGGATGAGTTGCCGCCCACGTTACCCCCGCTTACGAATATCCAGCATGCGATAGATCTCATCCCGGGGTCTTCCTTGCCAAATCAGCCCCATTATCGACTCCACCCCGCAGCTCACCTGGAGTTGCAGTCTCAGATCGAGGGCTTGCTAGCGAAAGGTTTTATTAGGACTAGTATGAGTCCATGTGTTGTACCAGCCCTACTTGCCCCTAAGAAGGATGGTACATGGAGGATGTGCGTTGATAGCCGGGCTATTAACAAAATCACCATCAAGTTTAGGTTCCCCATTCCCCGCCTAGATGATTTGTTGGATGTCTTGTTTGGAGCCACCGTATTCTCCAAATTAGATCTTCGGAGTGGCTATCACCAGATTAGGATACGAGAGGGCGATGAGTGGAAGACAGCGTTTAAGTTGAAGGATGGTCTGTACGAGTGGCTTGTGATGCCCTTTGGGTTGTCCAATGCCCCTAGTACCTTCTCCCGTATGATGACACATGTCTTTCAGCCATTCATGGGGAAGTTCGTTGTCGTCTACTTTGACGATATTCTGATTTATAGCACCTCTACTACCGAGCACATCTCCCACATGAGAGTGATCCTTTCCACCCTGCGGAAGGAGACTTTATTTCTCAATCTTAATAAATGCACTTTTTATGTCTCGGAGGTAGAGTTCTTAGGCTATATAGTCGGCTCTGAGGGTATTCGAGTTGATCCGGGCAAGGTTCAGGTCATTAAGGACTGACCCGTGCCAACCACCCTACGTGAGGTGCGTAGTTTCCATGGGTTAGCCACGTTTTATCGTCGTTTCATACGAGACTTCAGTAGTATTATGGCGCCTATCACAGACTGTATGAAGAAGGGAGAGTTTACGTGGACGAAGTCCGCCACCCATGCTTTTGAACAAATCAAAGAGCTTATGACGGAGGCACCTGTCTTACGTCTACCTGACTTTGCTAAAGTCTTTGAGCTCACATGCGATGCGTCTGGGGTAGGGATTGGAGGTGTCTTGAGCCAGGAGGGCCATCCCGTTAGTTATTTTATCGAGAAGTTGTCCGGCCCTAAGCTGAACTATTCCAATTACGGTAGGGAATTTTATGTTGTAGTCCGATGTCTACACCATTGGAGGCACTATCTCCTATCCAAGGAGTTTGTGATCCTCTCCGATCATGAGGCTCTACGTTTCATCAACGGCCAGCATAAGATCATCCCACGACACGCTAAGTGGGTAGCTTTCTTACAAGGCTACACGTTTAATCTCAAGCACCTTAAGGGAGCTGATAACCGAGTCGCGGACGCCCTTAGTCGTCTTACGCTTTTACTCACCTCTATGGAAGTACATGTTGTAGGATTTGAGCGGATTAAGGATGAGTACGCCACGTGTCCTGACTTCCAGGACTTCTATTTATCTGCCCAGGATAGCTCCCCCACGACGATATCTGCATATGTCATCAAGGATGGTTACCTGTTTAGGAACGGGAAGCTATGTATCCCACAGTCATCGTTACGTCTACATATCATATGGGAGTTGCATAGCGGAGGGTTGAGTGGCCACTTCAGTAGAGATAAGACCATTACATTAGTCGAGGACAAATTCTATTGGCCAAAACTTAAGGTTATGGTAGGACAGGTAGTGAGTAGCTGCCACACGTGCCAGGTGTCTAAGGGTAGTAAAACCAACGTAGGATTATATACACCCTTGCCTATTCCCTTCATGCCTTGGGTAGACGTTAGTATGGATTTTGTATTAGGCCTCCCCATTACCCTACGCCGTCACGACTCAATTTTTGTAGTTGTGGATAGGTTTTCAAAGATGGCTTATTTCATCCCGTGCAGTAGGACAAATGATGCGTCTCACGTCGCTAAACTTTATTTTAAAGAAGTCGTTAGTCACCGTGGAGTGCCAAAGACCATAGTATCGGATAGGGACGTAAAATTCACTAGTTATTTTTGGAAGACTCTTTGGATATTAATGGGAGCAAAATTATTGTTTTCCTCTGCCTATCATCCCCAAACTAATGGGCAGACGGAAGTGGTTAATCGGAGCTTAGGAAATTTGTTACGATGCCTTGTGAGTGATCACAAGAGCACTTGAGATCTTCTCCTTCCCCATGCCCAATTAGCCTACAATAATTCCAAGAATCGGTCTACGGGTCTGTGTCCAAATGAGATTGTCCACGGGTATAAGGCCCCTGTGCCGCTTGACTTGGTGTTGTTTCCCCCAACGTACAAGGCAAGTCAGTTTGAACAATCCTTCGCCCAGCACATCCATGATTTACACGCATGTATACGGGACACCTTGACTACGCAATACGACTCTTATCAAGCGCACGCTAATTTACATAGGAGAGTATCAGACTTCAAAATTGGCGATCTAGTTTTAGTCCGTTTGGTTCCCGAATGCTTGCCAACTGGCACCGTTAAAAAGTTAGCACCAAAGCGCGCCGGCCCTTTTCGGATTATTAAGAAGCTAGGTGACAACGCTTTCGTTTTGGACTTGCCTGCTGATTGGGGTATCTCCCCAATTTTTAATGTTTCGAATTTAACGATGTTTGTGTCACCACCACCAGAGTTGATTTCTTTGTCGTCTTCTTCTCCCACTGAAAATTCTCATGGGTTGGGGAGTGGTAGTACGGATGATCTCTCTCTTTCGGTCCCCACAGGTATATCATCGGATGGTAAGTTGCCTTCTTTACTGCCTACTGCTAATATGTTCCCCAGGTTTCCACGGACGTTTTCCACTCCAGAGATGATACTTGATGCCGAGCCTGTTACCACTGCTGATGGCGACACCCACCGCTTTCTCATCCGTTGGCGTGATCGGCCCCCTTCGGATGACTCTTGGGTACTCGAGATGGAGCTGCAAAGTTTGGATGCCGCTCTCCTTCACCGCTATCGCTTGGACCACGCAACGGAGATGTGTGCATTTGAGCGGGGGAGGATTGATGGTGTGCCCCCTCCTCCACCATTTGAAGACGATACTGACGATGCTGCTGATGATCCGGTTGATAAGGCAATATGACTCAAGGACGTGAGGCGGCATGATGACGCTAACGGAAGGCTACACTACAACCTCCGCCTGTGACGTGCTACCGCCACGACAACGCATTAGCTTTATTTATTTCCTTTTCTTGCACTCTATTTTATATTTGGAATATAAAATTATCCTATGTTTATGTGATAATTTTATATTCATTGCATGTGTTGTTATTTTTTCATTTTGAACTATTTTTAGTATTGGTGTGCAATTAGCCATTTGGATGGATGAGATTAAATCTCCATCGTGAAGGGCTAAGTCTTATTTGTAACTCCTATATAAGGAGGCTTTGTTATGAGATCATTAGACAAGAATTAACCCTAAACTCTCATTGAGAAATTCGGCCAAGAGGAGGACTCTCCAAGCTGCCTCCCCCCTTGGTTGTGGTGTGAAACCGCCGCCCCCCCCCCCTTGCTCCCTCCATCTGTTCGGTGCGACTCCGGCGCGGCTTCCTTCGGTGCGACTCCTTGGAAGAAGGTTGCAAACCACTCGGTGTGATGCCGGTGGATCCGTGGAGAGAGTGATTCTCCCACTGTTATCTTGTGTGAAACACTTTCCGGTTGGGAAATCTCTTCCCTCTTCCTTGTGTGATTCTTCTTCTTAGTTGTGGTGGTTTTCGCAAATCGTTTTCTCCGGATCATTAATTTAATCGCTGCAAGTTTTGAATCGAAATCGCCATTGCAAGGCTTTTTATTTCCGGATCGGGTGGATCCTATTTGCCTGAGCGGATCTTGGCATATAGCCTTGGTCTTGCTCTCAAAAAAGAGTGGCAACCTTTGTGTTTTTCTTGGGGAATATTTCGACTCAAATTTCCGATCGTTGTCTTCGAGTCGACCATTCCTCCTTTGTTGTTTGTGCTGCATTCTTGTGACGAGGACTATTGTGGGCGATAGGTGTTATGTAGGTGTGGTAGATCTACGACGTGTAGTGCGTATGGAGAGCGTTAGCTTCGCGGAGATCTCCATTTCCGGATACCCCTACACCAAGATGTTGCACCAAGTGCGAATACGAAGTCATGCTTCATTAACATCTGCAAGCGTAAGCATAGTAACACATAACTATAAATACAAGAAGTAAAAGACTGGTCAGCTCTAAACATATGAATCATTAACACTGGTAAAAATGGTCTTGAGTTGGTGGCACATTGTCCAACACAAATCATCAGACCAAACATCTCAAAAAACGCTCTATAGTGGAGGCCACATTGTACAATACAACCCAACAGTCAAAACACCTTTAAAAGGCACTGTGGTGGTGGCCACATTGTATAAGCCAACCCAACAGTCCATTAGAAAATATGAACACCCACCAGTTGTTATGATTCATGAACTGGCACTAGGTTGGTGGTCATTTATCCACTGCCAACCAAAAGCCACAACTCAACATCCATAAACGCCGATTAATCCCCAAACATAGTACAAGATTTCTCCAACGACGAAAAAGGAAAAGTCTCAAAAAACTCCTCTAAGGCAATACCCGACGAATTGGACTTCTGTCGGCGAGAAAAATCCCATGTCCACACTGATTCGTCGACTATACTTGACGAATACAAGTGTCACTCGACGTATTGTACTCGGAGAAATTAAGCTAAACTTAGCGATACTCGACGAATTGACGCACAATCCTTTACGTCCATAGGAAATTCGTCGATAATACTCGACGTATTCAGGGTTCACTCAACGAATATGACCTGGTTCGGCGGTTAGACTCGACGAATTGTACTTAGCAAAAATTTACTACATTCACCGAGACTCAACAAAATTGACTTGACAAATTTAAGCGAAACCCAAGGACACTTGACCAATTATACTCGACGAAAATGACTTAGTCTCACCGGATCACTCGATGTTTTCGACGCCTAGGCTATATTCGACGAATTCGTCGAGAATACTCGGCAAATCTTACCTAGACTAATTCCCCATACTCAATGAAAAACACTTAATCGAAACCTTAACCTTACCTGACAAATTTGACTTGAACGACTTTCTACTCTACTCGGAGGATTTCGACCTAGCCTAACCCAACACTACTCTTATCTTCTAAGGAGGAATGAAAAAGAGGGAAAAGAAGACTGAACAAGGAACTAGCAAAAGTAAGAAATCACCACTTGCCTCAAACCTTCCGAAATTCGGCCTCACAAGAGCTCCGCTACAAGGATCGGCCGCAAGAACTCCCAGCCTATGGTTCATGAAACTTTTTGGGGCTAACGAGGGTCAAAACTGAATACCCTACCACCAAAAAAACCCATGAAAAAGGAAAAACTCACCATGCACGCGAAGATCTTGGCGAGAACTTTCTGAATCTACGCTATGTCGATGATTTCGTACACTAGAACTCCTACAGGCAACGACCGAAAACCTAGCGATGTTTGTCGCTCTCTCTCCTTCCTCGCTTTGCTCCAACAGCTCAGGAAGATGACGATGAATAGGGTTTCAGCTAGCATCATGATGCTTATTTTTTCTTACTTTGATACATTATTTAATGTTGAGAAAATGCGGGTTGTGACACTCGTGGAAGAAGAAAAAAATTCAGGAGGAAGAAGGAGAAGGTCGTCACGGCGAGTGACTAGAGTCCTCGGCCTTGAAGGATATTGAAGTTGGCAAGCCGGCTGCACTGGAGTGGCACCCCTTCTACGACTTGAGGAACAGGGTTGTGGCAGCGCGGGAGACCCCCTAGTCGCCTGGGAAGCAAGGGCAAACAAGGTCTATGTTTCCTCCCTCCTTTCCTCTTAGGGAAAGCGGTGTGGCTCTGGATAGGATGCCTAATGCCTGTCTTATGGGCTATATGGAAGGGAGGATGCAACCTACTATGAGAAGTCAACTATCCATGACCACAACTGCAAGAGCTCGTGGGCCCTCCCGTGCACCGCCGAGCTCTCTCATATGACATCACATCGCCATCTCAGCTTCAGTAAGAAATATGTTTTGGCTGAGACAGTAAAGAAGCTCGCAAAGGAGTGATCCAAAGACCTAGAGATGCAGCTAGGAGTCATAGAAAGCCTCCTTACGAAGGCCTCCATTTATGTGGTAATGTTTCATTTTCTCAGATAAAATTACATTTCTTTTGTTTCTTTCAACCTTCTCACGCTAGGTCACTGTAGGATTCCGACACGGCGATGCAAATTATGGGGAAGATTGGTGAGCTCAAGTTGGAGATGTTGGTCCACAACACTCAACTTGTCGAGGTCTCCGCAAAAGTACAATCATTGGAGCATAGCCAGTACTCCTCCAAGGGTGCGAGGCTGCAACAATTCACGCCATGCATGGTCGAGGCCAGTCGACGGACTTTGGTCACCAATATAACGCCCCTGTATTTTCGATAATTATTATAATCTCCTTAATGACGTAAGGGTATTACGTTGTCATGCAGTTAACGGTGCACCGTCGTTAGTGTGTGTTGCGTCGTTGGGTTGCGCCGACAAAATTTCAACTCATCGTAATTATAACTTTAGACTTTAAAATTTTAAAATAATTAATTCTCGGCGTGCTTGTGAAGTTTCATTGCAGTCTGAGCTAAATTGGAGTTTCAGTGAATTTTAAGAGGATTCTTGTTGTGAAAATTTCGGGTAATTTTATCTCAAGTTTGGTTCATCGAATTTTGGTTTTGACTTCGTTGTTGAATCCGTAGCACCGACATTTAGCTTTGATGAGAATTTTATCGAAAACCGAGGTGATCTAGTCGCTCTTGTCAAATAAGATTTTCTAGTTTTTATATATATAATATTATAATAATAATATGTATATATATATATAATTTTTTTATCTTATATTTGTCTTCCTCCAAAAGTAAGGCCGAACTAGAGAGTCGAGAGAGAGACAGAGAGCTTCTTCTTCGTGAACCTTCTAATCGCCACCACCGGATCTCCGGTGGGCGAAAGCTTCGCCGGAGCATTAATCCGGAAAGCTCACGCGAAGATCTACGCATTAGTGGTAAGTTTGTTTGGTTTCAGGGACTTTTGGTGTGTGGCCCTAATTTTCGGTGTTTGCCCAAATCTCTCCAGATTTCGCTACCGCGTCTTCCTTTCGGTCGATCTGTACGTGGAGTGTTCAGAAGGTTGAGATAAGCAGGTTTGAGGCAAGTGTTGGTTTGTCCCCCCTTGCATATTTCCCCTTAAATTCATTATCCCCTAAGTATTTTTATTTAGAGTTTTGCTTAGTTTCAATGTATATACATTTTGTTCCTTTTAGAATTTCTTCCTTGTTGTCCAAGTAGTCAGTCGGGGTTGAGTCTAAAATTCGTCGAGTGATCTCGTGAAGTCAAGTGAAATTCATCGAGTGATCTCGTGAAGTCAAGTGAAATTCGTCGAGTGATCTCGTGAAATCAAGTGAAATTCGTCGAGTGATCTCGTGAAGTCAAGTGAAATTCGTCGAGTGATCTCATGAAGTCAAGTGAAATTCGTCGAGTGATCTCGTGAAGTTAAGTGAAATTTGTTGAGTGATCTCATGAAGTTAAGTGAAATTCGTCGAGTGATCTCGTGAAATTAAGTGAAATTTGTCGAGTGATCTCGTGAAGTCAAGTGAACTTCGTCGAGTGATCTCGTGAAATCAAGTGAAATTCATTGAGTGATCTTGTGAAGTTAAGTGAAATTCTTTGAGTGATCTCGTGAAGTTAAGTGAAATTCGTCGAGTGATCTCATGAAGTCAAGTGAAATTCGTCGAGTGATCTCGTGAAGTCAAGTGAAATTCATCGAGTGATCTTGTGAAGTTAAGTGAAATTCGTCGAATGATCTCATGAAGTCAAGTGACATTCGTCGAGTGATCTCGTGAAGTCAAGTGAAATTCGTCGAGTGAACTCGTGAAGTTAAATGAAATTCATCGAGAGGTAAGTTTGTTTTATGATTTTTCTTTTTTCTTAAGATTCGCATTACTACTAGTCTAGTCTTTTATACTATTTATGATATTTAAGATATTATACTATGGACTATTTTGGATTGTGAGTCTTAGTGGAATGTACCACCGCCACAGTACCTGTTTTGTGAATCATTACATCTGGTGGTTTTTTTATGGGCTGTTGGTTTGTGTTGGATAGACGGCTACCGCCGCGGTACTTTTTTGAGATGTTTAGTCTGATGGTTTGTTTTGGACAAGTGGTCACCGCCTCAGTATCATTTTTTACCAGTGTTAATGATTCACATTTTCGAGCTGATCCGTCTCCTTATATATATACATACTCTTACGGATGTTAATGAAGGATAGATCTTTGTCACACTTAGTGCAACTTTATATATTTAAACTTATGTGAATTTTGTCCTAATTTTTGTATTATGATTTAGATGTTGTGGTATTTCAGCTAATTTATTATGGGTTAGTAACTCTCTTAGCTCTTTGATTATTTGATTTTGGTCTTTTACTGCCATTTGTATAATCTTGCTGAGGCGTTCTTTCTTTTGACTGCCTCAGGCTCGGAGCAGTAGCGGCCTGAGCAGTTAGAGTTGGTGATTTCACGCGTTGGTGTTAATAGCTTTGGTTACCCCTCACCTTCGTGTGGTAGTGTGTTGGGTACATTGGTCACAACGTACTTGATTTAAAGAAGTCGCTTCAGCTCAATAATGTACACATAGTTGTATTTGATGAATGTTAAGTTCTTGTGTGCATGAAAATAAAGCTAAGTACAAAAGTGTCGCGACACTAGGCAAGTGTCAACACCTTTATCAAAAGTTGTGCTGAGACAACAAGTAGCTGTGTCAACACTCAGGACTAGTGTCGACACACACTTAAACAAGAAGTGCTGAGTCAAGGAGAAAGTTGTGTCGACACCCAGGACTTGGGTCGACACTATGATACAAGAAAGCAACTATGTCGACACTCAAGACTAGTGTCGACACACACTACACAAGTTGTGTCGAGACAAAGAACAACTGTGTCGACACTCAGGACTAGTGTCGACACACACTACACAAGTTATGTCGAGACAAAGAACAACTGTGTCGACGCTAAGGAATAGTGTCGACACACTTCACAAGCTATGTCAAGACTGGAAGCAAGCTGTGTCGATACCTAGGACTTGGGTCGACACCATCAGTCAGGAAGTAAGCTGTGTCGACACTCAGGACTAGTATCAACACATTCTACATCAGCTGTGTCGAGACATGGTGAATGTTGTGTGGACACATTCAGAAGTATGTCGACATAACTACAAGAGTAGTGTCGACACCCAGGACTGGTGTCAACACATTTAGCAGCAAAGTTTCAACACTTTATGCAAAGTTGTTTCCTAAGTGCAGAAATCAAGCTAGAGGATGTGATAATTATTAGAACTGTCATATTTCAGTAATTAATCGGATCAGCTGATTACCCTTGACAGAGTCTATATAAAGGGATCAACTCTATAGAAACAGGAAGAGAAAAAAAATTGAAAAGCCAGATCTAAAAAGTAATCTTCTAGAATTCAGAGGGTGGAGAGAAACCATTTCAAGAATCGACTTCAACATTCTCCATCCTAGATCTACCATAAATTCATCTTCAAGAAGCTTTGAAAAGCTAAGAAGGGCTGGATCAAATCCATTATAACAAGAATCAAGGGAAGCTTCCTTGTCAAGATCAGTTCAAGAAGGAGTCACCCGTTTCTCTCTTGTTGGGTGACTAATTCAGAATTTATTTCTTTTCTCCATTATAAATCATGTAATTTCTAATTATAGATCTGAGTGTAGTAGAATCAATTTTTTGAGTTGTAATCATGTATTATAAAGGCTGAGGTAAGGCTGAGTGCCTGAGGTAGGAGAAGTGGGTATTTCTCTGAGTTGTAGGAACTGAATGTTCTGAGTTGTAGGGCAGTTGTTGCATGAGAAGTAGGAGTGTGGATTCACTCTAAGGTAGAGTTCTTGAAAAGAACTTGAGGTGTAGGATCTTGGTGATCTGAGTGGTAAGACTTGAAAAGTCTGAGTTGTAGGAGCCAGCTGAGCTCTGAGCTGTAAGATCTCAGGATCTGAGTAAAAAAAGAAGGATGAGTTTGGCCGAATCTAGTTCATTGCTAGATATGCGAAGGGGGAAAAGTGGATGTACCCATAAATTGGGGAAAAATTATAAAACTGTGCGTTCTGTGATGTGATTGTTGTGCTGTGATTGTTTTAATTACTGAATAGTTTTCTTATTTCTAACTGGGGTAATAAACATAGAAAAGTAAATTTCAGAATCCAAAAAATAGCAAAGATTTAAATTCAACCTATTCACCCCCCCCCCCCCCCCCCCGAGGTCACTCTCAATCCTAAAACAAACATATAAAAGTGGTATCAGAGGGAGGTTCACTAAGAAGGCATAACAGCCTAGTGAGAATCCAAATGATTGCAGAGAAAGATAAATCATGGCTCAGAGGGAAAATAATTCCATCAAGCTCTCAGTCTGCTCCAAAGAGAATTTTGGAATTTGGAAGGAGAGAGTCAGATTATTCATGGAGGCAGCAAATCCTAGAATATACATCACAATGGTTGAAGGACCTTTCTTTCCCATAAAAGTGTCAGTTCTTGATGCAAATATCAAGACACCAAAGACCTACATGGAGCTGGATAAGGATGAAACCATTCTAGCCTCTATAGACAAGAGGACTCAGAATATTATAGTCAGTGCAATAGAGGATTCCACTTTTCAAAACCTGATTCATTGTAAAACATCTAAAGAAATGTGGGAGTCAATGATTGACTATATGGAAGGAAATGAAGAGGTCAGAGATGATAGAAAATCTCTGCTAAACCAACAGTATGAAACCTTCAGATATGATAAGAAAGACTCAGTGGCTAAATGTTTTGAAAAGTTCTTCAGAATTGTAACAAACTTGAGGACTTATGGTAGGAGCTTCACTAACTATGAACTCAATGACAAGTTCTTGAGGTCCCTGAACAAGTAATGAGACATCATGATCTGCACAATAAGAGAAACAGATAATTTAGCGAACATAGACTCCCAGGCTTTTTTGGCAAGTTGCTATCCCATGAGTTACAGCTCAATCTCAGGAAGTCTGAAGAAGATTCAGCTAGAGCACACAGCAGAGAAAAGTCATTGGCCCTAAAGGCAAAGACTTTCAGGAAAGTCAGAGAAAAGTCAACACTCTCAGAGAGACAAGATATAGTCTCTGAGTGTACAAAATCATCTTCATCAGGAGGAGACCTGACTGAGGAGGAACTGTCTCTCTTCTCTTGACAGTTCAAGAAGATGTTGAGGAGAAGAAGGCAGGGCAGCTGGAAGGGTCCAGCTGGAAACTCTTCTCTCAAGAAGACCATCATCCAGTGAAACCCAGGAAGAAGAAATTTGGGGAAAGGTATGGATCTTCATAGAACAAATATGTTAAGACTAATATTGTGTGTTATTGTTGCAACAGGCAAGGGCATGTCATAGCTGATTGCCCAACAAAAAGAAAGGAGAAAAAGTCAGAGAACTTGAAGACTAGACAACACAATAAGGTTGACAAAAGCCTCTTGGCAAAGAAACAGTCTACATTATCAGATAGTGAGTCTGATTCATCAGAATCAGAAGAGGAGGAGGCTCTCATGGGCCTAATGGTTATTGAGGAGACCCAATCAGGAGAAGAAGGACATGATTGTTCAAATTCCGCTAAGGTAAAACAAATCTCTCCTAGTTTTGCCTCAGATTCTTTTTCTGTATCAAAAAATGAATCATGTTCGTACTCCTCTAATAATAGAGAACATGATTCAGACACTAAAGCTGATTTCAACACCCTTATCAACAGATATGGGAAGATATTAAAGTCCTTGATTGCGAGCAAAGAGCTTGTTAAGGATCAGACTAGTGAATTAGAATCTTTGAGGGGAGTGTCTTTTTAGTTGCAGAGGGCCAACATAAAGTTGGAAATACAAAAACTGAAGCTTATAGATCTAACTAACAAGATAGATAGCCAGGAAGAAGTAATTGCAGAACAGTTCAAGACTGTTAAGGACCTGAAAGCAAAGCTTACCCAGGAAAGATAGCTCCTGACTCAGTTCTCAAAACCCAAGTCAGTGCTACCTATCATAGATACCTTTTCTACACCATTTAGAAATGGTGTAGGGTATGGGAAAAAAAGGTTATTAAGAAGTCTGAACCTAAGGGTAAAGCCCCAATAGGTCCAGTTAAGCTACCTCCCAAGCATCTGACTTATAACAGATGCAATGGATTATGTGTTCCTGGACACATGAGTTCTGAGTGCACTACCAATAATGTCAATAAAGAGCCTTGCTGGGAGGGACAGAAATATAAAGGCAATAAAGGCCAAAAACCACCTCAAAGGGTGATCAATCCAAGAAGCCAAGGAATTCTTGGAGTTGGTCTCAGTGCACCATGCCAAAACCTGAAAGATAAGGATGTAAATTTTGCACCACTACCTTGGAAGTTGGATGTCAAGTTTAAGTTGCACAAAAGAACAACTTCAAATGTGCAACCAAAAAAAGATACAACCGATTTGAGTGTTGGTGTTGTGGGAAGGTTGGGCATTTTGTCCTAGATTGTTGGTATAATCCAACAGCACCTTTATATTAGAATCAACTAGTTTTGTTTAGAAAGCCTGTTGTGGTTCATACAGCAAAGCCTAACAGGAACCAAGGCCCAAAACTATTTGGGTGTCTAAGGTGAATTAATTCTATGTTTGTAGGTGGAACCAAGTACCACAAGAAGGCCAATTTGGTACTTGGAAAGTGGTTGTTCCAGGCACATGAATGGAACAAGGAGTTTGTTGAGGGATTACACTCCAGTTAGGAATGGACCAAAAGTTATCTTTGGAGGGTCAGAGAAAGGACTCACCAAGGGATATGGTAATATTTCTAATGGCCAAGTTACCATCACAAAAGTGGCTTATGTGGTAGGATTGAACCACAATCTGATAAGCTTAAGTCAACTGTGTGATATAGGTTACAAAATTATTTTCCACAATGACAAGTGTCTGATAAGGAATCCAAGTGATCAAGTGATCATCTTGTCCGGCACTAGGAGTGGGAACATTTATTTTCTAAATTTCTTAAGTGTAAATAAAAAATCACTTGTATGTCTAGTAGCTAGTGAGAAAGACTCATTGTGTGTGAATTGGCACAAGAGGCTGACTCACTTAAACTTTAAGGCTATGAGCATGCTATTCTCTATGGACTTAGTTAGAAACAGTCAACAGCTCAAATGCTCCAAAGAAGGTTTTTGTCCAGCATGTAAAAAATACAAACAAACAAAGGTCTCCTTTAAGAGCATTCAGTCCAAAGACACTGAGAGGTATCTATACTTACTTCATATGGATCTATTTGGTCCTATGTGAGTTCTTAGTTTGGGTAGAAAGTCCTATACCTATGTGATTGTGGATGATTACTCTAGGTTTGATTGGGTATTCTTCCTAAGGAGAAAGTCTGAAACACTAGACATCCTTGCTGATTTTGTCAGACAAGTTCAGAATGAGATGGGATGTTCTGTGGTCAAGCTTAGTAGTGACCATAGTACAGAATTTCAATCTGAAAAGATGACAAATTTCTGTATGAAACTAGTGATATTTCAGGAGTTCTCCTCTCCAAGAACACCACGACAAAATGGAGTTGCTGAGAGGAAGAATAAAAATCTCATTGAGGTAGCTAGAACAATTGTTGAGTGATATATCTCTTCCAGAATATTTTTGGGCTGAGGCTGGAACACAGCATGCTATGTTCAGAATAGGGCCTTGATCAACAAGAATCACAGTAAGACTCCTTATGAACTAGTGAAAGGCAGAAAACCAAATATGTCCTATGTCAAAATTTTTGGTAGTAAGTGATATGTATTGGACAATGGGAAAACTTATCTAACTAAGTTTTCCGAGAAATTCTATGAAGAAATCTTTGTAGGGTATAGTGCACATAGCAAAGCATACTGGATCTACAACTTGAAACATCAAGTTGTAGAGGAATCAATTAGTGTAGTTTTTGATGAAACTTATGTACTATATAATGAGATTTCTAACACCTCTAGTCTAGGTAATGTAGACTCTAGGATGTAGAAGTTAAATATAGATGATTCACCAGATCTAGAGTTACACACTAGAGACAATGTAGAAATTCCTATAGAAGATACAGTAACTGCCCAGGGGGAGGAAGAGAATCATCCTAATCCTCCTACAGAACTAGGTGATGGTAGGCACCTGCTAGTAGCAGTTAGACATCTTAGAGATAATCCTATTGATCAATCAATAGGTGATGTCATGCTAGGAGTGACTACTAGGAGTAGACATCACAATGAGGTTATATACTCTAGCTTTTTCTCTCAGGTAGAACCTAAAAAAGTTTAAGGAAGCCAATTCAGACCCCAAGTAGATTATGGATATGCAAGAAGAGCTCAATCAATTTGAGAGATGCAAAGTCTGTAGTCTAGTTCTTAGACTAGTTGATCATAATGTTATAGGCACTAAGTGGATTTATAGGAATAAACTAGATGAGCATGGGGTTATAGTTAAGAATAAAGCTAGATTAGTGGCTAAAGGTTATAGACAAGAGGAAGGGATAGACTTTGACCAAACCTTTGCTCATGTAGTTGGGCTAGAAGCCATAAGGTTGTTTTTAGCTCATACAACATATAAATGATACAAGGTCTAACGAATGCATATAAAGTCAGCATTTCTCAATGGTACACTGATGGAGGAAGCCCATGTAGAGAAGCCACCGGGTTTTGTAAACACTAAACTCAACTCCCATGTCTTCAGATTGCACAAGGCTTTGTATGGGTTAAAACAGGCACCTAGAGCCTAGTATGAGATCTTGTCTACTTTTCTTATAGAGAATAAGTTCTCTAGTGGAAAGATAGAAAAGACATTATTCCTTAGGGACATCAAAGGATCAAGCATCCTAGTCCAGATATATGTAGATGACATAATTTTTGGGTCAACTAATGAGAAGCTGTGTAGAAAATTTTCCATGCTTATGCAAGGCAAGTTTGAAATGAGCAGCATGTGTCAGCTAAAGTTCTTCTTGGGATTCCAAGTTAGACAATCTGAGGATAGTATATCCATCTCTCAGTCTAAGTTCACTAAGGAGTTGATTAAGAGGTATGGTATGGAGAATTCTTCTACCATGAGAACTCCAATGGGTTCTTCTTTGTCACTACACAAGGATGAATCTGGGAAACAAGTTGATGAAACCTTGTATAGAGGCATCATTGGATCAATCCTGTATTTGACTTCTAGTAGACCAGATATTATGTTCTCAACATGTGTATGTGTAAGGTATCAAGCATGCCCCAAAGAGTCTCATTACACTACTGTAAAGATAGTATTGAGATATCTTAAGGGCACACCCAATCTTGGGCTTCGGTATCCTAGGGATAGTGATTTTGAACTCACGGGGTGCACAGATGCAGATTTTTGCAGGGTGTAAAGAAGACAGAAAGAGTACTTCTGGAACTTGTCAGCTTCTAGGAAAAAGACTCATAAGTTGGAGAAGCATGAAACAAACAAGTGTTGTAATTTCTACAACAGAATCTGAGTACATATCTGTTGGAAGCTGCTGTGCACAGTTGCTGTGGATTCAACATCAACTACTGGACTACAATGTACAGCTAAGTAAATTTGTTATACTTTGTGATTCTACTAGTGCAATTTGTATTGCTAATAATCTTGTTTCATACAGTAGAACTAAACATATATAAATTAGATATTATTTTCTCAGAGAGAATGTTAAAAAAGAAAATATTAGCTTATAGTATACTCCAACGGAAAGACAAGCTACTGACATTTTTACAAAACCCCTAGATGAAAGCAAGTTCAATTACTTTAAATTTGAACTAGGTATAATGAACATTGAGTAAACATATTCAATTAGAAACAACAAAGCCTGTACAACTTACAAAAAATGAATAATCAAGTCAACAAATCTAAATAAATAAGAAAGGTTTCACATAAAGTCAAGAAATTATATTAAGAACACAAGTTTTGTCTAAGTCAAAAAATGTGTCGAGACACCACAGTGTGTGTCGACACTATAGGCAGTATTGTGTCGAGATACCAGAATGTGTGTCGACACAACAAGTAGTCGTGTGTCGAGACATAAGGGTGTCTAGATCATGAGGTCTGTGTCTAGCGACATGAACCTTGTGTCGACTTAAGTCAACACATCTCGACAGAGTAGGTTTTCCATGTCAACACTGGATATTTCCGAAATATTTAGAAAAATACTAAATGCAGTGCGCCTTCTCGCCTTCAGCAGACAGTTACTATAAATAGAAGGTGTAAGGAGCTATCAACTACGCTTACCAGAAAACTTAAGAGACTGTTTGCTGAGTGTCGAGCCCTAGAAATCCTCATTTGCACCTCTCAATCTCAAGCTCTCTAAACTCAAATGGCACCCAAGATGGACGACAACATCAATGAGGGTTATGAACTGGTGTGAAATGCGTTCGTCTCCGCACAAGAAGAGATCAAGAATGTGATAGACCTTGTCAATGATGCAGGTCTTGAGTATCTGCTTTTTGAACCAACCAAGATATGGAAGAGCGAAGTATTTGAGTTATATTCCAATGCTTCACTAAACCCCAAGACAACCAAAATAAAATCCAGTGTAAATGGAGCAAGAGTAGAGGTCACAATCAAAAAGCTGGCTAAAGCTTTTCAGATTCCTAGAACTGCATAGGAAGATGAACTGGATTCCAACCAGACTGTAAATACCTTAGAGTGGTGTGGACTAGCTCCAACCACTAGGTTTGGTAGTTCACTAAAAGGAAGGGATTGAATTCCCAAGGCAAGTTTTTGTTGGAATTTATAGGAAAGGTGCTCCTCTGCAAGGCTGGAGCACATGACAGGATTTCAACATTCATGTTTAGCCTTGTGATAAGAATTATTTTCAAAATAAAGATTGAATTGAACAGGGTTGTGTTTGATAAGATTGCAGAAGAGATTCAAAATCTTAATATGGGTAAAATTGTTAATTTGTATCTGGTTAAGACAATTCCAGATAATATCAACCAGAAAGTTGGAACAAAGATCAACCACATGAGGAGAATGGACCTAAGGATTTTGTCAAGATAGGACAAGGTCTTGTCTAAGGAGATTCCAGAACCCAAGAAGACAAAGGAGGTAAAAGGCAAGAAAGTAGTGATCGAGGAAGTTGGGTCCTCTAGTTATTCTGAGGAACAAGTAGAGTTTAGTTCAGATAAGGATGATGAGGAAGAACAAAGAAGATCTCTAAGACTCTTACCTGGAACAAGTGTTCAGGTGCAGGGGGAGAATTTGCTAAAAGTAGATCAAATTGAGGGGGGAGAACCTCACTGAATTGCCAATGGATACATCTACTACTATCATAATGGATGTTGTGCAAGAACTACAACAGTCAAAGGTTCCTGAACAGGAAATGTCTGAGAGAGAGATAAAGGATGAAATTTCAAAAGAGACTGAAGAAGAAATACTTAAGAATACAGTTGGGGGGAAGTTGATACACATGCACAAGATGTGCAGATTCCTAAGAAAGAGTACGAAGATTCTGCCTCTAAAGAGGCAGTGGAAGAAATTCTTATGTTTAAAGAAACTAACATAAAGGGGGAGATAGCTGAAATTCCCCAGATTGAAATTCCTGATGTTGAAATTCATCATGCAGATGTTCACTTAAAAAATATCAATATTCATGAGAGGGAGTTGGACCCTGATACTAACAAAGCCAAGGAGACACCAACAGTTGAAGAGGTAAGCTCTTCTAACTCTTAAGAAGAAGAGGAGTCTCAGCTGAAGAAAAAAAGTTATCTGAAATTAAGAAGAGGGGCAAAAGCTACAAAAAAGTATTTACAATCTGGGACACCAGCTGCTCCTACAGGAGATACTAGCTCTCTGCTAGTATAAATTCAAATAATGCTGGATAAGCAAAGGAAAGATCTAGAGAAATATGTAGATGAAATCCAAAAAGAATTGCAGTTTCAGCTGGCATAAGATATCAAGTCTATAAGATTTGAAGTAAATCTTCTTAAGACAGACATGACAGATTACTTCCAGAAGGGAGCAAATGCAGTAGTCTATATTGTTAAACAATAGCAAGAAGCAGAGAAATCATAAGATGAATTGATTGTTAAACAAGGCTATGTCCTTGAAAATCAAAGAATTTTGGATGAAAACATGACTACTTTGCATACAGAAATATTGGTCAAGCTGACAGTGCAAACCACTAGTTTAGAAAACAAAATAGATGTTGTTATAAAAGACTTTGAAACTCAGCTGACAAACCATTCAGCCTCATTGCTTAAAGATTTTAAAGATTCTGATAGAGATTTGGATAAGAATTTACTGCAAGTGAAGAATACTGTAACCTCATGAATAAATTACTTAGATGGACAAGTGAGGTTTCACAAAAATGATCTGAGAGATCATACGGAAAGAGAAGTCATAAAGGGGGAGAGGGTAAAGATAAGGGTCAGTTCTGAACATGCTACCTGGATATCAAACAATATCAGAGACACTTTAGGCCATCCTCCCCTATGGTATGATGGAGATTAAACTGCTGAGTCAGGTTGTCAACCAGCTTAACTTGAAGCACCTCATGCTACTGGAACTCATGCTCCTGGACAGTCCATGTACACTCCTGTAGCACAAGTTCCATTTGACGCTATCCAAGCTATTGTCCAACACATGTACAGTCCTCCACCATCAGTTCAAAATGTTATATGTGAGAGGTGGAGATGTCTGAATCTGTTGTGATTAAAGAAAAAGAAGCTCAGCTATCAAAGAAAAGATTTAGAGAACAAGTTGAGGCCAGACCTGATTTTGAGCAGTGGAGTCCAATCTCCAGATCAATAATTCTCACTACATGGAAGGAAGTGAATTCAAATGTGATAGACAGAGGTAAATCGTATTCAGAACAGGAATTGGCCAAACATTTGAAGCAGCAAGAGGTTATCTAGAAGTTCAAACATGATCTGAAGAAAGGAAAGATTCCTGCTAAGTTAGTTGAGCCTAGCAAATATTTCTCAAAACCTTACCATTATTTTGAAAGACAAAGGCCGAAAGAGGAAGGAATTGCAAAAGGTAAGGATGACAAAGGAAAGAAGGTTGTTGATGACAAGGTGCCTGAGGTTAAAGCCAAAGTCCAATCTGGAAATGACATTATCATCAGAGAACCAGAGTTGCCATAGGATATTCTTAGTTTTGAATCCCATGTAAAATTTGTTCAGAAAATATTGAATAACCAAAGTTTATAGTTGTAAACCTTTTGACAAACAATTAATGAACATTTTGGTTTGCACAACATCTCTTATGCTATTAATTAAGATTGCAATTGTTTGCTTTACTGTATGTTCAGCATTATTGTTGTTAATGTCTAATGAAATATGTGTTTTTATCTGTGTTATTTCACATATTATACAACACTATAATCTTAAAGTCTTAATCAAAATAATTTTTGTATCATGTTGTATATCATTGAATTGGGATTATGACTTCTCCAAATAGGAGGAGATTGTTGGGTACATTGGTCACAATGTACTTGATTTGAAGAAATCCTTTCAGCTCAATGATATACACATAGTTGTATTTGATGAATGTTAAGTTCTTGTGTGCAGGCAAATAAAGCTCAGTACAAAAGTGTCAAGACACTAAGTGTAACACCCCAAAAAGGAGTTGGAGAGAACAGGATAAAAGTCGACCTGGGCTCGACAAAAATTGTCGAGCGGAGCCCGACGAAAATCATCAAGTGGAGCCCGATGAATATTGTCGAGCGGAGCCTGACAAATATTGTCGCATGAAGCCCGACGAATATCGTCGAGTGGAACCCGACGAATATCGTCTAGCGGAGCCCGACGAAAATGTCGAACGTCGAGCATCATTCGACGATTATGGCCTGTTCTATGACATCAATCCTGTTCGACGAACTAAAGCCTGTTCGACGAACTCACACCCGATCGATGAAGTTCGTTCGACGAAATCAGCCCCGTTCGATGATTTGTCAAAAAATGAAGATATGATCGAGCAGTGACTCGTGTTAGATGGCTGGTGAGCGGCCAGTAGGCGGTGGGTGACTTTTCATATTAAACTCGAGCAGTTGTTGTGTTTTGATGATTTTATTGTGTGGCTGGGGTGAAACCAGAGACCACTTATGCAGATGGATTGGAATGAGGAAATCATTATTTTCTTTTCTCTCTCTCTCTTCCTTGTGTTCTAGTTCTGGAGCAGAGAACTCTCGGCTGGAGCTAGGGCTTGATGAAGTTGCTGGAGTAGATCTTGTGACTGGAATCAAGATCTGAAGCGAGATTCGCGACGGGGAAAGTGAGGCGCTCATTTCCATCCATGTAGAAAAGCTTTATCATGGCTCCAAAGAGAACTTCAAGGGTAACAAATTTCTCCTGGATAAGTGAAGTCCTCAATATACATATTTGCATGGATACCCTCACCAAAAGGTGAAAAAGGGTGGATTCCAGTGGGTAGATCAGTTTGATCCCCATATATTCCTGCATATAGATCCGAAAATATGGAGTACAGAATAGACATGCTGTGAGAAGCCCATATGGACAAGTTGGTCTGGATTGGTGATGTTTTTGTATTTGCATGCTAGAGAAGACTCTGTGGATATGCGTGTGATGTACATATGAAATCCGGAGTCAAGGGATGTGCATGAGGCTGCATTAAAGTACTGGAAGTATTTCCAGGAAAATACTTGGGAAAGATCACGGTTTTGTGAACTATTGATATCACCGGGCGATAGTGAATGTTGTCGGCAATAGCTCCTTATGAGCTAGTATTATGAGGCCTATCTTTAAGAGACCTGGGGGCCATTGTATGTAAAGATGTGTGCTTAAGTTACCTGGCTTGTGGTGGGTGTCAGCCCAAAATGGACAAAGCTGCGTGGCTTGTGATGTATTGAGCCGTGAGGGCCAACTACTGTGCCATCAAGTTAAGTACCTCTGAATGGGTAGTTGGTCATCAAGTTAAGTACCTCTAAACAACGTAGTCGTAAAGTTAAGTATCTCTGAACGACAAAGTTATCGTTAAGTCATGGACCTCAGAACGGTGGTGTTACACTGGGGAATCTGGTACACCGAAAATATGACCTGAGTGCACGGGGCGTGTGGTCGTTGGGCCAACGTCTATGGTGAAAGGTGCTTAAATGTACTTTGTTATTGCCACTATATATATATATATATGTTATGCCTCGTTTGCAGGGATTGAGAAATGCGGCCCCATGTAAGGGGTGGGATCGTTATAAACGGGTCAGCAAAATGCTGATAGTTGCATTGTTTATCACGTTTTGCTGGGCCCTTTTGTGCAGGTGCTGGAGAGCGAAGTGGAAAGTAGCAGGATGAAGCCCATGTGCTACAATTGGCTGGCCCTCGAAGGCCCAAAAGCGAATATTTACTATTTTCATGTGTGGTCGGCCTGCGTGCCGATGTATGAAACCACTTGTTGTATACGAAACAGTTGTAATAAGGCTACGTCCGAAATATGTGATGTAATATATGTGTATATTATGTCATTCCTTTTGTATAGTGGACATTATCATTATGAGTGGGTTCTTACATTAAAATTCTTCCGCTATAATACTCTGTGGTTGGACGCATTTCTACTTGAACTTGGGTTTTGCAACAACTTGTAATCTCCCTACCTATCCGTAGTATATGGTGTAGGGCCCCGGCCGGACCTTCTGTCATATGCTATGCGACGGATGGGGGCGTTACAAAATTGGTATCAGATTCCATTCTCGGTCTTTCTTATTTGAATTTGTGGTCGAATTCTTTTAAGGGGTGGTGAGCACGTGTATGTGTATCACCGTTATAACAATAATGAACTCATGAATGTCCACTTAGGAATGAAAATACACATGTTTGCGGAACTGGTATGTTCTTGTGATTGCTTTTGGCAATATCCTCATTGTTTAATTGCGTGTTTCACATTATAGGCAACTAGAAGTGGTGCGGGGCAGCAATAACCCCAGCGCTCGGTGGAGAGTAGTGCACCAAATGAGGTGCCAACACCTCCTCCTTCTACAAAAACTATATGGTTGGTTGTTGAAGCCGTGTTTGCAATGATCAATGCGCAACCTGGAGGTCATAGATAACCTCCTATTCCTACGATGGTTCAGGAACCGGTTGGCATAGTGGAGCGCGTAGTGGTGAGACAAGTGGTCATTGAGCTAGTGGCCGCAAGGCGAGCAATAGAGAAGCAATTGAAACACATGATGAGTTTTAATCCCCCTGTGTTTATGGGTACTGGAACCCCGACACAAGCCGAAGATTGGCTCTCAAGAATAAAGAGGGTACTGACGGCAACGGAAACAGAAGAATGGAAAAAAGTCACTGTGACTACCTTCTTGCTGGATGGTGAGACAAGACTTTGGTGGGATTAACTAGATCTGCACCAGTTTGTTGGTCGGTCGTTGACTGAGATCTCAATGGAGGAGTTCTTAAGATGTTTTCTGGCAAGATATATTCCATCAGCACAACAGATTGCGATGGACAACCAATTTCAATGGCTAACTCAAGGCGAGAGGTTGGTGGATGGCTAATTACACGAGTTTACGAGGTTGGGAAGATATGCAAGCTTTACGTTTGTGGGTGAGGAATGAAAAACAAACTGAATCTATGAAGGGCTGGTAGATGACCTGCGGTTGCTTCTCTTAGGACCGATGATGTAGGGTTTTCTTACCTTGGTCAATACGGCCCATTCCCTCGAGCTGGACATGAAACGTGTGCAGCGGAAGAATGACATGGCAGGGAAAAATACAGAGTTCAAAGTACCTAGTTCTCCAAAGTCTGGGTTTCGGCGGTGGAAAAAGAAGCCTAAAACTTCTGCATCGGCTCCTTCTTCTCCTGCGTCTGGAGCAACAGCTGGGAGAGGTCCGCCCACATGTTATAAATGTGGAAAGGTGGGTCATATCACTCGAGACTACTGGAGTGGTCCAAAAGGGGAGAAAAATACGGATGCATCTTATGCTGAAAAGGGAAAGACAGTGGGGGAATCGACTGCATCCCAAGCGCAACCTCGAGTCTATAATCTTGGCCAATAGAAGGCCATAAAACAAAGTGATGTCGTAACATGTATGAGTTAAGATTCAGTTTTTACTGCTTTTCATACTTAGTACCTTGTGTGTTACTTGTGTGTGTGATTGGTTTGCATTAGGCTTTGTCCTGATATTGGAATATCCGGCGAGAGCACTATTTGATGCAGGAGCTTCTCATTCTTTTCTGTCGGAGGACTTCGTAGGGCATATCGTAGTGCCTTCGTTTATGCCGACAGATCAAGTGAATGTGCTGCTTCCTAATAGGTGCTTGATGTGCGCGGATCGAGCCTATTGTATTGAGGTGCGTATAGGAAGTCAAGATTTTAGATTGGAAGCATCTATGCTTCCGATATCAGAGTTTGATGTAATCTTTGGTATGGACTGGATCTCAGAACAGTGTGCCTATATAGATTGCAACTCTAAGGAAGTCACACTAGGGCAAAACACCAAACGAGAGACCAAATTCGCTGGTATGCGAGGATCGAGTAAGACATTGTTGTCTGCTGTCCAATTGGTCAAGGCAGTTCGAAAGGGTGCAGAGTTGTTCTTCACGCTGTTGGAGGCAGTTGAGCTGAAGCCAAGTGTGATTGATGTTCCTATTGTATCGGAGTACGCTGATGTGTTTCCTAAGGATCTTCTAGGGTTACCGCTACAGTGGGAGATGGACTTCGCTATTGAGTTGGTGCTAGGTGCGAAACTTGTGGCCCGCTCATCATATCGTGTTGCGCCAAAGGAGATGATGGAACTAAAGGTTCAATTGCAAGAGTTGCTGGAGAAAGGTTTTATACGCCCAAGTATGTCACCTTGGAGAGCTCTGGTCCTATTTGTGAAAATAAGGATGGAAACTTGCGGCTATGCATTGACTATCGAGAGTTGAACAAGCTAATGGAAAAGAACAAGTATCTGATTCCACGGATTGATGACTTGTTCGATCAGCTAGTAGGATCAACTGTTTACTCAAAGCTAAACTTGAAGTCCGGCTACTATCAGTTGAAGATTTGGTAATGTGATATTCCCAAGACAGTGTTTGGGACACGCTATGGTCATTTCGAGTTCACTATAATACCGTTTGGGCTAACAAATGCACCATCGGTATTCATGGACATAATGCACCAAACATTTAGTGAGTACTTGGATTTGTTTGTAATTGTCTTCATTGATGACATTCTAGTGTACTCTTAGTCTGAAGAAGATCATACGAACCATTTACGGATGGTGTTGTACACCCTGAGGAGAAACAAGCTATATGCCAAGTTCTCAAAATGTGAGTTCTGGCTGTCATTAGTGGCTTTTATTTGCCATGTGGTTAGTGGAGAGGGCATTGCGATGGATCCTGCAAAGATAGTTGTGATACGTGAGTGGCCGGTATTGTCTACTGTAGCCGAAGTCTGGAGTTTCCTTGGACTAGCAGGCTACTACAGGCGCTTCATAGAGAACTTTTCACGGATAGCCTTGCCTCTTACCACACTAACGAGGAAGTATAAGAAGTTCATTTGGATGTCAGAGTGCACGCGAGCTTTTGAAGAGCTGAAGAGTCACTTGACCACAGCTACAATTTTAACATCGTCATGTGGTTCGGACGGCTTTGAAATTTATAGTGATGCATCAGGGAGCGGCTTCGGCTGCGTTCTTCTTCAGTTTGGAAAGGTGATTGCTTATGGCTAATGCCAGTTGAAAGTGCATGAGCGGAACTATCTCGTCAATGACTTGGAGTTGGCGGCGGTGATATTTTTACTTAAGCTGTAGCGTCATTATTTATATGGCGTGAAAGACGATATCTTCATGGACCATAAGAGCCTGAAATATCTAGTGGACCATAAGGATTTAAATATGCGATAGCGGAGGTGGATGGAGTTCCTTGGGGACTACACCTTCCAGATTCATTATACTCCCGGGAAGGGAAATATGGTCGCAGATGCCTTGAGTCATAGGACTCCGACAAGAGAAAATTGGTTGTAAATGCATGATGAGCATCTAATCCAAGAGTTGGAGGCCTTAAACATCTCTTGTGTGGACAAGAATGCTACTGCAAGTGCATGCCTGAACTGGATGGAGGTACAACATGACCTTGCGGACAGGATTCGGCGAGCAATGGAACTTGATGAAAGTTTACAATGATATGCACTAGATGGGTCAAATGGCCAATTCTCCTAGGATGACGGCCTTTTGGGAAAGGTAATCATTTGTGCGTCCCGAATATGGGAAAGCTAAGGAAATAATTGATGTATGAAGCTCACTTTACGAAATACTCAATTCACCCATGGAGCACAAAGATGTACAAGGACATGAAAAAACTATTCTGGTGGCTGGGTATGAAGAAATACATAGCCCATTACGTGGCAAAGTATCATACTTGCGCCTTAGTAAATGCTGAAGGCCAGAAGCCTGGAGGTTTCCTGAAGTCGCTACCTATTCTGGAATGGAAATTTGACAACATTTCGATGGATTTCGTGTACGGTTTGCCGAGATCGCAATGCGGAAACGATTCTATTTGGGTGATCGTGGACCAGTTGATGAAAGTGGCTCACTTCATTCCTAACAAGAGGGATGATTCAGTGGAAGTTTTGGCTAAGCTTTATGTTGAACAAATTATACGACTCCACGGTGTGCCCCATAGCATTGTAAGTGATCGAGACGAGCGCTTCACTTCAAATGATTGGAGCCAAATCCACTAGTTGTTGGGGACAAAATTAAAATTCAGTACGGCCTTTCATTCTCAAATAGATGGTCAGACTAAGAGGACCAATAGAATAATGGAGGATATGCTCTGAATGTGCACCTTGGACTTCGGGAAGAGGTGGGAATACCATCTCTATATAGTAGAGTTCGCCTACAGTAATAGCTATCAAGCTAGTACAAAAATGGCGCATTTTGAAGCTTTGTATGGTAGGAAGTGTCGTACACCTTTAGCTTGGGCGGAAACAGGCGAGTCTAAGTTGTATAAGCGTAAGGAAGTCAAAGAGACTAATTCGACGATACGCTCTATTCGAGGGAGGCTAGTGATGGCCCAAGATAGGCAGGCGAAATATTACAATGCCAAACACCGAAATGTGGATATTGCAAGACCAGCTTAATATATTGCAAGACCACAGCACCTTCTAGGTTCAGCTTAAGATATTGTAACAACCAAGTACACTGAGTTCACACTTAAGATATTGCAAGACCACAGCGCCTTCTGGGTAGATGGGAGGACGTCATTGTTGACCTCCTCATCCATGAGATCTACCTCCCTGAGTCCCCTGAGAGCTCACCTTCTAGCAACCACGACTACTTGCCTCCATATCATTGCAATAAGGGCAATCCAAGCCAGTTCCACAATGATCTGCCAGCTTCATAGATTATGGCTTCTTTTTTTACTTTTTATTATATATCGAGGAGGCCCACAAACATTATTACCATTTTGATGAATTATAAATGAAATTTTCTTTATGTTTTTTCTTTTCTTTTTTTTGATTGGTGGCTCGCATTAATCTCTTGAACTCATTGAATGCCCTTCTTAAGGGCTAGACAACTTGCCAAGATGCCAGACTCGCCCTAGCGGAACTTGCAAGACCTATATCTAGCATCACTGATGTGACCACAACCCACTAATGAAATAACTTGTGTGTTAGAACCAATTTAGTGTTCAAGTGTTTGCTAGTGGGCTTTATGCTAGGCCAGCGAGCTGTTCGCAATACTCGTATACTCACCCCTACTCGCAAGTTGTCAAAATTATTGAGGATTCAACATTAATCATGCCCCTCAACCATATGAGTGCTTGAGTTTAGGTAGTAGTATTCACGCCTTTAGGGAGAGGCATTGCTTGCTCCAACCATCCTTTGCCACAGGCTGCGTAATTCTCACAGCCATTAGTTCCCTAGAGTGGGCGAGTGAAAGGTTAGCGTGGCCTGGATGGGACCAAACGTACTCGCCATCTTGTCCCTATTTTTTACTTGTGTTACTATATTAGACTTACTTTGCTACATTCTCTCGTTTACGCCTCTACTGTTTTAATGATGATTCTCTTTGAGCGCCTTCTCAATCGTCTTAGTCTGTTCCTATCACCCGAGTGAAGGACCTGTCCTGCTGACTTGTGAGAGCACACGCAGAGGTATCAACTCAGGGGCTTCTCTCCAAAACAACTTTCATTCTGCCACCCGAGTGAGGGACCTGCCTTGCTGGCTTGTGAGAACTCGGTTCGCTCTATCTTCTTGAGGGGTACTGACCAAAGTACTTGTTAGGCTCTGGGGAATCTGATGACACTGCACCTGTCTTCTTATCCCTTTTGAACCTTCTTCTTATTTCTTCATTCCTTTCTAGTTTGGCACATACCACGGAGTTGTATAACTTTCCTCTATCTATTTTGTTCTCTTTGATTTGGTCCCAGTCTGATAGAATGATAGTCCTGGGTTGAGGACTCCATCTCTCAAAGTTAGGCCTGGATTCCATTTCTTCTTTGTATCTCTTCATCTTCTTCAAAAACAATCTTACCTTTCATCCTTGATATTTGTTCAGTGGTGGGGCTGAAAGTGGGCACATCAGCTACAGTGAGTTCAACCCCATCACCATCAGTCAGTCCTCTAGGAGTAGGAACATCATCATATGCATACTATTCTAAACCCAATGATTCCCTGATAATATTTGTGGTCCAGATAGCATTGTCTGTATCTACCCTAATTATTGATTTCTCCCCCATTATGACTTCTTCACAAATTACTGTAGTCGGGGATTCCTTAGTAATAGAGATTTTATCAGCCAAATAGTTCACTCCTTTGGTAACATGATTTTTGACTTCTAGCATATGATCATTTAAGTTCTGTGTACAGGAATCCATCCTCCTCTCTAGAGTGATCTTGTTTGCTTCTATGAGTAGCTTTTGCACATTATGCACCATTTACATGTTACTTGAGTTGATATTTTGATTCTTTATTATGTCATTCTATTTTTATCTAATCTCCTCATGTTTGTCTTCAATAAAATTCACAGCAGAAGCAACTCTTTTGAAGAATGCAATAGTGTTGGCCTTTAGCTTATTCACCTCAAATATGATAGACTTGATCTCGGTAGATAGATCTTGTCTCAGTCCCATTATAGAATCATCTACATGGTGCTCTATTTGTCTCCACTAGTCATCTAGAAGTCCTTTCAGTTGATCCAGGACTATAGAGGACATAACATCAGCTTGATGAGATTTCCCTGTGAAGCAGACATCCTCATCCTCCCTCCTTATATCTCCTATGGTTTTTGAGTCAGCCATCATGAACTCAGAGGAATGATCAGCAACTTTAGCAGCTGGCTTATCAGACTCAGATATTTCGATAATATTTACAATCTCTTGAGCAAGGAGCTCTGTATGAATCTCCCCCTCAATCTAAACACTATCCGTAGTAATTTGTTGGTCTTTAGCAACTGCGTTGGGCATATCTTTTTCAACTGAGACTGGAATTTGCTCCCCCTCAGCTTGCGTACTGGAGGGCAGCAATTGAGATTCATCTGTAATTTGATCTATCCTTCTCTGCAGATTATTCAAGAAGGGGTCAATCTTGTTTTGTAAAGATTGAACTTGCTCCCCCTCAGTAGGAGCATCTAACCAGAGAGTCTCCCTCTAAATCACTATACAGATTTTGTCCACCACATCTCCACCCAGTTTTTCAGTTACTTCTGTTGGAATATCTTCAGACTGAGAAACATTATTTGGTAGAGTCCTTACGACAGGTTCTGTTGACATAGACACCTGAGCACTCACATCTCTTCTAGTGTCTACAGAAGATTCAGAAAATTGTGGGTCATATGGTTCTTCATCTCTTCTCTTAGAAGAGCTGCTTTCAGAACTTTCTTCAGTGATGGTGCCCGTTTTCTTTTTCTTTCTATCAGCTGCATGTTGGTGTGGGATCAATACCCTGTCCCACCTATCAAACAACTTCCGGGACACATTCCAATATTCTCCCTATGTTGGGTTCTGGAACACATTCCATTATTCTTTCAAAGAGAATCTTTCCCCAATCAGTCCTTTTAGATAGAATTACTCTTATCATTATCTCAAACATCTTCCAGGAGATTTTGTCATGAGACCCTATTTTGCATATTAAGGTCTTACCGATTACATCAGCCAGGAACTTCACCTTCAAATTCATTTTTTTCCTCAGTATAGAACCAATGGTGTTCCTTAAAAGGCCATACCATTTGAGAGCTGACATCACATCCTCAAGAAAAGTTCATCATCCTCATATGTCGGCTCAAACCTTGTCAGGTTCAGAGCATTGCTCAACCTCCTCAAGATAATTTTAATCTTGTGCCCACTGATTGAACTCTTAATCTTGTTGGAAGAGGAGTCGACTTTGACATTTAAGTAAAGTTCGAATACATCACTTTTGCAGATATAACTTGGCTCTAACAGTATAAAGTCTAGGTCGGCAACCTGCAACAAGTGAAGAACTAGCTGAACTTCTTCAGGAGTATCCTTGAACCCATTCTTAACAAGCTTAGATCCCTCGAATAGGAAATCCACTCCCTTGGGCATCATTAGAACATTGAATTTCTGGAGAGTTGAAGATCTTGCTTGAGAACACTTCGCAGTGATGTAGATAGTCGAATAATGAAAGGAACTATGTGTTTTATTTTAAGCATGCATTTCTATTTATAATTACTCATATTCGAGAATGTAGAGAAGCATGTACATATCATTATTAACACGATTTGATCAACGACTGAGATTAATCCTAGGAGATAGCCATAATCGAAATTGCATGATTAAATGCACCGAGTGCATGCGACACACTCGACACACTTGACACCTGGAGACACCTCAACGCTCTCGACGCCTGAACAGTTAGTCAAGATCTTTCTTGATTACCTGCAAAGGTCAATCCTGCCTAATTCATATATGCATGTAAAGACAATGAAGCTACACTAAGTTCGACATACCCAACTTAAATTTGAAGGTGTTGAACATGACTTCATCTAGTGGCTTAGTGAAGATATCAGCCACTTGTTTGTCTGTGGGGACAAACTCAAGACTGATGTCTTCCCTTTCTACATGCTTTCTAATGAAATAATATCTGATCTCTATGTGTTTAGTCCTACTATAAGACACAGTATTCCTGAAAATATAGATTGCACTAGGTGAATCACAATACATGAGAGTTTTACTTAGCTGAAGATTGTAGTCTTGGAGTTGATGTTGAATCCATAGTAGCTGTGCACAGCAACTTCCAGCTGAAATATATTCTAATTCTACAGTGGAGATGGATACACTAGTCTGCTTCTTGCTACTCCATGATACCAATCTTCTCCCTAGAAAATGATAAGTGCCAAATGTGCTTTTCCTGTCTTCTCTATAACCTGCAAAATCTATATCTGAATACCCAATTTGATCAAAATCATTATTCCTAAGGTACCACAGACCAAGATCAGGTATGCCCTTGAGATATCTTAGAATTATTTTAACATCAAAATAATGAAACTTTTTAGGGCATGTCTGATACCTAGCACAAACACATGTAGCATTCATAATGTCTAGTGTACTAGCAGTTAAGTAGAGAAGAGAGCAAATTATGCCTTTATATAAGGTTTCATCAACGGGTTTTCCAGTCTCATCTTTGTCTATTGACACACTTGACCTCATAAGAGTTTTCATTATGGAGGCACTCTCCATTCTAAACTTGTTGATTAACTCCTTTGTGAACTTAGACTGAGAGATGAATAACCCATCGTTAGATTGTCTAACTTGGAGGCCCAAGAAGTACTTGAGTTCACCCATACTGCTCATTTCAAACTGCCCATGCATAAGTTTAGCAAACTTCTTGTAAAGGTCATCATCAGTTGACCCAAATATTATGGTATCTACATTAATTTGGAGTAGAATGATCTTACCCTTGACTTCCTAAAGGAATAATGTTTTGTCTATCTTATCCCTTGAGATTTTGTTCTCAATAAGAAAACTAGACAATATTTCATACCATGCCCTGTGGGCTTATTTCAACTCATATAAAGCTTTTCTTAACTAAAACACATATTCAGGAAAATAAATATTAACAAAACCCGAGGGTTGCTCAACATAGACCTCCTCTTTTAGATCACCATTAAGAAATGCTGTAACACCCCGAAACTCAAAGGAGCGACGGGTGACGTTTTGGGCCAGTTTTGGGTTCTGGCAGGAGGAACACGGCCTGGGACACGGGCGTGTCCCAGGGCGTGTCAGGCTAGTGTCGTCGAGTTGGTCGAGAGGTCGATGAATTTCACTCGACGTTGTGTCGAGACAGGGCACACGGCCTGCGACATGGGCGTGTCGCAGGGCGTGTCGACCCGTGTCGACACTTAGCCACGAAGTCGACATTTTGCGTTCGACGAAGTGTCGAGACATGGCACACGGCCTGCGACACGGGCGTGTCGACCCGTGTCGACACTAGTCCCGGGGAGTCGACGAATTTTGCTCGACGAGCGTCGAGACAAGGCACACGGCCTAGGACACGGGCGTGTCTGAGGCCGTGTCGTGAGGTCGACGATCTTCGCTCGACGAAGTGTCGAGTGTCGAGACCAAGAACACGGCCTGGAGCCCAGGCATGTTCAAGAGGACACGGGTCCAGACACGGGTGTGTCCAAGAACCCGTGTAGTTCTCGGGTTGATTTCGGGATAAATCGATGGGGGTACACGGCCGGCCACACGGCCGTGTCAGGTGGAACACGGGCGTGTCAGGTCGAACACGGGCGTGTTCGATACCCGTGTGTTGTTCCAGGCTAGCCGATTTTGACGGCGAATGAGGCACACGGCCCTGGACACGGGCGTGTGCCAGGACGTGTGCGGTCCAGATTGGGCATTTCAGTCCAGAATCAAAGCCGTTCATTTCTTTATTTTGGGATCCAATGGCTGGGGGTTGTTCCTGATGTGATATACACGGGATTGGGCCTTTGAAACCCTCACTTTTCATGAGTTGTTATCTTTCTAAAGATTAGAGAGAGAGGAGAGCCAAGGGGAGACGGAGAAGCTAGTTCCGGTCATTGGAGGAGCTTCGGAGCTCCGAATCGCGAGCCGACTTCGGATCCATAGAGGCAAAGAGAGTGCGGTGGTTTTCATCCGCTTGCTTTTCCATGGCGCCAAAGAGGAACACTAGGGTAACGATCCTCTACTTGAGCATGTGAAGCTCTTCTTCTTGGCATAGGAAGCCCGCTCTCGCGAGTTTGCGGTGAGTTGGAGACATTCCTACGGGTAGACATGAATAGTCCCCGTTGTGTATAGTCCGTAGAGAGAACGGACATAGGCATGATTTGTGAAGCCTACCCGGACATGTTGGTCTAGATCGGTGATGTTGCATTGCATAAATGGCCGGAGAAGACTCCGTGCGAATGTTTGTTTTCGGGTTTTCTACGTGGTAGATTGCAATAGGGAGTCTTGGGGATTAACCCTAAGGTGCACCCGGAAAACTGGGCAGATGCGAGATCTTGCCAACTTGGTGGCCTGAGAGCCAACTGGAACATAACCAGGTTATGTGAAATGTGATGGAAACGGGACTCGGGAGAAGTTTGACCCGCGCAAATGGCTTAAACTGCCGTTGCGATGTGAGCACGGGTTAGGCGGAACCGTACCCGCTCTTTGTCGTTCGGTTAAAGAGACCTAAAGTTAACTTGGCACTTACCGTTGGCATAAAGGGAGGGTCTTAGGCAGTGGCCAGAAAGACCAATTGCTCACGAGAGATTGTCATCCTGGGGACGGTGGTGAGTCGGCAGACTTAGACTGTGATCACCGAGAATGTGCCCTGAGAGCACTGGGCGTGTGGCCGTGCGAGCCAACGCCTGTGATGCGATGTATATTGATATACTGCTTGGTTGTGCTAATAAATGCAGGGAAGGAGCATCGCCGCCCCGATTTGGTGGCGGGATCGTTATAATTTGGTCAGCATTGCTGACCGTTGCCTTGTTTGCCACCGTGCGGTGGTTTGTTGTTTGTAGGTGCTGCTGGACCAAGCAGTCAATAGCGGGCAAAAGCCCGAATTGCGAAGCCGGCCCTCGAAGGCCTAATTGGAGTGTTTATTGTTTTTACTCATGTATGACCGGCCTGCGTGCCATGGTTTGTAAAACATCTAATATCAAAGTAAACAATTTTGTAAGGCCTTAAGGCTTGTACTCGTGTATGTACGACATTCCTATCTTTGTTGGTTAGTGGACATTCATGCTTTTGTGCTGGGTTCTTTATTGCAACTTATTAAACTGCTTCTGCTAGAATGCTTTGTGTAGGATGTTATGATTGGTTGGATGGTTCACATGAGTAACCACCCGGTCTGTCTGTGGTATATGGCGTCGGGCCCCGGCCGGACCTACTGCTATATGTTATGTGACGGATAGGGGGTGTTACAATTTGGTATCAGACTACTGGTTTTGGTCGGTCTTAAATTGAATTCGTGGGCGAATTCTTTTTAAGGGGTGGTGAGCACATGTGTGTGCGTCATCGTTATAACAGTAAACGAACCCATAAATGTCCACTTAGGAATGAAAATACACGTGTTTGAGGAACCTGCGTGTTCCTATAATTGCTATTTGCAATTTTATTTGGTCTCTTAACGTTGTTTTGTACCACTATAGGGGACCCGAGGTGGTGCTGGGCCGTCGGAACGTCGAGTTTCTGAGGCTAGCAGTGCACCTAATGAAGCTCCTGCAACACCTCTGTCGGCGGAGACCATAAGATTGGTGGCCGAAGCAGTGTTGGCCATGATGAATGCGCAGCCTGCAAGGCAAACGCAGTAGCCCGCTCCTGTGATGGAGCAGGTACCGCTGCAAGAGGATGAGCCGAGGAGAGTGGAACAAGTGGTAGTGGAACCGTTGGTGCCAAGGAGGGCAACCGAGAGGCAGCTCAAGCATGTCATGAGCTTTAATCCTCCGGTATTCTCGGGGTTGGGAACCCCATCTCAAGCTGAAGACTGGCTCTCCAGGGCGAAGAGAGTCATGACAGCAACAGAGACGGAGGAGTGGCAAATGACCACCATTGCTACGTTCCTTTTGGACGGGGAAGCGAGAATGTGGTGGGAAGGATTGGAGCTGCAACTATTGAGAGGTAGGCAACTTGTTGATGTCTCGATGGAGGAGTTCTCGAGACTGTTCTTGGCTAGATACCTCCCTTCGGTGCAGAGGATAGCGTTGGAGAACAAGTTCCTGAAGTTGGTTCAAGGTGAGAAGAGCGTGGATGAATATCTCCATGAATTTACCCGTTTGAGTCGATATGCTAGCTCCACCATCGCGGATCAGGAGTGCAAGACGAATCGATTCTACGAAGGCTTGAGAGATGAGTTGAGATTACTGCTCTCGGGGCCGATGACGCAGGGTTTCTTGGCCTTGGTCAACATGGCCCGGTCCTTGGAGAAGGACATGAATAACGTACAAGCAAAGAAAAGCTTGGGTGACAAGAAGTCTCAATTCAGAGTGCCGACTACTTCAAAGTCCGGCTATCGAAGGTCCTTCAAGAAGCAAAGGACTTTGGGTCCAGCTCCTTCTGGTGCTTCTGGGGCGACTACGGGTCGGACCCCGGGCGCATGTTTCACTTGCGGAAATACGGGGCACTTTGCCCGCGATTGTTGGAGCGGACGTCCCAAGTCTGAGAGAAGGCCAGGAGCGACTTATGAAGATAAGGGCAAGGCGGTGGAGTCAACCGCGTCCCATTATGCTCTGGCCCAACCGAAGGTTTATAATCTTGGCCAACAGGAGGCCATTAAACAGGCGGATGTGGTGACAGGTACGGTTTAAATTTATAGCAAGTCGATTTCTCTAAATACTTGTTATGCACATATTACCTTACCACTGCTTGTTTAGGATTTGTTTTGATTTGTGAAAATCCGGCAAGAGCACTCTTCGATACGGGAGCTTCACACTCCTTCTTGTCCGAAGGATTTATATCACGCATCGGAGCCCCTTCTTCGATGGCAAAGGATAGGTTGGACGTGTTGTTGCCCAATGGGTGTTCGATGCGAGCGGATAGGATCTGCAGTGTTAAGATTCGCATTGGGAATCAAGAGTTTGATCTGCAGGCGTCGTTACTTCTGTTGGTGGAGTTCGACGTTGTTTTTGGCATGGACTGGCTCTCGGAGCAGCAAGCCTATATTGATTGCGGTCGCAAGGATGTGAAGTTGGGAGCAAGTCGTGAGACGACTTTCACGGGCTTAAAGGGGTCGAGCAAGACGTTGATGTCTGCTCTTCAGGTGGTGAAGGCGGTTCGTGCCGGTGCAGAACTGTTCTTTACACTAGTGGAGGTTGCAAAGCCAAAGCCCGCGTTGGATAGTATTTTAGTGGTATCGGAGTACCCTGATGTGTTCCCTAGAGATCTTTCTGGAGCCCGCCTCAACGAGTGATAGATTTCACGATTGAGCTAGTGTCAGGTGCAAAGCCTGTGTCACGATCTCCGTATCGGCTAACGCCTAAGGAAATGGCGGAGCTGAAAGTTCAACTGCAAGAGTTATTGGAGCAAGGGTATGTGCGCCCGAGTTCTTCGCCTTGGAGCGCGTCGGTCCTCTTTGTTAAGAAGAAGGACGGAAGCTTGAGGCTATGTATTGAATATCGGGAGCTCAACAAATTGACGGAGAAGAACAAGTACCCGATCCCCCGGATCGATGATCTTTTTGATCAGTTGGTCGGGTCGACGGTGTACTCGAAGTTAGATCTCAAGTCTGGGTACTATCAACTGCGAATAAGGGAGAGCGATATCCCGAAGACAGCGTTCAGTACGAGATACGGGCATTATGAGTTTACGGTCATGTCGTTTGGGCTGACTAATGCGCCGTCAGTGTTCATGGATTTGATGAACAGGACATTCAGGGAGTACTTGGACCATTTTGTGATCGTCTTCATCGACGATATTTTGGTGTACTCGTAGAGTGAGGAAGATCACTTCAAGCATCTTCATTTGGTTTTGGAGACGCTAAGGAGGAATCATCTGTATGCCAAGTTCTCGAAGTGCGAGTTTTGGTTATCCTCAGTGGCGTTCCTCGATCATATAGTGAGTGGAGAGGGTATTGCGGTGGATCCGGCGAAGATTATTGCGATACGGGAGTGGCCTGAGCTTTCTACGGTAGCGGTAGTCCGGAGCTTTCTGGGGCTTGCCGGCTATTATAGGCGCTTCGTAGAGAACTTCTCGCGGATAGCGTTACCTCTCACTACTTTGACGAGGAAGGAGCAGAAGTTCGTGTGGACGCCGGAGTGCGCGCGAGCTTTTGAGGAGTTGAAATGTCGGTTGACCACGGTACCTGTGCTGAGTTCGCCGATTGGGACCGAAGGCTATGAGATATATAGCGATGCTTCGGGCAGCGGTTTGGGTTGCGTGCTACTGCAACACGGAAGTGTGATAGCTTATGGCTCGAGACAGCTAAAAGTGCACGAGAGGAATTCTCCGGTCCATGACTTGGAGTTAGCGGCGGTGATTTTTTCCTTGAATCTGTGGAGGCATTATTTGTACGGTGTGAAGATTGATATCTACACCGATCATAAGAGCCTGAAGTATCTGATTGATCAGAAAGATCTGAATATGCGGCAACGTAGATGGATGGAGTTCCTGGGGGACTATACGTTCAAGATCCACTATGTGCCTGGTAAAGCTAATGCGGTTGCGGACGCGTTGAGTCGTCGAGCCCCAGCTCAAGCCAATTGGCTATCGGTGCATGATGAGCGGTTGGTGCGGGAGTTGGAGGCGTTGGAGATTGTTTGTGCGGATAGGCAATCTAGTGCTGAAGCAGTACTGAATTAGACTGAAATCCAATATGACCTGGCTGATCGGATTCGGCAGGCTTTGGATATGGATGTCCATATGAATCAGTTCATGATAGAGGCTCTGGATGGGTCAAATTCCCAATTCGTTGTGGAGGACGGATTGCTTTGGAAAGACGGTCGTCTGTGCGTCCCAAGTGTGGGAAATTTGCGGGTGGAATTGTTGTACGAGGCACACCATACCAAGTACTCGATTCACTCGGGGAGCACGAAGATGTACCGTGATGTAAAGAAACTGTTTTGGTGGCCGGGTTTGAAAAAGGATGTGGCGCTCTACGTGGCGAAGTGCCAAACTTGCGCCTTGGTGAAGGCGGAGTGCCAAAAGTCGGGAGGATTTCTGAAGTCCTTGCCTATTCCGGAGTGGAAATTCGACGACATCTCGATGAACTTTATGCACGGTTTGCCGAGATCGCAAAAGGGGAACGACGCCATTTGGGTGATCATAGATCGGTTAACAAAGGTGTCGCATTTCATTCTGCATAGGAAGGATGATCCGGTGGAGAAATTGGCAAAACTATATGTGGATAATATAGTGTGGCTTCATGGTGTGCCCCACAGCATCGTGAGTGACCGAGATGGGCGGTTCACGTCCAATGATTGGAGGCTTGTGCAACAAATGTTGGGAATAAAGCTAAAATTCAGCACAGCCTTCCACCCGCAAACGGATGGGCAGACCGAGAGGGTCAATAGAACTATGGAAGACATGCTTCGCATGCGTGTCTTGGATTTTGGGAAGCAATGGGAAGACCACCTTTATTTGGTGGAGTTCGCATACAATAATAGCTACCAAGAGAGCATTCAAATGGCGCCCTTTGAGGCCCTATATGGTAGAAAATGTCGCACGTCGTTGTCTTGGTTAGAAACGGGTGAGTCAAAGTTGTATAAGCGAGTAGAAGTGGAGGATGCTACTTCTTTGGTGAGAACCATACGGAAGAGGTTGCTTATCGCTCAAGACCGGCAAGCGAAGTATTATAATGCCAAGCACAGGAACGTGGAGTTCGCTGTGGGCGATTGGGTGTACTTAAAGATCAAGCCGTTCAATGGTGTCTCGCGGGTGCGGCGATTGAAAAAGCTAAGCCCGAGGTACCTTGGACCGTTTGAGGTTTTGGAGCGAGTTGGTTAAGCAGCCTATCGGTTGAAGCTTTCAGTGGAGCTTGGTGGATTACATGATGTATTCCATATTTCGGTGCTTCGGAAGGCGGTGCAAGAGCCTTCGCAAGTTATCGTGGTTGATCAAGTGCCGGTGGATAGTGGGCTGATGACGAAGGTCAAGCCCGTACGGATTGAGGACTCGGAGGTCAAGCAGCTACGCAATAAAGAGATTAGGATGGTCAAGGTCCGATGGGACAATTGCGGTCGTGAGGAGCTCTCTTGGGAACGAGAGCAGACTATGCTTGACGAGTATCCGGAGTTGTTCCGCTCAGGTATAAATTTTGGTTTTGTACATGTCTTTCCTTTATATATAATTTCGTGGACGAAATTCTTTTAAGAGGGGGAGAGTTGTAACACCCCGAAACTCAAAGGAGCGACGGGTGACGTTTTGGGCCAGTTTTGGGTTCTGGCAGGAGGAACACGGCCTGGGACACGGGCGTGTCCCAGGGCGTGTCAGTCTAGTGTCGTCGAGTTGGTCGAGAGGTCGACGAATTTCACTCGACGTTGTGTCGAGACAGGGCACACGGCCTGCGACACGGGCGTGTCGCAGGGCGTGTCGACCCGTGTCGACACTTAGCCGCGAAGTCGACATTTTGCGTTCGACGAAGTGTCGAGACATGGCACATGGCCTGCGACACGGGCGTGTCGCAGGGCGTGTCGACCCGTGTCGACACTCGTCCCGGGGAGTCGACTAATTTTGCTCGACGAGCGTCGAGACAAGGCACACGGCCTAGGACACGGGCATGTCCGAGGCCGTGTCGTGAGGTCGACGATCTTCGCTCGACGAAGTGTCGAGTGTCGAGACCGAGAACACGGCCTGGAGCCCAGGCATGTTCAAGAGGACATGGGTCCAGACACGGGCGTGTCCAAGAACCCGTGTAGTTCTCGGGTTGATTTCGGGATAAATCGATGGGGGTACACGCCGGCCACACGGCCGTGTCAGGTGGAACACGGGCATGTCAGGTCGAACACGGGCGTGTTCGATACCCGTGTGTTGTTCCAGGCTAGCCGATTTTGACGGCGAATGAGTCACACGGCCTTGGACACGGGCGTGTGCCAGGCCGTGTGCTGTCCAGATTGGGCATTTCAGTCCTGAATCAAAGCCATTCATTTCTTTATTTTGGGATCCAACGGCTGGTGGTTGTTCCTGATGTGATATACACGGGATTGGGCCTTTGAAACCCTCACTTTTCATGAGTGGTTATCTTTCTAAAGCTTAGAGAGAGAGGAGAGCCAAGGGGAGAAGGAGAAGCTAGTTCCTGTCATTGGAGGAGCTTCGGAGCTCCGAATCGCGAGCCGACTCCGGATCCATAGAGGCAAAGAGAGTGCGGTGGTTTTCATCCGCTTGCTTTTCCATGGCGCCAAAGAGGAACACTAGGGTAACGATCCTCTACTTGAGCATGTGAAGCTCTTCTTCTTGGCATAGGAAGCCCGCTCTCGCGAGTTTGCGGTGAGTTGGAGACATTCCTATGGGTAGACATGAATAGTCCCCGTTGTGTAGAGTCCGTAGCAAGAACGGACATAGGCATGATGTGTGAAGCCTACCCGGACATGTTGGTCTGGATCGGTGATGTTGCATTGCATAAATGGCCGGAGAAGACTCCGTGCGAATGTTTGTTTTCGGGTTTTCTATGTGGTAGATTGCAACTGGGAGTCTTGGGGATTAACCCTAAGGTGCACCCGGAAAACTGGGCAGATGCGAGATCTTGCCAACTTGGTGGCCTGAGAGCCAACTGGAACATAACCAGGTTATGTGAAATGTGATGGAAACGGGACTCGGGAGAAGTTTGACCCGCGCAAATGGCTTAAACTGCCGTTGCGATGTGAGCACGGGTTAGGCGAAACCGTACCCGCTCTTTGTCGTTCGGTTAAAGAGTCCTAAAGTTAACTTGGCACTTACCATTGGCATAGAGGGAGGGTCTTAGGCAGTGGCCATAAAGACCAATTACTCACGAGAGACTGCCGTCCTGGGGACGGTGGTGAGTCGGCAGACTTAGACTGTGATCACCGAGAATGTGCCCTGAGAGCACGGGGCGTGTGGTCGTGCGAGCCAATGCCTGTGATGTGATGTATATTGATATACTGCTTGGTTGTGCTAATAAATGCAGGGAAGGAGCATCGCCGCCCCGAGTTGGGGGCGAGATCGTTATAATTTGGTCAGCATTGCTGACCGTTGCCTTGTTTGCCACCGTGCGGTGGTTTGTTGTTTGCAGGTGCTGCTGGACCAAGTGGTCAATAGCGGGCAAAAGCCCGAATTGCGAAGCCGGACCTCAAAGGCCTAATTGGAGTGTTTATTGTTTTTACTCATGTATGACCGGCCTGCGTGCCGTGGTTTGTAAAACATGTAATATCAAAGTAAACAATTTTGTAAGGCCTTAAGGCTTGTACTCGTGTATGTACGACATTCCTATCTTTGTTGGTTAGTGTACATTCATGCTTTTGTGCTGGGTTCTTTATTGCAACTTATTAAACTGCTTCCGCTAAAATGCTCTGTGTAGGACGTTATGATTGGTTGGATGGTTCCCATGAGTAACCACCCGGTCTGTCTGTGGTATATGGAGTCGGGCCCCGGCCGGACCTACTGCTATATGTTATGTGACGGATAGGGGGTGTTACAATGCAGACTTAACATCCATTTGGTAGATTTTAAATCTCTTGTATACATCTTTTGTAAGGAATAGTCTAATTGACTCAAGGATATCAACTATTACAAAGGTTTGATCAAAATCAATACCTTCCTCTTATCTGTATCCCTTAATAACAAGTCTAGATTTATTTTTCATGATACCACCATTCTCATCAAGATTATTTCTATAAATCCATTTGGTTCCAATGATGTTATGTTCATGTGGTTTGGGAACCAACTTCTAGACATTGCACCTCTAAAACAGGTTCAGTTCTTCTTGTATAACCACAATCCAAAATGGATCTATGTCAGTATCTCAAATTTCTTCGGTTCAACTTGAGACATAAAGCTTGAATACATGACGATGTTGAGGGTTTCGCTCCTTGTTATAACACCTTGCTTTGTATCTCTTATGATTTGATCTCCGGGATGATCTCTCAAGTATCTGGCAGTAGCTGACATTCTATCCTCAACACCTTAAATTTTAGTTACTGGATCCTGATGATCTTCATCAATGTCCAGTGCACTTGGACCTTCTTTAGGATTGATCGCACCATCACTTTCCTCTTGTACAGTAGGAGGAGTCTCATTGATGCCTAGCTTATCTAACTTCAATTTTGCAATTGCAGTTCTAGAGGAGCTTGGTAGCTCATTGTGAATCATGGAAGACTCATCAAATACTACATTGATAGACTATTCTACAACTTGGTTCTTCAAGTTGTAGACTTTATAGTGTTTATTATGGTTGTTGTGCCCAACAAAAATTCCCTCATAGGATTTGACAGCAAACTTTGTCAAGTAGAAATTCTCATTATTGAGCACAAAGCATTTGCTTCCAAAGATCCTGATATACGCAAGATTTGGTTTGCTGTCTTTCATAATCTCATAGGGAGTCTTTTTGTGATACTTGTTGGTATTTGATCTGTTTAGGACATGACAGGCAGTGTTTACTACCTTAACCCAGAAGTATTCTGGGAGAGAAGTGTCACAGAGTAATGTCCTACCAGCCTCTATAATAGTCATGTTCTTCTTCTCAACTATCCCATTTTGATGGGGTATCCTTGGAGAATAAAACTCCTGAAAAATGACTTGCTCTTCATAGAACTTGTCATTCCTTCTGATTGAAATTTATTACCACATGTTAACCTAGAAATCGGTGATCCTTCCCAAGGTAGTCAGCTTGCTAGTGACGGCCTGCTCCAGACTCTCCCTGGAGGTCGCGACAAGTCCAAGTGTGGGCAGACAGACTTTTATGTCCGCCCAGGACGCGCGGCTAGCGCGGACTCACCGGTCTGACCACCCAGGTCATGCAACAGCCGCCTGCTCTGTAGGGGGTGCGGACTGCTTCCTCAGTCCACCCCTGCAGGTCGCTCGGTTTGGTCAGCTAACTGCATCATGGTTTTACCCATTCCGATAGGTGGACTACCCAGCTGTGGCGGACTCGGATTCCAATCCACCGAGACCGCCATGTAGCTGCATGAGGTTCCTCCAGCCTCCACGCTAGGCGACCTACCTCTAGGTCAATCAATGCCAGGAGACTTGCCTCCAGGTCGCCCAACAACGACAACCCTCCAAGTCATTCAACCCTAGGTGACCTGCCTCTACATCACTCAAAAACGAGGCAAAAGGTCGCCCACTAGGGGCGGCAACCTCCAGGCTGCCCGGCAGGGGCGGCAAGCCTGACCATTACTACAGGAGGTGGACTTCAGCAAAGGTAACAACCTGCTTCTTAAAAAACCCGAGGGTTGCTCAACATAAAGCTTTTCTTAACTAAAACACATATTCAGGAAAATAAATATTAACAAAACCCGAGGGTTTCTCAACATAGACCTCCTCTTTTAGATCACCATTAAGGAAGGTAGACTTAACATCCATTTGGTAGATCTTAAATCTCTTGTATACATCATTTGTAAGGAATAGTCTAATTGACTCAAGGATATCAACTAATACAAAGGTTTAATAAAAATCAATACCTTCCTCTTATCTGTATCCCTAGATAACAAGTCTAGCTTTATTTTTGATGATACCACCATTCTCATCAAGCTTATTTCTATAAATCCATTTGGTTCCAATGATGTTATGTTCATGTGGTTTGGGAACCAGCTTCTAGACATTGCACCTCTAAAATTGGTTCAGTTCTTCTTGCATAACCACAATCCAAAATGGATCTATGTCGGTATCTTCAAATTTCTTCGGTTCAACTTGAGACAGAAATCTTGAATACATAACAATGTTGAGGGTTTTGCTCCTTATTGTAACACCTTGCTTTGCATCTCCTATGATTAGATCTCTGGGATGATCTCTCAAGTGTCTGGAAGTAGCTAGCATTCTATCCTCAACACCTTAAATTTTAGTAACTGGATCCTGATGATCTTCATCAATGTCCAGTGCACTTGGACCTTCTTTAGGATTGATCACACCATCACTTTCCTCTTGTACAGTAGGAGGAGTCTCATTGATGCCTAGCTTGTCTAACTTCAATTTTGCACTTGCAGTTCTAGAGGAGCCTGACAGCTCATTGTGAATCATGGAAGACTCATCAAATACTACATTGATATACTATTCTACAACTTGGTTCATCAAGTTGTAGACTTTATAGGGTTTGTTATGGTTGTTGTACCCAACAAAAATTCCCTCATAGGATTTGGCAGCAAACTTTGTCAAGTAGGAATTCTCATTATTAAGAACAAAGCATTTGCTTCCAAAGATCATGATATAGGCAAGATTTGGTTTTCTGTCTTTCATAATCTCATAGGGAGTCTTTTTGTGATACTTGGTGATAGTTGATCTGTTCAGGAAATGACAGGCAGTGTTTACTACCTCAGCCCAGAAGTATTCTGGGAGAGAAGTGTCACTGAGTAATGTCCTGCCAGCCTCTATGAGAGTCATGTTCTTCTTATCAGCTATCCCATTTTGCTGGGGTATCCTTGGAGAATAAAACTCCTGAAAAATGACTTGCTCTTCATAGAACTTGTCATTCCTTCAGATTGAAATTTATTACCATGTGTTAACCCAGAAATCGGCGATCCTTCCTAAGGTAACCAGCTTGCTAGTGGCAGCCTGCTCCAGATTCTCCCTGGAGGTCGCGACCATTCTAAGTGTGGATGGACAGACTTCTATCTCCGCCCAGGCCGTGCGGCTAGGGCGGACTCACCGGTCTGACCGCCCAGGTCGCGCAACAGCCGCCTGCTATGCAGGGGGTGCGGACTGCTTCCTCAGTCCACCCCTGCAGGTCGCGCAGTTTGGTCAGCTAACCGCATCATGGTTTTCCCCATTCCGATAGGTGGACTACTCAGCTATGGCGAACTCGGATTCCAATCCACCTAGACTGCCATATAGTCGCATAAGGGTCCTCCAGCCTCTACACTAGGCAACCTGCCTCTAGGTCGCCCAACGCCAGGAGACCTGCCTCCAGGTCACCCAACAACGACAACCCTCCCGGTCGTTCAACCCTAGGCGACCTGCCTCCAGGTCGCTCAACAATGAGATAAAAGGTCGCCCACCAGGTGCGGCAACCTCCAGGCCACCCACCAGGGGCGGCAACCTCCAGGCCGCCCAGCAGGGACGGCAAGCCTGACCATTACTACAGGAGGCGGACTTCAGCAAAGGTGGCAACCTGCTTCTTAAAAAACCCTAGGGTTGCTCAACATAAAGCTTTTCTTAACTAAAACAAATATTCAGGAAAATAAATATTAACAAAACCCAAGGGTTGCTCAACATAGACCTCCTCTTTTAGATCACCGTTAAGGAAGGTAGACTTAACATCCATTTGGTAGATCTTAAATCTCTTATATACATCATTTGTAAGGAATAGTCTAATTGACTCAAGGATATAAACTAGTACAAAGGTTTGATCAAAATCAGTACCTTCCTCTTGTCTGTATCCCTTGATAACAAGTCTAGCTTTATTTTTGATGATACCACCATTCCCATCAAGCTTATTTCTATAAATCCATTTGGTTCCAATGATGTTATATTCATGTGATTTGGGAACCAGCTTCTAGATATAGCACCTCTAAAACCGGTTCAGTTCTTCTTGCATAACCACAATCCAAAATGGATCTATGTCGGTATCTTCAAATTTCTTCAGTTCAACTTGAGATAGAAAGCTTTAATACATGACAATGTTGAGGCTTCCACTCCTTGTTGTAATACCTTGCTGTGCATCTCCTATGATTAGATCTCCGAGATGATCTCTCAAGTGTCTGGCAGTAGCTGGCATTCTATCCTCAACACCTTAAATTTTAGTTACTTGATCCTGATGATCTTCATCAATGTCCAGTGCACTTGGACCTTCATCAGGATTGATCGTACCATCACTTTCCTCTTGTATAATAGGAGTCTCATTGATGCCTAGCTTGTCTAACTTCAATTTTTCACTTGCAGTTCTTAGAGGAGCTTGGCAGCTCATTGTGAATCATGGAAGACTCAACAAATACTACATTGATAGAATATTCTACAACTTGGTTCTTCAAGTTGTAGACTTTATAGGATTTGTTATGGTTGTTGTACCCAACAAAAATTCCCTCATAGGATTTGACAGCAAACTTGTCAAGTAGGAATTCTCATTATTAAGTACAAAACATTTGCTTCCAAAGATCCTGATATAGGCAAGATTTGGTTTGTTGTCTTTCATAATCTCATAGGGAGTCTTTTTGTGATACTTGTTGATAGTTGATTTGTTCAGGACATGACAGACAGTGTTTACTAACTCAACCCAGAAGTATTCTGGGAGAGAAGTGTCACTAAGTAATGTCCTGCCAAGCTCTATGAGAGTCATGTTCTTCTTCTCAGCTATCCCATTTTGCTGGGGTATCCTTGGAGAATAAAACTCCTGAAAATTGACTTGCTCTTCATAGAACTTGTCATTCCTTCAGATTGAAATTCATTACCATGTGTTAACCCAGAAATCGACGATTCTTCCCAAGGTAGCCAGCTTGCTAGTGGCTGCATGCTCCAGATTCTCCCTGGAGGTCCCGACCAGTCCAAGTGTGGGCGGACAGACTTCTATGTCTGCCCAGACCGTGCGGCTAGGGCGGACTCACCGGTCTAACCTCCTAGGTCGCGCAACAGCCGCTTGCTCTATAGGGGGTGCGGACTGCTTCCTCAGTCCACCCCTACAGGTCACGTGATTTGGTCAGCTAACCGCATCATGGTTTTCCCCATTTTGATAGGTTGACTACCCAGCCGTGGCGGACTCAGATTCCAATCTGTCGAGACCGTCATATAGCCGCATGAGGGTCCCCCAGCCTCTACGCTAAGCGACCTGCCTCTCGGTCGCTCAATGCCAGGATACCTGCCTCCAGGTCACCCAACAACGACAACCCTCCAGGTCATTCAACCCTAGGAAACCTGCCTCCAGGTCGCTCAATAATGAGACAAAAGGTCACGCACCAGGGGTGGCAACCTCCAGGCCACCCAGCAGGGGCGGCAAGCCTGACCATTACTACAAGAGGCGGACTTCAGCAAGGGTGGCGACCTGCTTCTTCAGCCCACCAGGTTGCCCAGTCGGTCAACTCACCCGCCTACAGTTCGCAGACTCTCTCAGTCCGCCCAAGGATCGTGGACCAGCTCCGTCAATCCACAAACAACTTGTGGACTCGTCTTCAGTCCGCAAGATCATCAACTCACCAAGAGAAGCCTTCAGCAGAAGCAGACTCGTCTCGTCTGCCGCAGGCTGGGCAGACTTCTAGTCCGCCACCGAGCCCTCCAGCTTTCTGCCAGCAAACTTCCCTACAGCAGAGGCGGACTCGCTCCGCAGCCGTCAATCAGCTTTCCAACCGCTCCTTTCCAGTGAGGGGCGGACTACTCCTCAACACGCACACCTTGGCGTGGGCTCACTCAGCACAGTAGAGGCGGACTCGTCCCAGCCCGCCAAGCAACAGATCATCTCCAGAAGACAAGTCCCTGACCACGCGACCTGGCGCGGACTCCAAGTTCTACTCGCGCAAATCACTGACACCTTTCCTTAGCCGCCAGCTTCCCCTATATACCATTTATTTGCTTTCTATGTAAAGGTGTATCTCAAGCTGTAATAATTGAATATTAATCAAAGGAAAGCCAGTCGCAAGAGTGACATTTAAGCCGCGAAGGGCGAAGTCTGTTGTTGTCACTGCTAGCGGCCCATCTTCTTCTCAACTCACTACTCTCGGCATCAACCTGCAAGCACAACCATCAAAGTAACCGTCTGCTCGACAGATCCTGATAACCCTCTCGACCATCTCCACACTCGGATCAACAACCTCCTTTCCTCTCCTTTATCCCCGCAACCCTTGATCAAGTGCTTGCTCCACTCTCGAGCACTTAGAAGCTTCTCCTTGTATTCACAAAAACCTCTCATCTATCCCCGCAACCTTCTCTTCAATCATCCTTTCTTGTGAGACCGAACACACCCGTTAGCTGCTGGTGCCTGCGACAACCTTGTCCCCTCTCCGTTTCTGAGCATCAATAGTTAACACGCGGCCTTCAGATCCAAACAGACGGTGAAAACCAGTTAGCCATGTCAGATCATCAATCAGCAGAGAACTTTGATCTAAGTCCTGGTGAGGAGTCACTTTGGGAAGCCTTGGAGCAATCACGCTGTGAAACCGCCCAACAGTTCCAGGCAATCAACCAAACTCTAGCTACAATCGCGCAGCGATTGGAGATGCAATCAATAGCAACACCTGTTACTCCAGTCAATCCAAGACCAATACTAGAGAATCATCAAGCTTATCCTCTGGCATATCCTCCTCCTTACATACCAACCTTTCCGTAAGGGCCTACAGCCCCTTTGCGACCTCAAAATGATGAGTTTGCACCTCGTCAAAACTTCTTCCGGGAAGCTGCCCGGGGAAATCCAGCAAGATTTCTGAATTTTCAGTGAAGTCATCCTTACTCATAAGCTCCTGCCTTTGCTCCTCCTACAGTATTTTTCCCTTCTATCCTCATGCTCCTTTTGCAGCTACAACTTATGCTCCCTTCTTTCCTTATGTTGTAGGAGAGCAAGAAGAGCAGTCACCATTTTCAGAGAATGTTCGTCATGAGCCAACTCCAGCCAATTTCAGAGAGCCGCAGTTACCAATTTACACTGGAGAGACTGATCCAATAAAGTATCTTCAAGCTGTTGAATCAGCTGTAGCTCTCAAGACTCTCTCAGATGCTAGTTGCTACTAAGTGCAAGCTCCTTATTACAACCTTTGATGGACAAGTGAGGGATTGGTTCTATGGTATGCGCCCTCACTCCATCACTTCCTTTGCTGATCTGCGAAGGGAGTTCTTGATCGGGTTTTCTACTTCAACAAAGAGAAAGGGCGGTCCAGAAACCCTCTTTGAGATTAGCCAACGAGAGAACGAGAGTTGGTCTCAGTTTGTAGATCGGTTCCAGAAAGAAATCTTGGACATTGAGATCATTGATAAAGAGATGTATCGGGTGGCTCTAAAGCATGGTCTACATGAAGGGCCACTCAAGTTTGAAGCTAATGTTCGAGCACCAAGAACTTATCAAGAGTTGATTGCCTTAGCCAACTCATATATTCGAGGTGAGAAGAGCAACCCCAGCTTTATCTCCAGGCTTATAGTGGAGAAGGATTCTTCTTATTACAAGCAACCACCGAGATCTCCTTGGAATGATTTTCCATTCCACTCAAGGAAGGGAAAGAGATTTCAACGCCATCGACCCCCCTTCCCGAGTCATGATCGTGATCAAGATCAATTACTACTACTACCAGCTCCATCTTCACAAACAGCTTTGATTCATCAGCAACACAATGATGACTTTCAAGAATCTGAACTAGATGAGGCAATGTAAGAAGTAAGCCAAGTCATGAAGGGTATGGCTAATTTCAAAAGGCCTTACCAGCCAGCTGATCAAAGGTCTAAAGACTCGGACCCATACTGCGAATTCCATAAAGAGCCAGGTCATTTAACTAAAAACTGTCGAACACTTCGTCAACTGGTATAAAGGATGCTGAGGCAGGGTAAGATGCATGACTTGCTCCCCAAAGATGACCACACTGATCCATCAACCTCAAAGGGTAAAGAGGTTGTAGACACTCCTTGCTGGTTATGAGGAGTGAGCCAAATCAACGAGTACCCTAGCCTCGTTATTGATGATACCATTGATGTCGTTGACGAGGGCAAGTTTGGAAGACTATTCTGAGCTGAAGAAGAACAACGCCAAGTCCTCAAGGCTCCTCACAACCATTAACGGTTACTCTTATTTTACTTTTTCATGTTTCAAACATTTTCTCTCAAAAACACTTCTAAGTGTTGTTTCTTTTCAATAAAGTTTACGTCAACGATCCCATACTGACACTTTTCCCTCTTTGGAGTGCTTCCTTCTCTATTTTCTCTTTGCCAAAGAGATCACTGAACCACCGAGACATCGCCGAGTCTTGCTATAGGCCCCCTCAAGATTGGACTCCGGCGTAAGGCCACAATGACCACATATCGCGGGGAGTGTTCGCATATGTATAGTGGGATCTGTCCAACTCTCATGCGGTGGAATACAGGACTTTGGATCCTAGCCGGTAACTAACACAAAGCGGTTATCAAAGGAGGTCCCATGTGTTAGCTCTGTTGTGCTTCGCAAAGGATATATTACAGTTATGATGATCTTTCCTTAACAAGCAATAACGATCAAGTGTAGTCTTGTCTCTTCGATCATCTCATGATTGTAATAGTCGAATACTCTATGGTACTCTCAATCTGTTCTTTCATGGGGCCCACAACTCTGCTGATCTTTTCCATAGGAGAGCAATGTTATAAACCACTTGGCGCACCTGGCCTGATTGATCAGCGATGTTGTAACCTGAGGCATGAGAGTAGTGTATCTAACGTCCTTCTCAGTATTTCCTATGTTTTTTCTCTTTTGTGCCTTTCTAAAGGATGTGCGGCCAGCCCGCTCTTAGTAGAACTATACTCGTGATGACCTTCCTCGGGCAAGCGATACATAAGGACCACGGGTGATCTCCTGTGGCAGCATCCAGTCTTTCTTGGTTATCTCAGAGTATAGACCTCTTTTTATCAACTGCCTCTTTCACAGGTTAACAGGTTAAATCTGATCTATTAAAAGGATTTGCAGCATTCATTTTTGCTTATACTCATCTTATATGCATTGATTGCTAAAAGCTCTATCAGATGATGATTTACAAAGCTCTATATTACTCATCAGATATTAATGGTGCCGATCATTAATCAAAGTATATGGTTCTCTTTGATTAACAAGCTATGCTGTTGGAGTCTAATTAAGATGGTTTCTTATTGATCTGGACTTCAAATTCAATATAAGATCATTATCGCAGCTTGGTCTTTACTCGATTATCAGTAGAACCCGTCAGACACCTCTTCTGCTATCCGATCATATCTATCTTATCATATTAACAGATAGCATTTGTAAGTTCCCTTCAGGTACTTGCAGCTTACTTTCATATATTATATCTGTTTCTAACTCTTTTCTTGTAGAGTTTAGCAGATACTTGTAAGTTCCCTTCAGGTACTTGCAGATTATTTTCATATATCATATCTGCTTATAACTCTTTTCTTACAGAGTTTAGCAGGTATTTGCAAGTTCCATCATGGTACTTGCAGTTTAGATTTTCTATTATATCTGCTTCAAACTCTTTTCTTGTAGAGTTTAGCAGGTATTTGCAAGTTCCATCCAGGTACTTGCAGTTTAGCTTTTTTATTATATTTGCTTCTAATTCTTTTCTTGCAGAGTTTAGTAGGTATTTGCAAGTTTTCTTCAGGTACTTACAAATTATTTTCATATATCATATCTACTTCTAACTCTTTTCTTGCAGATTTTAGCAGGTATTTGCAAGTTCCTTGTAGGTACTTGCAGTTTACTTTCATATATCATATCCGCTCATAACTCTTTTCTTGTAGAGTTCAGCAGATGCTTGCAAGTTTCCTTCAGGTACTTGCAGCTTACTTTCATATATCATATCTGCTTCTAACTCTTTTCTTGTAGATATTAGCAGATGCTTGTAAGTTTCCTTTAGGCACTTGCAGCTTACCTGCATATATACCATCATATCTGTGTATAACTTCTCTCTTGCAGAAACTAACAGACGCTTGCAAGTCCCCTTCAGATACTTGCAGCTTATTTTTCTTTCATTCCTACCACTTACTCTTCCTTTTGCAGAGGATAACAGGTGCTTGCAAGCCTCTGTCAGGTATTTTCAAGCAATTAGTATTTTGTGCTTTTCTCCTCATCTTTGTTTTGTAGAGCTCAGTGGAAGGCATTCATGTCTTCTTCATCTTGTAAAGGCAATCCAGGTACACACAAGATGTACCATCCTTTCTTTGCTTGCATTAACTTTGCCTTTGGAGGAGAAAGACAGGCATTAACAAACTCCTTCTAAGGAGAGACATCAGGTTTTATCTCTCCTTACCTCTTACGTTTTTAAGTGGTGGATCATGATTTTCGTGGGTCTCCTATTTTTTTGAAGTTCCCTTCGGGACTTAAAAAAGTGCGGGGATTATGTTAACCTAGAAATCGGTGATCCTTCCTAAGGTACCAGCTTGCTAGTTACGGCCTGCTCCAGATTCTCCCTGGAGGCCGCAACCAGTCCAAGTGTGGGTGGACAGACTTCTCTGAACGCCCAGGCCATGTGGCTAGGGTGGACCCGCCGGTCTGACCGCCTAGGTCGTGCAGCAGCTACCTGCTCTATAGGGGGTGCAGACTGCTTCCTTAGTCCACCCCTGCAGGCAGCGCAGTTTGGTCAGCTAACCACATCATGGTTTTCCCCATTCCGACAGGTGGACTACCCAGCTGTGGCGGACTCGGATTCCAATCTGCAGAGACCGCCATGTAGCCGCATTAGGGTCCAACAGCCTCTACAGTAGGTGACCTGCCTCTAGGTCGCTCAATGCCAGGCGACCTGCCTCTAGGTCGCCCAATAACGACAACCCTCCAGGTCGTTCAACCCTACGCGACCTGCCTCCAGGTCGCTTTATAACGAGACAAAAGGTCGCCCAACAGGGGGCGGAAACCTCCAGGCTGCCCAGCAGGGGCGGAAAGCCTGGCCATTACTACAGGAGGCGGACTTCAGCAAAGGTGGCGACCTGCTTCTTTAGCCTGCCAGGTTGCCCAGTCGGTCAACTCACCCTCCTACAGTTCGCAGACTCTCTCAGTCCGCCCAAGGATCGTGGACTAGCTCCATCAATCCACAAACATCTTGCGGACTCGTCTTCAATCCACCAGATCGTCAACACGCCAAGAGAAGCCTTCAGCAGAAGTGGACTCGTCTCGTCCGCTGCAGGCTGGGCGGACTCTTCCAGTCCGCCATCGAGCCCTCCAACTTTATGCCAGCAAACTTCCCTACAGCAGAGGCAGACTTGCTCCGCAGCCCATCAATCAGCTTTCTAACTGCTCCTTTCCAGTGAGGGGCAGACTACTCCTCAGCCCGCACACCTTGGTGTGGGCTCACTCAGCACAGCAAAGGCGGACTCGTCCCAGCCCGCTAAGAAGCAGATCAGCTCTAGAAGACAAGTCCTTGACCGCGCGACCTGGCGCGGACTCCAAGTTCTACTCGCGCAAATCACCGACTCACCAGGGGTGACATTACCAAAAGCCGTTACCTCCTCGAGCCTATAAATAGCCCCCATACCTCTCATTCGAGAGGACATAGACATGAGGGCAACTTCCGGCAAGGTCAAGCGTCAGACCTTACGGACTCCGCTTTCCAGTCCGCGCGGACAGCCGACCTTTCCCTTCTCAATCAGTGTGGTCTCCTCTAGCACCTTTCCTTAGCCATCAGCTTCCCCCTATATACATTTTATTTGCTTTTCTATGTAAAAGTGCATCTCAAGTTATAATAACTGAATGTTAATCAAAGAAAATCCCGTCGTAAGAGTGATATTTAAACCGCGGCGGGTGAAGTCTGTTGTTGCCGCTACTAGCGGCCCCCTCTTCTTCTCAACTCACTTCTCCCAGCATCAACCTGCAAGCACAACTATCAAAGTAACTGTCTGCTCGACAGATCCTGATCAACCTCTTGACCATCTCCACACTCGGATCAACAATCTCCTTTCCTTTCCTCTATCCCAGCAACCATTGATCAAGCTCTTGCTCCACTCTCGAGCACTCAGAAGCTTCTCCTTGCATCCACAAAAACTTCTCCTATATCCCAACAACCTTCTTCTTCAATCATCCTTGCTTGTGAGATCGAACACACCCGTTAGCTGCTGGTGCCCATGACAACCTTCTCCGCTCTCCGTTTCTGTGCATCAACACCATGGTCACTTCTGTTGGGTATTGTATCCACAACGTACCTGATTTGAAGAAGCTCCTGATCAAGCTAAGGTAAATAGGCAATGTGTTTGACAAATTATTTCAAGTTGTGCTTGCAGTTGTTCCACGCTAAGTGCACACCAATGTCAGGGTGCAGTAGGTCAATATACACGGGTCTGCACGACGTAATCCCTTGTTGAGCAGATCAGTGTGTTGGCCTACGTGTACTCTCTCTATTGGAGTGCACTTACTTTCAAGCACAGGGCTGTAACTATGCAGGAGCAGACAAGGAGCAAGGATGGGTCAAGGAGCACTTCATGGGTGGAAAGACGAAAATTCGTCTAAGTGTAAATCGACGAGAATCACAAGTGATTCACGTCGATTCGTCGAGAATCAGTGGTTGATTCTCGCCGAATTCGTTCCAGCCATTTCTAAGCAAGCACCTCTGCTTCTAAGTAAGAATCGACGAGAATCACCAAGTGATTCTCGCCGATTCGGCGAGAATCACTAGTGATTCTCGTCGAATCGACGAGAATCACTGGTTGATTCTCGCCGTCTCGACCTGGCCTAAAGCAGTGCATGCAACCAAGGCAAATTCGACGAGAATCATCTTTGATTCTCGCCGAATCGTCGAGAATCACCTTTGATTCTCGACGACTCGGCGAGATTCACTTTCGATTATCACCGATTTTGACTTGGGCGTTTTTCTGGAACTTCCTGAACCGGATTCTGCCGCTGTCAATGTTCTGGACCGGAATTTAGGGATTCTTCTTGTGGGTCCCACAATGGTCTTATTCAAGTTGTCTACAGTATATATATACGGGTATTTTGAACGGAATACTTAGACAGAAAGAAGCCGAGCAAGAGCAAACCCTAAAATCGCCAAATCACTCCGACGCATCCGTCGCCGCTCGCGCTAGTTGGTCGCCGCTGTTGATCGCGTTTCTTCCCGATCTCCGGCGACAAAAGCTTAGCCAAGCTTAGAGTCTCACGCGTCTATCAAGAGATCCCTTGTCTCTCGATTTGTTGATCGGGAAAAACTTCCCCGTCCGAATCGATCGAGACGACCGATCCTCGTGTGACCGTTGGTAGACCTAGCTAGCTTCGCTACGAAGTTTGGATCTCTGAAGATCAGCAGCCGTGCGCCGTCGTTGCCGCCGATCCCGAACCAAGCTGTCGCTCGTCTTGCCGCCGCCGGTTTCGGGGAGATCCTCTCCAAGAGAGAACAAGGTTGTGGACTCTTTGTAGACTTCAAGATCACGTCATCAACAAAGAGGGACACCGTAGTCTCCAAACGAAGTTTGTATCTCGTGTACATTCTATTTTTCTTTTGTTGTAAAGGAACGTTTGTTCCGTGTTGTAAGGGTTGGGTGCAACCCGGTTTGTGGGATTGTTGACTCCTACTTGTGGAAGGGTTCCTTCCGATAGTGCAAGGATTGGATTTCAATCCTGTTAGAGAAGTGACCGAGTCGTCCCTTGTTGGGAGATAGGTCGAAGGGGGAAAGTGGATATACCCAAGTCAGGGAACCACTATAAATTGCCTGTGTTTTCTGTGTGCTGTGATGTTTATCTTTATTGTGCAGGTACTATTATAAATTCCGCAAAAGCGCTACACGTCACCTATTCCCCCCCCCCCCTCATAGGTGCACATAGTTGACACTAGGTGGACTTTCAAGTGGTATCAGATCGAGGTTACTCATCAAAAAGATTAACACCTTGAGTTGAATCCTGTCCCTAGTGTCAAGAAGAAGACAAACATCTACTATGGACGGGCTCAAGTTCTCCGGCAAGATCCTAGTGTGCACCAGGCTCAACTTTCCTATCTGGAAGGAAAGGATCAGGTTCTACATGGAAGCAGTTGATCCTCGACTCTTCATGATCGTGGAGGAGGGACCTTATGTCCCCACTAAGGCCTCCACCATAGATCCCACCAAGAAGGTGCCGAAGACACTTTCTGAAATGGACAAGGACAAGATGGTGCTAGTGGGACTTGACAAGAAGGCACGAAACATTCTGGTGAGCGCAGTTGATGACTCAATGATGCAAAACTTCAGCAACTGCAGGACAGCACAGGAGATCTGGCAGTGCCTGATCATCCTAATGGAGGGCACGGATGAAGTGAGGGATGATCGGAGATCCCTCCTGAACCAAAAATATGAGGCCTTCAGACAAGGGCCTAAGGAAGAGATCGGAGTCACCTACGATAACTTCCTAAAGATTGTCAACGCCCTCAAGGGCTACGGAAGAGTGTTCACTAATGGTGAACTCAATGACAAATTCCTTAGGTCCCTTACTAAGGAATGGGACACAAAGATCTGCGCCATCAGAGAATTTGGCAGACTAGCAGAAACTGATCCACAAATCCTGTTTGGGAAGCTGATGTGCTATGAGCTTCAGCTGAACACCAGGAAAGTAGAGGAAGAAGCAGAGAAGGCTGCTGCAAAGGAAAAGACTGTGGCTCTAAAAGCCAGTTACTCCAGAAAAGGCAAGGGTGCGGTGTCATACCGTGCCAGGAATAAGGAAGAGGAGGAGGACTCCGAGCCATGCTCCTCCAGCTCAGAGCTGTCGGAGGAGGATTTCTCCCTCATCACCCGAGAGTTCAAGAAGTTCCTCAAGATGAGGAATCAAAGAAAGAAAGACAGCTCCTCCTCCAGGCATCAGAAGAAAAATTATTCTTCTGACAGGTATGCATCTAAACCTAACAAACATCGCTCTTCTGACATTATTTGCTTTGGATGCAATAAGCCAGGACACGTCGTGGCCGACTGCTATCAAAGCAAAAGAGAAAAAGGGAAAGGAGAGGAGCTCAAATCCTCCAGAGATAAGAAGAAGGAGCGGAGCTACATCGCTAGAAGGCCAAAGACACTAAGTGAGTCTGATTCCTCAGACTCCAGTGATGATGAGGAAGCCTACTTCGGGCTGGTGGGTCGCTCCGACTCAGAAGGAGAATGTCCCCCATTTACTGGGAAGGTACAAGCTCACACCCCTCTCTCCGACTCTGACTCTGATCCTGAGTCTCAGGATGATGAACCTGAGGATAGCCTTTCGGCCCGCGAAGCTGAGCTCCTCGAGAAGTATGAGCTTCTGCTCAACACCTTCGAGGAGTGTCGTAAGAGACTGAAGGCTGAGAAGAAGGAAGTGAAATTCCTTAAGGGTGAGTGTGTATCCCTAAGGGAAGAGGTCACTAGCTTGATTTCTCTCCGACAGGAGCACCTTGACCTGACTTCAAAGCATTCAGAATCTTTAAAGCTCCTTGATCTTAAGCAGGAGGAAGTCGACAAGTTGGAAGAACAACTTGCGGCAGAAAGGAAGATCGTCAAGAGCTTCTCTATGCTAAAAACAGTTCTTCCAGTCGTTGATACCTTCTCTGCTCAGGCTAAAGGAGCTGGCTTGGGGCTTGTAGGGGCATCTGGTTCCTCCTCCAGGAGAAACAGGAACCAGAGGAAGAATAAGGCCGCCAAGAAGGCCTCTGCTGATGAAAAGGGAAAGGCTCCTCTTAGTCCTATTACGTTCAGAAAGCCTGGCTTTCCGTGCAACCAACATAACTTTGAGTCAACATTTGGCCATCATTTCCGGCCCTCGGTTGCAAAGCCAAAGAGCCGATATGACGGTTGGACCTTTCCCCAGAACTTCGGTGAGAGTGCCTTCAAGGCACCTTATGAGGAAATCCACATGGGAAATTATGGTCCGTTCTCTAGCGGCCATAATGGAAAGCAGGCACCAAAAGCCAAGCCTGTTATACAGAAGGTGACGAAGTCATGTGACTGCTGTCACCATGAGGCCTCCACCTCCAGATCCAAGGCCCCAGCTGTACCCACCGTTCCCAGGGTAAGGCAGGAGCCTAGGAAGAGGTACAACAGATTCGACTGTTGGTGCTGTGGCAAAGTCGGTCACTTTGCCGTGGATTGCTGGTTTAATCCAAGGCATTTCGAGACTCCCCATGTTAGCAATGCGAGGCCGACCACTCGTAGGGCTAACCAACCGAGGGGGAGTGTGCTAACTAGGAATCTAGGACTCAAGTTCGATTGGGTTCCTAAGGCAAATTAATTTTGTTTTTCAGGAATGTCCAAAGGCCACCAAAACGCCGATCTGGTATTTGTATAGTGGATGCTCCCGGCATATGACTGGGACAAGAAGCCTGCTGTGTGATTACACTCCAGTCGAGAATGGACCCAAAGTCATCTTTGGAGGGTCAGATCGAGGTGTCACCAGAGGTTACGGTATGATTTCCAACGGTATAATCTCTATCACCGACGTGGCTTATGTTGAAGGGTTAAACCATAACCTGATCAGTGTAAGTCAGTTATGTGACAAAGGTTATGACGTTAAGTTCTGCAAAGATAAATGTTTGATAATTTCACGTACCTCTTCTGAGACGGTATTATCAGGCATTAGGAGCAGAAATATCTTCTGCTTAGATTTTCTCAGTTTAGATTCATCTACCCCCGTATGCCTTGTGGCAACAGGCAGTGCATCTCTTTGTGAACAATGGCATAAGAGATTGACACATATTAATTTCAAGACAATTAGTATGTTGTTTTCTAAGAACTTAGTAAGGGATGCTCCCAGTATCAAGTGCATCAAAGATAGCCCCTGTCCTGCATGCCAGATGGGCAAACAGACTCGGGCTACCTTTAAGAGCATTGCAGACAAAGACTCTTCCCGATGTCTTTACCTTTTACATATGGACTTGTTTGGTCCAATGCAAGTTCATAGCTTGGGAGGCAAGTCCTATACGCTAGTGATAGTTGATGATCATTCTCGGTTTACATGGGTGTTCTTTTTGAAACGAAAGTCAGATACGTTTGACATCTTCACTAGTTTTGTCAAGCAGGTTCAGAACGAATATAACTGCTCAGTGGTCAAAATTAGAAGTGACTATGGAACAGAATTCGAGTCTGGTGCTATGACAGAATTTTGTGAAGAACAAGGTATCTTTCATGAGTTTTCCTCCCCGCGCACTCCTCAGCAAAATGGAGTTGCGGAGAGGAGAAATAGAACTCTCATTGAAGCTTGCACGACAATGTTGAAAGACGCTTCTCTCCCGGAATACTTTTGGGCAGAGGCTGTCAATACAGCTTGTCATGTACAAAACCGAGCATTGATCAACAAGCATCATCGTAAGACGCCTTACGAGCTACTGAAAGGCAGGAAACCAACCATGTCCTACTTGAGAATTTTTGGTTGCCGATGCTATGTACTGAATAATGGGAAGTACCCGTGTACTAAATTTGGTGAAAAATGCTTCGAAGGCATATTCATGGGATATAGTTCCCACAGTCGGGCATATAGGGTCTTCAATAAGAAAACCCTAGTGGTAGAAGAATCAATAAACGTTGTATTTGATGAAGGAAGTTTGCTTAACAGCAATTCTTCCAGTGGTATTCTTGAAGATGCAGGTGCACGACTTGAACAGCTGAGTCTGGATGAGACCGCTAAAGATGACACTCCTAAGTATGTCAAAGTTACCACCTCCACGTCATCTGAAAATGTTGAAGATCAAAATGGACCAAACCTCTTAGAAGAAGGAGAAGCCCAAGAAGTAGTCGAAGCCCCAGACGCCAGACTTCTAGAGCTCCGGCACGTGAGGGATCATCCTAGAGATCAGATCATCGGAGATCCTCGTGTCGGTGTCAGAACTCGAAGAGTTACTATTAACGAAGTATTGCATCTTAGCTTCCTGTCACAGGTTGAGCCAAAGAAGTTTGATGAGGCGAACAAGGATGCGGCATGGATTCTGGCCATGCAAGATGAACTACATCAATTCGAACGTTGCAACGTTTGGACGCTTGTTCCCAGACCATACAAGCAGAATGTGATTGGCACCAAGTGGATCTTCAGAAACAAGCTGGATGAACATGGTGTCATCATAAAGAACAAGGCAAGGCTGGTGGCTCAAGGTTACAGACAGGAGGAGGGGATTGACTTCGACCAGACCTCTGCACCAGTAGCAAGGCTCGAGGCAATCAGATTATTCCTGGCGTACGCTTCGCACAAAGGATTCACAGTTTATCAAATGGACGTGAAATCCGCATTCCTGAACGGAGACCTGAAAGAGGAAGTATACGTCGCTCAACCCCCAGGTTTTGTCGATCCTACTTTTCCCAATCATGTCTATTTTCTTAATAAAGCATTATATGGGTTAAAACAAGCTCCACGAGCTTGGTATGAGACTTTATCTAGTTTTCTTCTTGAGAACAAGTTCTCTAGAGGTAAAATAGATAAAACATTGTTTCTCAGGGAAGTCAAAGGCAAGATTTTGCTGGTGCAAATCTATGTTGATGACATAATATTCGGCTCAACGGACAACAATCTTTGCAAAAAGTTTTCTAAACTTATGCAAGGAAAGTTTGAAATGAGCAGTATGGGCGAGGTCAAGTATTTCTTGGGACTTCAAGTGAAACAGTCTGAGGATGGAATCTTCATCTCTCAGACGAAGTTCACAAATGAACTCCTTAAGAAGTTCGGTATGGAGAATGCAACCTCTATGAGGACTCCAATGGGATCCACTATGTCTCTGGATAAGGATGAGAAAGGTAAACCTTTCGATGAAACCAAATACAGCAGCATCATTGGATCCCTGCTCTACCTCACTTCCAGTAGACCGGATATTATGTTCTCCACATGTGTCTGTGCCCGATATCAGGTGAACACTAAGGAATCTCACTATGTCGCTGCCAAGCAAATTCTAAGATACCTTAAAGGTACTCCTAATCTTGGCTTGTGGTACCCGAGAAACAATGATGTCGAGCTAATAGGCTTTTCAGATGCTGATTTTGCAGGGAGTAGGGATGACAGGAAAAGCACCTCCGGGACGTGTCAATTCCTCGGCAGGAGGCTTATCTCATGGAACAGCAAGAAACAGAATTGTGTTGCAATCTCCACAGCAGAGTCTGAGTACATCTCGGCAGGCAGCTGTTGCACACAACTCCTATGGATCAGAAACCAGTCAGCCGACTACGACCTTCAGTTCAAGGAAATACCAATGTACTGCGACTCCTCCAGTGCAATTGCAATTGCCAACAATCCGGTGTCGCACAGCAGAACGAAGCATATTGAAGTGCGCTACCACTTCATTCGGGAGCACGTGGAGAACAAGGACATCTCTCTCTGTTATGTCCCCACGGACAAGCAGATTGCAGATATATTTACAAAGCCCTTAGACGAAGCCAAGTTCAGTCTTTTCAAAACTTAATTGGGAATGCTAAACTATGAGGAATGAAGCCTATAGACGCTCCAAGCTCGTGCAAGAACTGAGGGGGAGCCAGGAACTCAAGTGTGAGCACAGATGCAAGAACTGAGGGGGAGCAAGGGATCAAATGCTACAGACTCCGATTTGCAGAAGCCGAAAAGGGGGAGATTACCCTCTCGGCTAAGGTGGCTCCAAGCTTTCTCCCAAGAAATTGGTATTGGTAATGAATAACTCACTCAACTCAATTTCAGGTTTATGATTTTCATTCCTATACGCTTTATTCACCTTAGCTTGTAGGGTTTAGGCTTCTTCAAATAGGGGGAGATTGTTGGGTATTGTATCCACAACGTACCTGATTTGAAGAAGCCCCTGATCAAGCTAAGGTAAATAGGCAATGTGTTTGACAAATTATTTCAAGTTGTGCTTGCAGTTATTCCACGCTAAGTGCACACCAATGTCAGGGTGCAGTAGGTCAATATACACGGGTCTGCATGACGTAATCCCTCGTTGAGCAGATCAGTGTGTTGGCCTACGTGTACTCTCTCTATTGGAGTGCACTTACTTTCAAGCAAAGGGCTGTAACTATGCAGGAGCAGACAAGGAGCAAGGATGGGTCAAGGAGCACTTCATGGGTGGAAAGACGAAAATTCGTCTAAGTGTAAATCGATGAGAATCACAAGTGATTCACGTCGATTCGTCGAGAATCAGTGGTTGATTCTCGCCGAATTCGTTCCAGCCATTTCTAAGCAAGCACCTCTGCTTCTAAGTAAGAATTGACGAGAATCACCAAGTGATTCTCGTCGAATCGACGAGAATCACTGGTTGATTCTCGCCGTCTCGACCTGGCCTAAAGCAGTGCGTGCAACCAAGGCAAATTCGACGAGAATCATCTTTGATTCTCGCCGAATCGTCGAGAATCACCTTTGATTCTCGACGACTCGGCGAGATTCACTTTCGATTCTCACCGATTTTGACTTGGGCGTTTTTCTGGAACTTCCTGAACCGGATTCTGCAGCTGTCAATGTTCTGGACCGAAATTTAGGGATTCTTCTTGTGGGTCCCACAACGGTCTTATTCAAGTTGTCTACAGTATATATATACGGGTATTTTGAATGGAATACTTAGACAGAAAGAAGCCGAGCAAGAGCAAACCCTAAAATCGCGAAATCACTCCGCCGCATCCGTCGCCGCTCGCGCTAGTTGGTCGCCGCTGTTGATCGCGTTTCTTCCCGATCTCCGGCGACAGAAGCTTAGCCAAGCTTAGAGTCTCACGCGTCTATCAAGAGATCCCTTGTCTCTCGATTTGTTGATCGGGAAAAACTTCCCCGTCCGAATCGATCGAGACGACCGATCCTCATGTGACCGTTGGTAGACCTAGCTAGCTTCGCTACGAAGTTTGGATCTCTGAAGATCGGCAGCCGCGCGCCATCGTCGTCGCCGATCCCGAACCAAGCCGTCGCTCGTCTTGCCGCCGCCGGTTCCGGGGAGATCCTCTCCAAGAGAGACCAAGGTTGTGGACTCTTTGTAGACTTCAAGATCACGTCGTCAACAAAGAGGTACACCGTAGTCTCCAAACGAAGTTTGTATCTCGTGTACATTCTATTTTTCTTTTGTTGTAAAGGAACGTTTGTTCCGTGTTGTAAGGGTTGGGTGCAACCCGGTTTGTGGGAGTGTTGACTCCTACTTGTGGAAGGGTTCCTTCCGATAGTGCAAGGATTGGATTTCAATCCTGTTGGAGAAGTGACCGAGTCGTCCCTTGTTGGGAGATAGGTCGAAGGGGGAAAGTGGATGTACCCAAGTCGGGGAACCACTATAAATTGCCTGTGTTTTCTGTGTGCTGTGCTGTTTATCTTTATTGTGCAGGTACTATTATAAATTCCGCAAAAGCGCTACACGTCACCTATTCCCCCCCCCCCATAGGTGCACATAGTTGACACTAGGTGGACTTTCAACTTCTGATTTTGACCACAAAACAATACTTTTCATTCTAAACTTGTATAACAAATGTCACAAAGATATCAAGAGTTTCAGACTTTTTCTTCAGAAAGAATACTCAGGCAAATCTGGAATATTCATAAACTATCACAAGTGTTTAAACCTTCCTACCTAGACTATGAATTGACATAGGATCAAATAAGTCCATATATAGGAGGTATAAACACCTCTCTAAATCCTTGGCCCCAATGCTCTTAAAGGAGGCCTTTGTCTGTTTGCCCTTTTGGCATGCAGAGCAAATGCCCTCTTTGGTGCACTTCAGATTGGCTCCATTTCTGACTCTCCCTTCATTGAAGAGCTTGTTGATTACCTTGTAAGCAAGCCTCTTGTTCTATTACACATAATAAGAGATTTTATCATTTGCAACAAGACACACTGGTGAGTCAGTACTTATACATACAAAATTTAAACAGTAAATATTTATATTCTAAGTGCCTGTCAAAATTACCTCTTGGTCACTTGACCTTTTGATCAGACATGTATCCTTGTGGAAGATAATGACATAGCCAATATCACATAGTTGTCTTATGCTAATTAGATTGTTTTGTGATCCTTCTACATAAGCTACTTTTTTAATGGAGACTATGTCATTGGTAATCATACCATAGACTTTGGTAACTCCTCGATATGAATCACCAAAGATGACTTTAGGTCCATCCCTCACTAGAGTATAATCCTTTAGATGGCTTCTTGTTGCAGTCATATGTCTGAAACATCCACTGTCCAAGTACCATATTGACATTTTATGAGTACTTGGACTATCCTGCAATCACATATTAATTTACCTTAGGAACCCAAAATGATTTGGGTCATTGGTTCATGTTAGCTTTTGAATGACTATGTCTACCTGCTACAGCCCTGACAAGAAGACTCACCTTTGCCCTTGAAACACTTGGGTTGTGTTAACAGTCTACGACAAAGTGACACACCTTGCCACAACACCAACACTCATGGATATTGTATCTCTTCTTCTGAACAGCCTTTGAAGTATGCAAGCTATCAATTTTTATCTATTCAGAGAGGAGAGCAGTAGCCTTCTTCCCGTTTCTCTCAGCAAGAATTTGACTGAAAGTAAGTCTACAAGTAGGTACACTAGGTTTATTCTGAATTACACCAATATATGTCTTCTTTCCGGCTGATGTGGTGTTGATGACATCAGAAATAGCCAAGTGAGACTTACTAACAGACTTTCTTATAGTCTTGATATTTTCTGAAGGAACATGGGGATTGGCCATAGCCATGCCCTTAAGAGTGGGAGCTAGAGCACCAAACACAAATGGTCCATGATGGGCCATTTCGATTTCCTCACCGGGAGCCTTCAGTGCACTCAATCTCATACCTATTTCAGCTTGCCCATATAGATCAAAGAGTCATTGGACGGTGGGATATAAAAATGGTCATTATAGAGAAATTAAAATGATAAACAAGAAAACAAAAGAAAGACACAGGGATTTACAAAAGAATTCCAAAATACAGAAAAGGGCTTGCTGATTGAAGTGATAAGAATCAAAAAACTCTAAGGCATCTTCAGCAAGAACAGAAAGCCTAATTTTCTATAAAAGGTGGAGTAGCAGAGCACTCAAGAAAGTTGTTGTTCTTCTTCAAGGCTACTGCATTCAACTCAGATATATTAAAGCTTGAAGAAACAAAGCTCTGCATCAGTTCTTCTTAATACAAGCAGAATTACTCTGAAGATCTAGTCTTGTTACTGTGAAGAGTTGGGACTGTGCTTACACAGTCCAGGAAGGTGACTTAGAGAACCATTTCTAAGGAGTCAATCATTACAAAATCATAACTCAATTTGTAGGATCATTATTTGATCTGAGTTGTAAGCTTGTACTATAAAGGTTGAGTGTAGGAGTTGAGTTTCTGAGTTGTAGGATTTTGTTTAGGATCTGAGGTAAGGCTTGTGCTTGAGATAGGATCTCTGTGAAGATCTGAGGTAGGAGATCTGGTGTGTATCAGATTGTAGGGCTGATGTGCATGAGGTAGGAGTTGCATAACTCTGAGTTGTAAGAGTGAGATTCACTCTGAGGTGTAGGATACCGAGGGATCTGAGGTGTAAGCTCAATGAGCTGAAGAAAAGAAGGAGTTAGCCAGATCTAGTACATTGTTAGATAGGTGAAGGTACAAAGTGGATGTACCATAGATAGGAGAATCACTATAAATTCTGGTGTGTTGTTGTGACTCTCGAAAGCTAACAACTAATTCTAACACACATCTTGACCAAAGCTTAAAAGATTCAAAAAGATTTAAAACAAACATATTCACACCCCCTCAATGTGTGTAGCTACACTTGAACAAAGACTTCCAGATCCCACTCCCAGGACCTTGGGAGATTAGCCTTGACTCTATTTTCCCTTTACGTCTATTCAACTTTCCACTCGAGCGACCTGCCTGTCCTACTGGCTTGCAAGAGCCCGGTCAGCGGGATGCTATCGGGGGCGCTTTAGTTTGGAATTAATCTCATTTCACTTCCACCTGAGCGACCTAATTGCCTTGCCGGCTTGCGGTAGCCCGGCCAACGGGATCCAATTGGGGGCACTTTGGTTTAGAATTGATCTCATCTCAACCTTCCACCCGAATGACCTGCCTGCCCTACCGGCTTGTGGTAGCCCAGTCAGCGGGATCCTATCAGGGGTGCTTTAGTTCGAAATTGATCGTATCTCAACCTTCCACCCGATCTACTTACATGCTCTACCGGCTTGTGGTAGCTCGGCCAGCGGGATCCTATCGGGAGCGCTTTGGTTCGAAATTGATCTCATCTCATACTTCTACATCAGAAAATTGCCTGCCCTGCCGGTTGTGGTAGCCCGATCAATGGGATCCTATCAAGGTGCTATGGTTCATAATTGATGTCATCTCAACCTTCCACCCGAGAGACCTGCCTACCCTGATGGCTTATGGTAGCCCGATCAGCGGGATCCTATTGAGGGCGCTTTGGTTTGGAATTGATCTCATCTCAACTTTCCATCTGAATGACTTGGTTACCCTGCCGACTTGTGGTAGCCCAGTCAAGGCTTTGGGTCGGAATTGTTGGGCCATGACAAAAAAATAGAAATACATTTAGAGAGGAGAGAATTCTGCTTGTTTACTTCATGTGTAAAAACCCTTCAGGTCATCACTGCTCAAAGTGTTGCTAAGGGGTGCTCCCAATTAGGGTGGAGCTTGCTGACGACTGCCCATTCTGTAGCATCAAACTTTTTAAGGACTAGGTCCCCTTTACAAAATGTTTGATCCTGATGTTCTTATCAAAGTACCTCGCCATATAATGCTTGACATCCTCCTGACAAAGGGCAATCGGGTCACGAAGTTCCACCACAAGATGTATGAGAGCCGATGCACTTCTTCATTTTCCACCATCCATTCCTCATCACCTTCCTCCATAGCGATGACGCGTCGAGGCTTCGCCTCAAACTATACTGGGAGCACGGCCTCGGACCCATAAGACAGTTTGAAAGGGGTCTCCCATGTGGCCCTGTTCGGAGTGGTTCTCAAGGCCTAGAGGACTGAGGGAAACTGCTTCAACTAGTTACCTTTTAGACATTCTACCTTATTCTTCAGCAAATTAGCAATTATCTTGTTCGTGGCTTCCACCTGCACGTTGCTCCTAGGGTGGCGGACTGATGCGAACTGGAGGTTGATGCCCAATTGGCCATAGAAGCTGACGAACTCATCACTGGCGAACTGCGACCCATTGTCTATGGCTAGTGCAGGCAAATTATTTCTCCATATATGAAATTTCAGATTACCAGTGAAGTTACCTTCGCTAGTGCCTTGACCTTTAACCACTTTGAGAAGTAGTCCACCATGACCAAGCGGAATTTCGTTTTACCACTAGCCTGGGGAAAATACCCCACTAGGTCTAGTCCCCAGATTGCAAAGGGTCATGGTGTTGTGATCGTCAGCAAGACATACCCTTGCTGCAACACCCTTTTTGTAAGGTTCGGCTCTCCGAGTGGTTATCATACTCCATGGAGTGGATTTCTGCCAAGGGACCTCCTCCTTGGCAATGCATCTAGCTAGGATCCCGAAGAGGGTCTTCCAATACATCACCCCTCTCACAGTAAGTAATAAGTTGACTTGTATCTAAACATCCTTTTATCCAGGATCTTCTTTTGGAGCTCCTCCATCGTTAGAAAAATGACAAAGGGATCCATCCATGAGATATGCTGGTCAATCTCCGTCAGCTCCCCCTCTTCAATGGATGGTCGAAACAACTCCGTCATGGTCCACCCTTCCCGAAGGTCAAACTTGGCGAGGCAATCTGCCTCCATGCTCTCCTCTCAAGGAACATTTCGAATGGAGAAGGTGCGAAACAACCCAATGAGGCCCTTAACCTTAACGAGATACTTCTAGAGGGTGGGATCCCTTGTCTCGAACTCCCCCTTGATTTGGGAGGACACTGTCATTGAGTCAGTGGAGACCTTCACATCTTGGACTCCTAACTCTCTAGTTAAACGAAGCTCTGTGATCATTGCCTCGTACTCGACCTAGTTGTTGGTAATGAGAAATCAAATATCGACGGCTTGTTCAATCCTCATTCCCTGGGGGCTTATTAGGATCACCCCATGGAATATTTTCCTAATGCCCGTCTACAAGCACATCCTAAGATACTAGATTGATCGGAAGAACCAGGTTCCTCCACCTCTATGACATACTCTGCCAAAAAGTCGGCAACAACCTGAGCCTTTATTGCTAACCGCGAGATAAATGAGATCTCGAACTCATTAAGCTCTACCAACCATTTCACCAATCTTCCTAAGAGCTCCACCTCATCAATAATATTGTGAAGGGGATGGTTGGTCACCACGTTGATAGAGTGGGCCTGGAAATAAGGTTGGAGCTTTCTAGACGAAACAACCAAGGAGAAAGCCAACTTCTCTAGGATGGGGTACTTGAGCTTTTCCTTCCTCAAGACCCTACTAATGTAGTACACCAGTATTTACTTCGTCCCTTCCTCTAGGACCAGGACAGAGCTCACAACCTCCGCTCCAACCCCAAGGAACAAAGATAAGTCCTCTCCTTCCCTCATCCCTTGGAGTAGCAGAACTTGGGTGAGCTTCTGCTTCAAAGCTTGAAAAGCCTCTTCATACTCCTTGGACCACTCAAAATGTTGATTGCCTCGCAATATATTAAAGAAGGGTGGGCACTTCTCTCCTGCCCAAGAGAGGAACGTGCTCAACCCTACTAGCTTCCCTGTCAAATGTTGGATCTGCTTGGCATTTTGAGGCAACTCCAACTCTAGGATCGACTTTATCTTGTCTGGGTTGGGCTCCACCCCTATAGGAGTGAGTAGATGACCCAAGAATTTCCCCCTTCCGGCCCCAAAAATGCATTTCAAGGGGTTGAGTCTCATTTTATACTTCCTTAGGGCAGTGAATGTTTCCGCCAAGTCCTATAGGTGAGACCCGACATCACTACTTTTCACCATTAGGTCATCCACATAGACCTCTATGTTTCTTCACTTAACCTGAATACCTTATCTATCATCCTTTGGTATGTCACCCTGCATTTTTAAGCAGAACGACATCATTTTATAGTTATAGCATCTGTCGTCTGTGATGAAGGCAACATCCTTAATATTTGGCGGGTGCATCTTTATTTAGTGGTAACATAAAAACGCATCTAAGAAACTCATTATAAAAAAACTAATGGTTGAATATAGCAGCGCATTGATCCGAGATAGGGGGTAGCAATCTTTGGGGCTTGTTTTATTTAATAAAGAGAAGTTGACACACATCCTCCATCTCCCATCTCCCTTCTTAGCCATCACAACATTAGATACCCAGCCTGGGTACAGGATCTCCGATACAAAACCCGCCAACACAAACTTCTCTACCTCCTTCTGGATGGGCTCAACTAGCTTGGTTGACACAAACCTTTTCTTCTAGCAGATCAGATGGACGTTGGGGTTGAGGTTGAGATGGTGACACGCTATGTCAGCGTCAATCCCCGGTATGTTGGCCATATCCCAGGAAAATATGCTAATGTTCTCCTAGATCCTGCTCCTAACCTTCTCCTTGTATTTCTCACTCAGCCTCCCACTGATCTGCACTGTCTCAAGCCTCCCGGTCAGTGTGGTGACTTTCTTCTTCTCTATCTCCTCCACTGCCTCCATCGTAGCCTTCTCTTCCATTTCCCTCTCGAATTATTTTGCTTTCTCGTTCGAAGTGATGGTGTTGACAGCTATGACGTAGAACTTCCTTGCCATCTTAGAGTCTTCCTGGATCCGGACCTGGACTCCTCCGCTGTTGAACATAAAGAATTGGTGGAATGAGGAGGGCACGCATCAGAAGGTGTTGGTGATGGAATGTTCGAAGATAGCATTGTAGCTGCTTAGAGCATCCACGATGATGAACCAACAGTTTCGGGACATTCTCCCCAGGGTCACATAGAGCCCCACTCCCCCTTCCACCTCCTTCCTCTCTCCTGATAACCCGAATAGGGGTACATCCGAGGTTAATACCCTCCTGGCTTCCACCTTCAAATCATCAAAGTCCTTCTTGAATATCACATTCACTAAACTCTCATTATTGACCAGGATCCTTGAGACCGTGAAGTTTTCAATGACCGTTTGGATCACTAAGACATCGTAGAGCTGGTCCTCATAGTCCGGCGTGTCTTTAGAAGAGAAGGTAATCTTCTCTACCGATGGTGGGGTCGGAGAGGTCGAAGCGACGCTCCGACGAAAAATAGTTTGACGGCTCCAATTGGGGGTGGCCTTAATACCCACTCCTTCATGGATTACCATGATCCTCCTCAGGTGTCCATGTCGACCCGGTATTTGCATCGTTCTTCTTCCATAACTCTTCCTCCTCCGACTCCTATTTCATCATCCCGTAACAGGTGGGACTTCATTCCTCTAGCCCTTGCCGCTCCTTGGAACTCTAGGAACTCGGGGTAGGTGGTTGTCATGTGACCTCCCTCCTAATGGAAGTTGCAAAAGAGCAACGCCACCCATTCTTCCTCTTGCATGATGATTTCTCCTTCCTCTTCCTCTACCTCTTCCTCGTACTATTGTAATGGCTTGTTGGGGAGGGGTGGCAATGGCCTCGGGCCCGGTCTCCATCCTAAAGGGTTGGACCATCCATATCCTGCCTAAAGGTTCCCTCCTCCCTATGCCCCCATTCTTCCTTGACCATGTGTTGGTCCTCCTGCTGGCCTCCAGACTAGCTGATGAGCCGGCAGTTGATTTCTCTATCTGTTCTGCCAAAACTTGTGTCTTTTCTGCTCTTCCCTTCTTCTTCCTTTTTCTTGCCGATAACTTCCCTACAATTTCACTATGCCTCCTCTAATCTTGGCCAACCCTGAGACGAAATCAGGATTGGTTGCCTCATAGTTGATGAATTGCTTTGCTAACAAGTAATAACTCAATGTGATTTCATTCTACATTCTAGTACAACTATGTAGATGAGCATAAGCTAGATTGAATTATCTTTCAGGCAAGTGCACCTATCAATCATAGTATAGGAGAAATCTACATCTCGTGTCGTATTCCACAGGGTCATTTCAAGTACTCGTACTCACCCTCCCTTTATTATCATACCTATAAATAAAAGTGATATCTAAACTACATTAACCTAACAATGACCATTTGGATGATTCAGCATTAGAGAAGTAAAAATGATAAAAGGCATGAAGCTTTTAAGCGATTACATGAACGAACTCATTTATTAGTTCAATTCTAAGTGATCATGAAATGAAAAGACTATTAAATTCGTTGTAATGTAAAGGTTAAATGTTCATCAAATTCTCTCTCGAGCAATTCCAATTCTAAACCTAAGATAGTAAATTTTCTCTCGAACAATTTACAACACTCAAGTTCGCATTAAGTAAAGTACCCTTATTACTACATAAATTCATGAACTTTATCTCTAAATTACCATGAATCCTTTTACTCGTGTTCTAATTTTCCAAACAATATATCTCTCGATCATAGAGTTTGATTCACAAAGAGAGTTAACACCACAATATGAACATACAAATATCATTACAAAGAACCAATTTCTCAATCTAGCAATTTGCAAATTATGTAAAGCAAAGAAGCAATTCATAATGAAGATTAAACTCTTTGTTTGCAAACCTAAACACGAATAAAATACCACAAATTTAACATAAACAAAACGATACATGATTACTAGAATGTTCAACTATAACTTCATAGAGAATAAAAGATAATTGAAGATGAATCACCAAGAGAAAGGAGAGATTAAAAAGGGATTAATGAAAGATTATATGCATACAAAATACCCTTCAAATCTTCCTTCTCTTGGATGCTTCCCTTCGTGCTCCAGCAGTTCCTCAATGCCAAAATAATCCAAAGGTTCGCCACAAATTTTTCTACAGGAAATATATAGTCCCTTTGCAAACAGGTCGGACACGGGTTCCAACAAGGCCGTGTGTCAGGCCATGTGGACGGTTCCTAGGCGGTTCCCCACGAATAGGCATGTCTGGTAGTGGGCCGTGTCAGATGACACGGGTACGGACACGGCCGTGTGTTAGGCCGTGTTCTTCAGACACGGGTTGGTCGGGAGGCGGGGTTGAAATGGACACAGGTAGGCACACGGGCGTGTGCCTACCCGTGTGAGTCTCTATCTCCTACGTCCAATTTCTTCAGCTCTAGGGTGCATAGGACACGGGTAGGCACACGGCCGTGTGTCCACCCGTGTGCGCCAAATGTATTCCTGTCATCAGCCATGTTGACTCCGCGACCTCCACTGTTTGCTCCAAGACTTTTAGGTCCATTGGTTGACATTACCTGCAATAGAAAAATGAAAGAATTAGTAAATAGTTTATTACAAGGAATGCCAAAGACTTCTAAATGCGCTCTTCTGTCTATGATACGACAATTTATTTATTATTATCGTGAAATCACCACAAAAAGGGGCAAAAAATAGTAGACATGATTACAATTATGATAGTAAAAAGCCTATCATAATCGTACTCATCAAATATCCCTACACTTAGATGTTTGCTTGTCCCTAAGCAAACTAATTCAAAAATTCGGGTTACTAATAAATAATTTTGCCTCCGCACACTGGTTACTATGAATTTAAAGAGAACTTTGATGATGTAATCGTATAGGAAATAGTTTAGCAGACTTTTCTAAATATAGATTTATCTTAAAATTCCTCCAATATATATTTTAACTATCCTCCACTCTTTCTTAGAAATAAAAGTATAGCCATCTAAAATAAATGTGAGGAGAAAATAATAATCTCAATAAGATACGTATTAGTATTTCAAAACTTATAAGTACCCATATTGATAATCATGAGCTTACCCTTTTTACATCCTCATCACAACACTAGTTAGAATTAGTAAGGTCGGATCCTTAGGACTTGTATTATGGTGTAGCCTTTTTGTCTTAGGATAGAAGATTAAAGGTGAGGTAATCAAAGATAAGTTCGATGAATTTTTTTTCACACCTAAATCTTGATTGAGCCTTATATTGGAAGATACCTTAACATACTTCAATTTTATATAAACACCCCCAGACTTTGCAATTTGTATATTTCCCACATTTTGAAGGGCATTCTATTTTTTTATATATATTTTTTCGTAACCAAGGGACCATAGTAGGGATCATTCCAAGTGGGTGCAAGTAAACATGCACTCAGGCCACATATCACTATGTCTTTTTTTTAAAAGGGTTCAAAGTAGGGATCATTCCAAGTGGGTGCAAGTATACACGCACTCAGGCCACATATCACTATGAACAAATCATTCCAAGAAGGCATCAATGATAGGTGTGCTAATAGGTAAGGATTTGGCCTTGGTGAATTTTTAGTAGTAGAGTGTCAAAAGAATAGGGATTAGGTCCAAACTGGGTGTGCAAGGCTCAAGCTATCCAATAGGGGGCCTAAGTCATTTCCGTCCTTACTAATTAACTTATGTGAAAGTATTGAGGAATGCTAGAGGGTAAGTTCTAGACATCAATAGTGAGTATTTTTCGTTTTAAATCCCTAATACCAAATTATGGAAATGTTACACTCATCGACTCACTTTATTATAGATAAGTTTATTTTCTAAAATAAAGTGTTGGATAGTTACTAATATAGAGGAGTAATCTTAAAAAAAAATTATAGAGAGAAAATTAGGCTAAATAATTTCTATACAAAATTACGAATCGACAAAGTTGAACGCTCAATGAGGCTACATTAATTCATTTTAATCAGCGTGCGAAGTTAAATTAGATAGTTATAATCCAAATAAATGAATAATGAGAGCTTAAAAGAGTAACAAAAATCAGAAATATTTTTTTTGTTTTTTTAAAAGGGGTATAACAAAACAAAGTAGATTATTATGATAACAAATTGTAATTAATTATAATCGTATCTATCACAACAATTATAAAATTGGAGAATAGTCATTCCACCCCCAGACTGAAATGTGTCAATGTCCTCATTGTATGATAAAGAAGAATAAAATGGTTATCATGAAAATAGAAGAGCACAGGCATGAAACAGGAGCTGATATGAAATCATATATAAATAAATACTAACATCTGAAATACACTGATATAAATGAGTGCTACAATACTTGGATACATAAAAAATGCTAAAATACATAGAGACATGTCAGAAGTAGGGGGGCTGGTCGGTCTCATCGTCAGGGAAGGAAGGCAGGGCTGGAGCTATCGGCTGATGAGGAGCGATCGCTAGGTGGTCTCTGATCTGGATGAGGAGGGCCTCTGTCCGCTACTGTGACTCCTCAATATGTTGTAGGCGCGGCGAGAGCTCGGTGTTGAAGAACTGTCGAAACTCCCGCGAATACCGTGAACGAGGTGGAGGGGGTGCAGTAGAAGACTCACCATGAGCATAAGTGGAATGGGGCGGAGGTACCAAAGGCACATTGAGGTCAGGATCCACCTCGTCATCACTGTCATCCTGCACTTGCGGCCCACGTCTCGCAATAGCATATGTGACGCCTCCTCGGCCTGTACGGGCAGTGACGAGGCGGAGGGAGCCAAGACTGGCCATCGTGATGGGCACGGTCTTTGCGACCACTGTCATCGGGGGGAGGGCTGAGAATATGCCCATGCTCTTCACCAAATGAGTGATGTAGGGTGCTATACAGATAGACCCTATGTGGGGGGTGTCGGCCTGGTGGAGAATAAACTGGGCCAGTAGGAAACCGAGGTGCAGAGGATAACGTGACGACATGCTGTAGAGGTACAGTAGGTCCTGTCGACTGACAACACCGGAGCTTTCGCCCTGGCCGCTCAATGTGTGGCTAAGGAGATCGTGAATGTAATGGAGGGCGGGTGAAACCAACTTAGAGGCCTTAGATCGCTTGGACTCATAGGTGCCAGTATCAAAAGAAAGCTGGCGTCAGATACCGACGGCAATATTGCGAGAGGGGAGGTCGAACTTGAGCTCGGAGTAGGCAGCACTAAAGAGGAATGAATCCTCATACACCCCTAGATACTGGGTGAACTGGAGCATGGTGAGTGTATAAAAGGTGCCGCCCACTCGAAACGAAATTACCCCCTCGGGCGCGTGAGGCATATCAATGAAGTTAGGCCGAAAGTTGAAATAAAACGAGGAGAGGAACTCTAACGTGAGTTCCCTAAAACCTAACTCCTCTATGGAGAAAAACCGCTCCCAACCCAGTACAGAGATTAATGTCCTGACATCCCCAGCTAAATTTATTTCTCCAAGCACGCTCCAATCAATCGTGCAAATATCTTGAAATTTCTTTGATTGTAGGCGGTTGAAGCGGGCGGTGTGCGCTGGGTCGGTGAATAATAACGGAGCAGCGGCATCACGCCTCTCCGTTGACACTTGCAACTCCGGTTGGCGACGGCGACCGCCTTGGCTTCTTCCGGACGACATGATCTAGGAGAAAGAAATGAAAGTAGAGGGTGAATCTGCGGAAATTTGGAGACCAAGGCTGCTCAAAGTCGGGCTCAAACTGTGTATAAAGGCAAGGATGCTGGGAGGAAGTGAAGAAAAAAAATGACACGGCCCTATTTATAGAAGTCGAACACGGGTTCGCACACGGTCATGTGTGAACCCGTGTTAGGGGAAACCGCAACCTCGTGGAACACGGGTTGCCTCGAATCGTGTGTAGGAGTTGAACACGGGTGCGCACACGGCCGTGTGTGCACCCGTGTTAGGGAATCCGAGGCCTTGTGGAACACGGGCTGCCTCGGTCCATGTGGTCAATGTCACGGGAGTCTATCTTGTCAGGTGAACACGGTCGACAACACGGCCGTGTTTATGACCCGTGTCAGATCTGGTTTATAATATTAAATTACACACGGGCGGGGACACGTCTGGGTGTGAACCCGTGTCATGCTCGAGTTGGAAATCGTCGAACGGAGAACGGAGAGCGGAGATACGACACCTAACATGGCCAGGTGTCGCCCCGTGTGGGGACACACGGGATGAAACACGGGGGGGGGGGGGGGGGGGGGGGGGTGTCAACCCGTGTCCTTCTCGGGTTGAACTCTTCCTGCTCCAAGTTTCAAGAGACATGGCTGGGCCTAAGGCTGTGCTGAGGACACGGCAACCCACACGAGCGTGTGGTTACCCGTGTCCTTCTCTGACAGTTAAATTTCCCCCTAAGAAAATTTTTAGAATTTTTTTCATTAAATTTTTCATTACAACTAACTAGATTTATACTAAAATAGAAATACTTAGAAACACTTACTATAGTTTAACATGAAACTAATCTAGACGGAGGCAGATCTCTAGACGAGCGAAGTCCATAGGAAGCTCACCATAATAAGGCTTAAGTCAGTGACCATTAACCTTAAAATCTCCCTTCTCAGGGTGAGTTAGCTCGACGGTACCGTAGGGAAAGAATTCTTTAACTTCAAATGGTACGGACCACTTAGACCTTAACTTCCCTGGAAATAAACGTAATCTGGAATTATAAAGGAGGACTTGGTCACCTTTTTGGAATACCTTGGGTTTGCGAAGGTGACGGTCATGAAATAGCAAGGTTTTCTCCTTATAAATCTGGGAGTTCTCATAGACCATAGTTCTCCACTCATCTAATTCGTTAAGTTGAAGTTTACGCTTCTCTCCTATAGAACTAGTGTCAAATTTAAAGAACGTATTGCCCAATACGACTTGTGTTCTAATTCTATAGGCAGGTGACAAGATTTACCGTAGACCAATCTAAAAGGGGTGGTCCCTATAGGTGTTTTGTAGGCGGTCCTATATGCCCACAAACAATCGTTCAGTTTCCTAGACCATTGCTTCCTATTCCCTTCTATAGATTTTTCTAGGATCCTCTTAAGCTCTCTATTGGAAACTTCAACTTGCCCACTAGTTTGAGGATGATACGGAGTGGCTATCCTATGTGTAACTCCATATTTTTGTAGTACTTTGTCTAGTTGTAGATTACAAAAGTGTCAACCCATATTGCTAATAAGTGCACGTGTTGTGCCAAATCGTGCGAATAAGGATTTCAAAAATCTGATTACAACCCTACTATCATTAGTAGGCAAAGCTTGCACTTCAACCCACCTTGATACATAATCTACCGCTACCAAAATATATTTATTCCCAAAAGAAACTGGAAATGGTCCCATAAAATTTATACCCCACACATCAAATACTTCACATTCAAGAATAAATTTTTGTGGCATTTCATGTAATTTAGAAATATTACCTGCTTTCTGACAAGAATCACATGAAAGCACATACCTTTGGGCATCCCTGAATAGAAGGGGCCAATAAAAACTGGAATCAAGAACCTTTTTTGCAGAGCAATTTGCTCCATAGTGACCACCAGAAGGAGCTGAATGACACTGCTCCAAAATCCTCCAACCCTCCTCTGCTGATACACACCTTCGTATAATAGAATCTGCACATATCCGAAAAAGAAAGGGGTCCTCCCAAAAATAATATTTCAAATCAGAGAAAAATTTCTTTTCTGCTGATATGAAAAGTCTTTTGGAAGTACCTTAGCCACAAGATAGTTTGCATAATCTGCAAACCATGGATAATTAAGATGTATATTTGTAGATATGGCAAATAGTGATTCCTCGGGAAATGTATCAGAAATTTCAGATTCATCTAACATTGATCGTAGTGGATTTTCTAAACGTGAAAGATGGTCTGCCGCTAAGTTTTCCGCTCCTCGTTTATCCCTAATTTCGAAATCAAATTCTTGTAATAAGAGAACCCAACGGATTAAACGAGGCTTTGCTTCCGCTTTGGCTAGCAAATATTTAAGGGCAGAGTGATCCGTGTAAACTACCACTTTGGACAATGTTAAATATGGTCTAAATTTATCAAAAGCGAATACCACTGCTATGAGTTCTTTTTCGGTAGTTGTATAATTCTCCTGTGCATTATTAAGTGTTTTGCTAGCATAATAAATAGGGTGAAAATGTTTGTTTCGGCGTTGTCCTAAAACAGCCCCTACCGCAAAACTACTAGCGTCACACATGATCTCAAATGGTTAACTAAAATCAGGTGCGATCATAATAGGAGAATTAATTAATTTCTCTTTTAAGAACTCAAAGGCATGTAGACACTCTTGTTCAAAAATAAAAGGTGTGTCTTTTTCTAAAAGCCTTGTAAGTGGTTTAGCTATTTTAGAGAAGTCTTTAATAAACCAGCGGTAAAATCCCGCGTGTCCTAAGAAACTTCTCACTGCCTTAACGGAGGTTGGTGGTGGTAATTTCTCTATGGTCTCTATTTTCGCTCTATCAACTTGGATTCCTTGGCTTGAGATTTTATGGCCAAGTACTAACCCTTCTTGTACCATGAAATGACACTTCTCCCAACTAAGCGCTAGGTTCGTCTCCTCACACCTCCTCAGAACTTTCTTTAAATTATTCAAACACAACTCAAAAGAGTCGCCAAACATAGAGAAGTCATCCATAAAAACTTCCATGATATCTTCAACATACTCGTTAAAGATGGCTAGCATGCACCTCTGAAAAGTGGCGGGTGCATTACATAACCCGAAAGGCATACGTCTATAGTCAAAAGTACCAAATGGGCAGGTAAATGTTGTTTTCTCTTGGTCTTCTGGTGCTATGAGAATTTGGAAGTATCCAGAAAGTCCGTCTAGAAAACAATAATAAGAATGTCCTGACAAGCGTTCTAATATCTGATCAATAAAAGGGAGAGGAAAATGGTCCTTCCTAGTGGCATAATTTAACTTCCTATAGTCAATACAAACACGCCAACCTGTTACCATTCGCGTTGGAATTAATTCATTTCTATCATTTGCTACCACTGTCAGGCCACCCTTCTTAGGAACTACTTGTACAGGGCTAACCGATGAACTATCCGAAATAGGGTATATAATACCAGCATCTAGCAACTTAACAATCTCCGCTTTAACTACCTCTTTCATATTCGGGTTGAGCCTACGTTGCGATTGAATAGAAGATTTATAGTTTTCTTCTAAAAGGATTTTATGAGTGCAAAAACTAGGATTAATACCCTTTATATCAGATATTTGTCATGCTATTGCACCTTTACATTTCTTCAATACAGTTATTAATTTATCTTTTTCAGTATTGGAAAGATTTGAAGATATGATAACTTGGTACGAAGAGTTAGTTCCTAGGAATGCATACTCAAGATGATCCGGTAATTTTTTTAATTCTATTATTGGTGGATTCTTAGTATTATTCTTAAGAGTTTCATAATCTCCTTGAGTAATTAAACTATATTCAGTTGTTTTATTCATTGCAACACTATTATCTAAAAAAAATAAATGTTCAATAATGTCATCATTTTTATCATCTTCTAGATAGCTGTTAGTTATGCAAATTTCTAAATGATCTTTATAATAAAAATTAGAATTTATAGAAGTCATAAAGTCATCAATACTATGAGAAAAATAGCAATAATCATCATTATCTAAAGATTATTTCATAGTATTACCAATTTGAAATGTGACTTCATCTTCTCCTACTCGCAAAACTAATTTACCGTCAAAAACATCAATAAGTGCTCTAGATGTAGCTAGAAATGGACGACCTAGTATGAGTGGTACTTCGATATTTTCATCCATATCTAGAATAACAAAATCAGCAGAAAATATAAACTTATCTACCTTAACCAATACATCTTCTACTATTCCTCTAGGATACTTAACCGATCGATCTGCTAGTTGAATACTCATTCTAGTTGGGCTAAGTTCTCCTAGGCCTAGTTTCAGATATAGTTTATATGACATTAAATTTATACTAGCTCCTCGATCTACTAAAGCCTTATTTACTTGTAAATCACCGATTAAACATGGAATTGAAAATGAACCGGGATCCTTAAGTTTTTGTGGTAATTTATTTTGCAAAATAGCAAAACACTCTTCCATTAATGTTACTAATGATAATTCTTCTATTTTCTTTTTATTAGAAATCAAATCCTTAAGAAATTTTGCATATTTAAGCATTTGAATAATTTTAGAAAAAGGTAAGTTAACATGTAATTGCTTAATCATAGATAAAAATTTACCAGACTGCGCATCCATGCGCTCCTTGTTAAGCTTTGCTGGGTATGGTATTGCTGGTTGATACTCCATCGGTTGTACATTCATCTCTCTTGATCCTTCACCGCTAGACTCCACTTGTGGTGCTTCCTTCGCAGGCCTTGGGTCTTGTAACTCCTTTCCACTCCTCAATTGAACGACTTTTGCATGCTCCCTTGGATTTATCTCAGTGTTCCCCGGAAGTGTTCCCTGCTGCCTTTCAGAAACCATCCTTGCAAGCTGACCAATCTGATTCTCCAAGTTCCGAATTGAACCCTCTTGATTCCGGAAGGCTACATCGGTAGTTTGCATGAACTTGGTAAGCACATCTTCCAATGTAGGCTTCCTTGGTTCCGATTGCGGTGGTTTTCCAAACATAGGTTGCTTGCATTGATTTCCTTGCCCCCCCCCCCCCAAAGAGAAATTGGGGTGGTTTCTCCATCCAGGATTATATGTAGAACTATATGGGTTGTTGGCTTGATTGAAAGGAGGTCTAATATTATTGCCCATATAGTCAACATGCTCTTAAACATGAGGTTCACAACCAGGCATTCCACTGCATGAAGGGTCCCATTGTTGGGGTACCATGGAGGGTGATGCTAAGGCAAGGTTGTCCATCTTTTGGTGAAGCTTCTCCACTTGAATAGCTAAGGCGGTGATGACATCTACTTCATAAATTACTGCGGCCTTGCTAGGCTTTTGTCTCATAGTAGTCCATTGATAGTTGTTCATTGCCATTTCCTCTATCAACTGCTGAGCCGCTTCAGGTGTCTTGTTGTTCAATGTGCCTCCACTAGCCGCATCAATCATCTGTTTAGTGGCCGGTTTTAGACCATTGTAGAAGGTCTGAATCTGAAGCCATGAAGGTAGAGCATGGTGGTGACATCTCCTCAAAAGATCCTTGAATCGTTCCCATGTGTCGTACAATGATTCAGACTCCAATTGAATGTACGTAGAGATATCATTCCTCAACTTCGCGGTCTTCGTAGGTGGAAAATACTTCATCAGAAACTTCTCAACCATCATGTCTCAAGTAGTAATCGACCCTCTAGGTAATGAGTTCAACCACTGCTTTGCCTTATGCCTTAGAGAAAATGGAAACAATCTCAATCGAATGGCGTCATTGGAAACACCATTGATCTTGAATGTATCACATATCTCCAGGAATCCGACCAAGTGGGTGTTAGGATCCTCATCTTACAAGCCATCATACTGGACATATTGTTGAACCATTTGCATCACACTAGGCTTCAATTCAAAGTTATTGGTAGCTATCGGTGGTCTAACGATACTCGACCCGGTTCCTTGGAGATTAGGTCTAGCAAAGTCGGACATGGTTTGCTCATTTTGGTTGGCCATGGTGTCTAGGTTTTCCAGATGATTCTCTCCTTGGTTCACTGTCTCCTCTTCTAATAGTCCGTTTGAAATATCTGTGGTATTAATTCCCACATCCCTTAGGTTTTTGTTATGAAGAATTCGTTCTGGGTCGGGATGAAATGGTGCTAGCCCAGAATTTCTGCCCCTGGTCATAGACTAACAGACTACAAAATAGATATTACGCGATATAATTATTCATAAACTAAATTACAATTGTATAAACGAAAATTGGTAGATTAATAAAGATTAAGATTTCAAAATATTGAAAACGTTCCCCGGCAACGGCGCCAAAAACTTGATGAATTGCTTTGCTAACAAGTAATAACTCAATGCGATTTCATTCTACATTCTAGTACAACTATGTAGATGGGCATAAGCTAGATTGAATTAACTTTCAGGCAAGTGCACCTATCAATCATAGTATATGAGAAATCTACATCTCGTGTCGTATTCCACAGGGTCGTTTCAAGTACTCGTACTCACCCTTCCTTTATTATCATACCTATAAATAAAAGTGATATCTAAACTACATTAACCTAACTATGACCATTTGGATGATTTAGCATTAGAGAAGTAAAAATGATAAAAGGCATGAAGCTTTTAAGCGATTACATGAACGAACTCATTTATTAGTTCAATTTTAAGTGATCATGAAATGAAAAGACTATTAAATTCGTTGTAATGTAAAGGTTAAATGTTCATCAAATTCTCTCTCGAGCAATTCCAATTCTAAACCTAAGATAGTAAATTTTCTCTCGAACAATTTACAACACTCAAGTTCGCATTAAGTAAAGTACCCTTATTACTACATAAATTCATGAACTTTATCTCTAAATTACCATGAATCCTTTTACTCGTGTTCTAATTTTCCAAACAACATATCTCTCGATCATAGAGTTTGATTCACAAAGAGAGTTAACACCACAATATGAACATACAAATATCATTACAAAGAACCAATTTCTCAATCTAGCAATTTGCAAATTATGTAAAGCAAAGAAGCAATTCATAATGAAGATTAAACTCTTTGTTTGCAAACCTAAACACGAATAAAATACCACAAATTTAACATAAACAAAACGATACATGATTACTAGAATGTTCAACTATAAGTTCATAGAGAATAAAAGATAATTGAAGATGAATCACCAAGAGAAAGGAGAGGTTAAAAAGGGATTAATGAAAGATTAGATGCATACACAATACCCTTCAAATCTTCCTTCTCTTGGATGCTTCCCTTCATGCTCCAGCAGTTCCTCAATGCCAAAATAATCCAAAGGTTCTCCACAAATTTTTCTACAGGAAATATATAGTCCCTTTGCAAACAGGTCGGACACGGGTTCCAACACGGCCGTGTGTCAGGCCGTGTGGACGGTTCCTAGGCGGTTCCCCACGAACAGGAGTGTCTGGTAGTGGGCCGTGTCAGATGACACGAGTACGGACACGGCCGTGTGTTAGGCCGTGTTCTTCAGACACGGGTTGGTCGGGAGGCGGGGTTGAAATGGACAAGGGTAGGCACACGTGTGCCTACCTGTGTGAGTCTCTGTCTCCTGCATCCAATTTCTTTAGATCCAGGGTGCATAGGACACGGGTAGGCACACGGCCGTGTGTCCACCCGTGTGCGCCAAATTTATTCCTATCATCAGCCATGTTGACTCCGCGACCTCCACTGTTTGCTCCAAGACTTTTAGGTCCATTAGTTGGCATTACCTGCAATAGAAAAATGAAAGAATCAGTAAATCGTTTATTACAAGTAATGCCAAAGACTTCTAAATGCGCTCTTCTATCTATGATACGACAATTTCTTTACTATTATCGTGAAATCACCACAAAAAGGGGCAGCAAATAGTAGACATGATTACAATTATGATAGTAAAAAGCCTATCATAATCGTACTCATCAACAGTCGATCTCCCTTGCAGCTCAATCGATCAATTCTTCAAAAGACCGTAGGGGGAAGCTTGTCAGCTCCATCCTGAACATCCCCAAACGTAACCCCAAAGGGTAGGCCATCTGCAGGGTGTATCTTGAGATATCCTGGATCAAAAGGATTTCCTCCTGGAAGCGATTAGTGTAATCTGCCAACATCACTTCCGGACCTTGCTTTATTAGGAAGATGGATTTAACTCACGTTTTCCTCTTTTTCGACATCGTGAAGAGCAATAATAAGTAGCATCGCAAGTCTTCGAAGCTGTATATGGTTCCCGAGGGAAGCTGGTGGAATCCACCCCTTGCCTTATCCTTGAAAGTGATGACGAACAACTTGCACTTGAAAGCATCTGTCATCTGCTTGATGGAGACTATGTTATCGAACCATTGCACATTTTTAAATGAATCATCCTTGACCATGTAGAAGGACATGACTAGATCTCTGAAGCCTTCTAGAACCGGGGCTAAGAGGATGAGCTCCCAAAAAGACCTCCCTAAGCCTTCCTCGCAAGCTGAAAGATCTCGTCGGACCAGCTCACCAGATTAGGGAACCACTGACGAGACGTGGAATAGCTCAGGCCCCTGAAGTTACCTCTTGCACCCTTCCATCGCTATCTCCTTCCCGGCTCGCCTACCCGACACCTCCTCGCCTAATGCTATTGGGTATTGTATCCACAATTACCTGGATTTGAGGAAGCCACCTATCAAGCTAAGATGAATTCACAATGTATTTGATGAAACCTCTTAAATTGTGCTTGCAGTTATTCCACGCTAAGTGCACACCAATGTCAGGGTGCAGTAGGTCAATATACACGGGTCTGCACGACGTAATCCCTCGTTGAGCAGATCAGTGTGTTGGCCTACGTGTACTCTCTCTATTGGAGTGCACTTACTTTCAAGTACAGGGCCGTGTTTATACAAGAGCAGACAAGGAGCAAGGATGGGTCAAGGAGCAGCTCTTGGGTGGAAAGACGAAAATTCGTCTAAGTATAATTCGACGATAATCACCAGTGATTCTCGCCGAATCGTCGAGAATCATTAGTGATTCTCGCCGACTCTATCCGGCTACCTCAAAACGGTGCCAAGTAAGATTCGGCGAGAATCACTAGTGATTCTCGCCGAACCCATCGTTGAGCAGATCATGAATACCAAGTAATATTCGTTGAGAATCAACAAGTGATTCAGCGAGAATCACTAGTGATTCTCGACGAATCGTCGAGAATCACTAACTGATTCTCGCCGATTCGTCGAGAATCACCTGCGATTCTCGCCGATTTTGACTTAGCAATTTCTCTGGAAGCTGCTGGACCGGATTCTGCCGCTGGGACTATGTCGAACCGGAACTAGGGTTTCCTTCAGGTGGGACCCACAACGGTCATTTGGGAGTATACTGTTGGGTTTCTCTATGGGGTTGGCACAACGCTTGTGCACGCAGCGGAAAAATAAAAACATCAAGAAAAACCCAAAGAGATGTGGATCGCGCCATGAACAGTTAAATCAAGAAGTTAGCAAGACTAGGCAAAAATTACCTCGGTGGCGTTGAGTCACAACTCAACGGAGATGCTCCAAACTTTATCTGCTTGCTGGTGGCAAGTTCTACGTGGAATAGTATCCACGTTTCTGCAGAAGTCCACACGAGCAGGAGAACGCCGAGCTTTCCGTCGCACGGAAGATCGGGAAGGAGAAGACCGCACCTCGGCTATTCCACGGACTGCTAGGTCCGCACCAGGAAGAGCAGCACCAGCGACAGTCGCCGGAGAATAGGTGGTCGACGGAGCGAACACGGCGGCGGAACTCTTCCGGCGGCGGGATCGGGATCGACAGAGCAAAAGGCGGAACGGCTTCCGTCGGGTTTCGATCTGCTACAGGAGAAAATCGCGAGCTGAATCCTTGAGTCCCGATAAACCCTAAGGGTCCTATTTATACCAAGGTATAAATAAACCCAGGAAAATCGCTATCCGCAGACCACCCAGAACTAGGGTTCAGAATCGGCGAGTATTAATCGGTGAGAATCAGCGACAATCGGCGAGAATCACTGAGCAGGTTCGGCGAGAATCAGTCGACGAGTATCATACAGGATCGGCGAGAATCAGAGTACAATACTCGACGATTCTCGCCGATCGTCGAGCCACGCTCGACGATACACAACGATACTCGACGATCGTCGAGCCGCGGTCGACGACAATCGTCAAGGTAGTCGATCGTCGAGAATCAACAATTGATTCTCGACGATTCTCGTCGATCGACGAGAATCAGGGAGACGATTCTCGCCGATCGGCGGGAATCAGAAGACGATTCTCGACTAATGTCATCGACCCTCGGACGACAAACCTAACCAGCCCTTCAAGGCAACATTTGCCCAACCCGATGATCCTATAAGGCAACACTTTGCCCATAACCCTATTCAGGTCGGTGATTGGTAACCTTTACCAACACAGTCAGTCATCCAACTTCTCCACATCTCTTATGTGCGACCCTGCAGGCTCATATCGCGTTGGCAGTGAGATTACATGCTTGATCACTTCCAGATCACAATGGTAACTCCAACAGACTCCCACTTGATCTCGAAAGTATCAAACCAAAAACCTCACAAACAATGAGCGGCATCTAGCAATGCATCATTGCTCCCCAAGCAATAAGAGTTCATAACTCATAAGCCTTTATGACCAATGTATCAGCATTGTCTTTGTCCCTTTGTCCCTTACATCCGGAAAGAACTAGAGGCATGGACCGTGTCACCCTCGTAATAGCTCAATTCAAGTTTTCTTGATCCAGGACGGACTTCCAGAGAATGGTGAGTCCAATATCACATATTGACTCAACCAAGCATGGCCATGCATTTCTCAGTCCAGATCCATCAAGGCGCCCATGGATGCAACTCCTGTCATACAGGAGGACAAATTCCATATATGCTCACACACAAACACCCAAATGATTCGTAACATGCCCAACAACCACCCTTATCATCAACCTTTCTCAAGGAAGACTTTAGATGGCATCAAAGCACGCTCTTCCTCACTTGATGAATGCTGTGACTTCAGGTCAAAGGACCACAACACCATTGTCAATTGAGACCTACTCGTGACACGATTGGATGACAATCCACAGAGTAGTCTCAGGTTGGGTCTGTCCAGTACAACTTGTTCACTAACAAGTACCCACGTGATGACTTGATATCACAATATCATGACCTGTGAGAACCAGTCATCAGTCAACACACGTGCTAGTCTTCATGTATCATCATCACCCTTAGCTTCTATGATGATACTCGACCAGGGACCTTTAAGAATGAAGCTTCAAATAAATCATAGGCTCTCACATTCAAGTCACGTACTTGATGTCCTATGGAAGCAAACATTCTAAGGGTGTCTATTATGTTAACATTTAACTATCATATATAGAAAAACTCATAATAAAAGAATTTGCCATTAATTATAAAAGAAAAACTAGGTACACAGTTCATCAAATGAACAAACAGCCAACAAAATACATATTTACATGCAATCCACAAGATCCTCGCTAGAGTTGATCGTTTAGGTATCGTATACCCATCGATCTAGTATGACCATCATGCTTTCTCTGCGCGAGAGGCTTTGTCAGCGGATCCGCAATATTTTCCTCAGTCGGCACTCTGCAAATGTTTACATCTCCTCGTTCGACAATCTCACGAATAAGATGAAACCGCCGGAGTATGTGCTTGGAGCGCTGATGAGATCTAGGTTCCTTAGATTGTGCAATTGCACCATTGTTATCACAGTAGAGAACTACGGGACCAACAATGCTAGGAACTACATCAAGCTCGCCGATGAATTTCCTAATCCATACAGCCTCCTTCGCTGCATTAGCTGCTGCGATATACTCGGCCTCAGTTGTAGAATCAGCAACTGTCTCTTGCTTGGAACTCTTCCAGCTTACAGCTCCTCCATTCAGGCAAAACATAAAACCTGACTGAGACTTGGAGTCATCTCTATCAGTTTGGAAGCTAGCATCCGTGTAACCTTTTACAACGAGCTCTTCCTCTCCACCATACACCAAGAACACGTCCTTAGTCCTTCTCAAGTACTTCAGGACATTCTTGACTGCAATCCAGTGACACTCACTAGGGTCTGACTGATACCTGCTAGTCATGCTCAAAGCAAAGGAGACATCGGGTCGAGTACATAACATCGCGTACATGATTGATCCAATTACCGAAGCATATGGAATCAACTTCATGCGGTCCTTGTCTTCACAAGACTTTGGACACTGGTCCTTAGAGAGATTCACACCATGAGACATGGGCAAAAATCCTTTCTTGGACTCAAGCATGTTGAACCGCTTCAACACCTTTTCGATGTACGTGCTCTGGGTCAAACCCAGCAACTTCTTCGATCTATCTCTATAGATCTTAATACCAAGTAACTTAGATGAGAAGTTACTGTCCCTTCAACAGTTTGGTAGGACAATGACCGAGTTTGTGAGAGAGTTCTCCCGCCTATCCCTTCAACAGTATGTCATCCACATACAATATCAGGAAGACAACAATGCTCCCACTGATTCTCTTATAAACACAAGGCTCATCTTCATTCTTGATGAAACCAAACTCTTTGATTTTCTCATCAAAACGAAGATTCCAACTTCGAGAGGCCTGTTTCAGTCAATAAATGGACTTATTCAGCTTGCATATTTTAGTGGCTTCATTTGGGGATACAAAACCCTCGGGTTGTGTCATATACACTTCCTCAAGGAGGTTTCCATTAAGGAAAGCCGTTTTGACATCCATCTGCCAGATCTCGTAGTCATAATACGCAGCAATAGCAAGCAATATCCTAATGGACTTTACCATATCAACGGGGGAAAAGGTCTCATCATAGTCAATACCATGAATTTGCCTGAAACATTTAGCCACCAGTCGCCCTTTGAATGTCTGTACATTCCCATCCATGTCGGTCTTCTTCTTGAAGACCCACTTGCACCCTATGGGTCGTACCCCTTCAGGTGGTTCCACCAAGTTCCAAACTTGGTTTGTATACATGGAGTCCATTTCGGATTTCATAGCCTCAAGCCATTTGTCGGAGTCCGGTCCATTTATAGCCTCATGGTAGGTTGCTGGTTCATCATCATGATCCATAAGCAACACATTACCTATTTGAGACACGAGAAATCCATATCTCTCAGGCTCAAACCTCGGTCTACCAGATCTACGTAGGACTTGTGTTCCCTGAGCAGGTTCTCTAGCTACAACATCTTGTAGTCCTGTCTCAGAATCCAATTCCGGTTCATTCACTACATGTGGTTCTTGAACTTCTTCAAGCTCTACCTTTTCAGTCTTTCTTGATAAGAACTCTTTCTCCAAGAAGACACCAGTCCTTGCGACAAACACTTTGCCCTCGGATGGTAGGTAAAAGTAATACCCTTTCGTTTCCTTAGGATATCCCACCAGATAACATTTATCCGAATTGGGTTCCAGCTTGTCAGGCATTTGACGTCTCACGTATGCCTCACAGCCCCAAATTTTAATGAACGACATACTAGGACGCTTCCCAGTCCATATCTCATATGGTGTCTTCAGAACCGTTTTCGTTGGAGCGCGATTCAATGTCATTGCTGCAGTCTCTAAAGCAAAACCCCAAAAGGAAACAGGCAAGTCTGCATGACTCATCATCGAACGTACCATGTCTAACAAAGTACGATTTCTCCTCTCAGACACACCATTATGTTGTGGTGTTCTAGGTGGAGTGAGCTGTGATACAATACCACACTCTTTCAGATGATCACGGAACTCATGACTCAGGTATTCGCCACCTCGATCAGATCGGAGTGCTTTAACCCTTTTACCCAACTGGTTTTCTACTTCATTCTTGAACTCTTTGAACTTTTCAAAGGTCTCGGATTTGCACTTCATAAGATACACATATCCGTATCTACTGAAATCATCAGTAAATGTAACAAAGTAGAAATACCCACCTCTAGCTATGGAACTCATGGGTCTGCATACATCACTATGTACAACACCCAAGAGATCCTCAGTCCTCTCAGTATAACCAGTGAAAGGAGCTTTAGTCATCTTGCTTAACAAACAAGATTCGCATCGCTCAAATGATTCATAATCAAATGAGTCCAAAAGTCCATCTTTATGGAGCTTGGATATGCGCTTCTCATTGATATGGCCCAAACGACAATGCCAGAGAAAAGTAGGGTTCGAATCATTTGTTCTTAGTCTTTTATTATTTTCTACATTATAGATCAGATGGTCCAAGTTCAAAACGTAAAGACCATTAACCAATTGGGCTACAGCATAACAAACATCATTCTTAAATATAGAACAACAATTGTTCTTAATTATAAAAGAAAATCCAATCATGTCTAAACATGAAATAGATATAATGTTTCTAGTTATCGCCGGAACAAAATAACAGTTATCTAGTTCTATTACAAGCCCACTGGGCAAAGAAAGACGGTAAACTCCTACGGCTACAGCAGCAACTCTTGCTCCATTGCCGACGCGGAGGTCCACTTCCCCTTTACTCAGCAATCTTCTCCTTCCCAGTTCCTGCACATTTGTACAAATGTGAGAACCACATCCGGTATCCAATACCCAAGATGAAGGGGCAGAAAGGTTTATCTCTATAACGTAAATATTAGAAGCGGAAGTCATACCTCCCTTCAATTTCTGCAGACCCTCAATATACGAAGGACAGTTCCTCCGCCAATGACCAGCCTTGCCACAGTGGTGGCATTTCCCATCCTTCACCGTGCTCTTCTTCTTGATCAGTGTTGAAGACTTGGGCTCAAGATATGACTTAGGTCCTACCTTCGTCTTCTTAGAGCCCTTGGCTTTGCCCTTGCCCTTATGCACCATCATTATGGGGCTGGCAGGCTTGGCCTTCTTCATGTTGATCTCGGCAGTTCTAAACATGCCTAGGAGTTCGGGCAGTGTCTTGTCTATCTCATTCATGTTGTAGTTCAAGACAAACTGCTCATAACTGTTCGACAACGATTGCAGGATCAGATCCGTGGCCAACTCTTGACCAAGAGGAAAACCCAGCCTTTCAAGGTTCTCGATATACCCAATCATCTTGAGTACGTGAGTCCCTACTGAGTCCCGAACTCCCATCTTGCACTGAAACAACGCTTTTGTGATGTCGAACCTCTCTTGACGAGCCTGCCCTTGAAACATTTTCTTGAGATGCTCGTCAATCTCCTTGCACCCCATGTTCTCATGTTGCTTCTGAAGCTCAGAGTTCATGGTGGCAAGCATAAGGCACTCGACATCCAAAGCATCGTCAGTATACTTCTTATAAGTATCCTTCTCAGCACGGGAAGAGTTCCCGGTCGGCACCTCGGGGGCTTCTTCTTCTAAGACATAGAGCTTTCGCTCTTGCCTGAGAATAATTCTCAGGTTCCGATACCAGTCCATATAATTTGTCCCACTGAGCTTATCCTTCTCAAGGATGGCTCTCAGAGACAGCGTGGAGTGTGAAACGCTTGCCATGGAATTCTACAAGAATTTATGCAGAATAAAATCAGTACCTAAATTTCAATTACAATTTATTCTAATTAGTACTTCAATTAAAATACTCCCACTATTTTATTCGAAATGATAGCCCTCACTAACAATTCGGAGAGTTCATGCGAGCTACTCTCTTAGTGGACAAGATCCGTATTTCACCAACACAATGAGTCCGCTTTGGCGTTCCTCTCACGATGTGGTTATTTAGGTAGGCAACGCTTGCCAATTGCATCCTCATGCAATTCTTGTATGGTTGGTGAATAACTCCTTATTCGCACTCATCATATGGTGCATGCCAACCCTATGCCTCTAGGCACTCAACCTTTGAGGTCACCTAGTTAAGCTTGACCCGATGTCGACAGTGGGATATCCTTATTATCCGCTCGCACCCTTACCAAGATAGATTAATGCACCTTGCTTTGGCAAGCCCACATTTCATCGATCGAGGCAGGAAGAGTGTCATCCATCGGAAGGCATCCGAACACTTAATATTAAAAGAAGGGATTTCAATTTTAGGTTAACAGTTAACCATGATCAACATTTGATCTATGTGCTCATCCAAAGAAAAACAATTCTACACCACATGCATCCCTTATGAGCACATCCTTACACCATCAACAATTTGATAGAAGGAAGGGCTAAATCTGAACATCCGGAAATTTCCAAATCCTCAGATTTACATGCATTGGACAGAAGGCAAAGACAACTCAACTGAAGCAGTAGACAAGCTCATCTCTCTACGTTGGATTCTAAATCCAAAACATACTCGAGGGATGGTTACTGCTAAGGAGACAGCAATTTCTAACACTTAGAAATTCCACCGAAATTCCAATCGTTCTTGGCGAAGTGCCAAGACTAAATCTGGACATTTAGAACGCTTCTAAATCTCTAGGTTTACACGCACTGGAATAACAAACTTCCAAAACAACAGTCATGGCCGCAACTTGCCTCTGATACCACTGTTGGGTTTCTCTATGGGGTTGGCACAACGCTTGTGCACGCAGCGGAAAAATAAAAACATCAAGAAAAACCCAAAGAGATGTGGATCGCGCCATGAACAGTTGAATCAAGAAGTTAGCAAGACTAGGCAAAAATTACCTCGGTGGCGTTGAGTCGCAACTCAACGGAGATGCTCCAAACTTTATCTGCTTGCTGGTGGCGAGTTCTACGTGGAATAGTATCCACGTTTCTGCAGAAGTCCACACGAGCAGGAGAACGCCGAGCTTTCCGTCGCACGGAAGATCGGGAAGGAGAAGACCGCACCTCGGCTATTCCACGGACTGCTAGGTCCGCACCAGGAAGAGCAGCACCAGCGACAGTCGCCGGAGAATAGGTGGTCGACGGAGCGAACATGGCGGCGGAACTCTTCCGGCGGCGGGATCGGGATCGGTGGAGCAAAAGGCGGAACGGCTTCCGTCGGGTTTCGATCTGCTACAGGAGAAAATCGCGAGCCGAATCCTTGAGTCCCGATAAACCCTAAGGGTCCTATTTATACCAAGGTATAAATAAATCCAGGAAAATCGTTATCCGCAGACCACCCAGAACTAGGGTTCAGAATCGGCGAGTATTAATCGGTGAGAATCGGCGAGAATCACTGAGCAGGTTCGGCGAGAATCAGTCGACGAGTATCATACAGGATCGGCGAGAATCAGAGTACAATACTCGACGATTCTCGCCGATCGTCGAGCCACGCTCGACGATACACAACGATACTCGACGATCGTCGAGCCGCGGTCGACGACAATCGTCAAGGTAGTCGATCGTCGAGAATCAACAATTGATTCTCGACGATTCTCGTCGATCGGCGAGAATCAGGGAGACGATTCTCGCCGATCGGCGGGAATCAGAAGACGATTCTCGACTAATGTCATCGTCCCTCGGATGATAAGCTCCATGCTTCTGCCACCAGTGTCAGAAGCATGGAGATGGATCATGAGATATCGCCTCTAAGACTCCCCACATGCACAAAGGAGTTTTATCCCGTCTGGAGGATGAGAGTGTCGTATCACTTAGATGCTATCGATCCTCGAGCATCCTTCATCCTGGAAGAGGGTCCTTTTATTCCTATGAAGACCTCCGACTCTGGAATTCAAGTGCCCAAGTGCATTTCTGAGATGTCAGAGACGGAACTTTCATTATTTAATTTGGACAAGAGGATTCATCAAATTATCATGGATATCTGGTCTGGAGCTTCTCGCTCTAGATTGGAAAAATGTGGGTCGGCGAAATCTTTGTGGGTGATGATCTCAGAGCTGATGGGGGGGGTCAGAGAAAGCTGAAATCTGCTGTCAACCAGAGGATGAAGCCTATGTGGGGGTCCTCGCCTCTGAAGATGAAGGAAAGGATCTATCAGACAACATCAGAGCTCCAGTGTCCGTGTTAGAGACTGAAGAGGCCAGTGAGGAAAGCTGCTCTGATGAGGATGACACAATGGTCACTGGCTCTAATGACAATAACACTGAAGAGCAGGTAACTTCTTCATCCTGCCCCGTCTCTCTTGAAGTTTCTGAAGACAGGAACTGCTTTCCTTCAGAAAATTCTGATTCTCTGAAGAGAGCCCTTCAGACAAGCAACCTACTTGATGAGGAGCAAGCTCAAGAGATTGCTCAACTGAAGATCTTGTTGGTTCTCCAATTGGCATCCAACAAGGTCAAGGACTCTAAAATCTCAGCTCTAGAGAGTAGTCTAGAGAATGAGAAAAGAATAGTATCAAACTTTTCCAAGGTTGATGCTATAAAGAGAAAGCAAGAAAATGGGTGGATCTCCCGGATTATCAATTCGTGGAGAAATGGGGAAACGGTATTCCGACCCCCCACTCCAAGCAGGAAGGCAACTCATCATGCCTTCAGGTATGACCACAGGAATAATCGTGGTCACTGCAAGGGTGATCTGTCCTCATGTGGAGACACCCGTAGTGCAAGGGCCGTCGTGGCCACCCATGAGAGAATACCTAAGGCTCATTCTGAGCCCTTTGTATTCACTGCCACTGCCTCAACTCGGTGTGAATCTGCATGTCCCTGCTCACAGAACACTTCTCACCACCCGAGGACACAGGATAGGGAGGTTCGAAGTCATGGTGTAAGTTTTCATGGGGCCTCAGGAAGGGGGATGCCTGAAAGGAAGGCACCACCTCCCCGGCCTCATGACGCTCACAACATGCATTCCTTCCACCCTTCCACATGTCACGGTGGAAGAGGAAATTTTGTGAGGAGATCATGCCCTATCCCTTTTAGACCTAGGACCGTGACTACCTCAGTCACTAGATCAGGTCAGAAACGGCGATACAACATTCACCCGTGTTGGTGCTGTGGCAAAGTGGGACACTTTGCCATCGACTGTTGGCACAACCCCTCTGTGTCAAGGGCAAGGGCCTATCCACATTTTCTGGGCAGAGGTAGTCTTCCTGACAGGTTTTCTGAAGGAAGGCAGTCGAGTGCTTATGCTAACAGGAACCTAGGACCCAATATGATTTGGGTTCCTAAGGTAAACTAATTCTTTCTTGCAGGGTAGTCTAGGTTCCCGTAACTATGAGGGGAACTAGACAGTAGAGGGCTCAAGACTAAACTGGCACAAGCGTCTGGAATAACAGATGTGATATCTACTTGGGCATACTCACATTGAGCTCCTAATATGTTCTACCTGAGGGACTAAATGATGACTCTCAAAATCCCAGGTACTTTTGATCAGTTCCAAGACTTGAGTCGTTTTCCATCGACAGTTACATATATATATCTTTATATACATATACATATATATATACGTGTATGTATGCACATCCAAGGATAGGGTAACACGATGAATATAAACCTTAGATACACCATTAAAGAGTTATTTCCACTGGTAGACTCGAAATCTAACATCTACAGACTTAAATTAGTTCACTAAAAACTAGCGAAGATTGCCATCAAGAAATGTATGGAAAAGCTGGTTCAACCCCAAATAGTGGCTTTAAGATGTATTCACATATTTGGAAGATTTTTAAATTAACTTATATGGAAAAGCCGGAAACCCGTTAAAATCCCTTCTAAATCCCATCGATCTCACGCAGTCTCCCGCCGAACTCACCTTTATATATTTAGAATCCCGCCGACCCTTCACCTTCCGTAGGAATCCCGCCGAAAGACCTTCTCCGCAGGAAACTCACCAGGAATCGCGCAGGCTTCCGTCGAATCCCGCCTAATCCCGTCGAACTCCGCAGGACTCCGCAGGAAACTCCCCAGGAATCGTGCAGGCTTCCGTCGAATCCCGCCGAATCTCGCCGAATCGGTCTCCATCGAAGGTCTCCCGCCGAATCCCGCAAGATTAACCGAAGGTTTCCCGCAAGTTTATCTCCAACGATCTCTCCCGGCTTTGATTCTTCCTTCCAGGAATTTCTCCTCGTGCACTCATCGGGTGTCCCTCGTCTTCATCGAACTAACTCACTGTCTACGCCTTTAGGTAACCACCCCCTCACCCTTACTTGGACTTGATCACTAGTGTCGCTTCCTTTTTGATTTTTGATTAAGCGTAGAGTAGGGCTTCTCTCCCTAGATCTGCAATGGCTCCAAGGACAACTGCTGGGCTGGTCACTGGATGCGAGCTGGTTCGCACAGGGTTCTCTCATGCCTCTAACGAATTCAGAAACATCATTCTCATGCTGGAAGAGGCTGGGCTTTCATTCGTACTGGAGCACCCGTGTAAAATCTTGGACAAAGAGGTGCTGGAGTTCTTTGCTACCGCCAGACTCCGAAATGAAGACTCTCTTATCAAGAGCAAGGTGGCTGGGGCAAAGATCAAGATGTCTGCCAGCAAGCTGACCCGCTTCCTGCAACTCTCTAGCTCGGAGCACGAGGACTATCTTGAGGAAGAAGACAACACCAGGACTCTCTTATTCTGTGGTCTCCCACGAGGAACTCGGTCGATAAAGAGAAAGGATATGAATGAAGAAGGGAAACTTCTGTCAGACATAATCAGAAAAGTACTCATCTGCAAGCCAGGCTCTCATGACCATATCTCTGCTGACATGTTCAAGATCCTGGTGGCAATTGTCTGCCGAAAAAGGTTCAACTGGGGGGCATTGCTCTTTGAGAAGATAAAGGACACCCTGAGATCTCCGAGCTTTGGCCGAATCATAAGTCAGTATCTCAATCAGCTGAATGGAGACAAGTATGACATGAGTAAAGGTGTTCCTCTACACTACCTGAAGAAAATGGACTCAAGTGTTTTTGACAGATGGGAGAGGCGAATTGGGCAGGCTGCCGTGGAAGAACAACATGACGTATCTCCAGCAGTAATCCCCAGTGAAATTCCTGATGCTTTGACTGCAGGAATTAAGGGGGAGCCTCTACCCACTCATGTTGATATCGTATCTGACATCTCCCAAATGGCCAGAGATGCTATGGCAGATATACAAGAAGACAGTGAAGCTGTGCCAGAGAATGAGGAGGTCCTGAACCTGAACAATCTAGGAGCCGGAGGTGCGGTAGAGGAGACTGCTGACGAAGAGTTGGAAGAGGATGCTGATGAAGATGATCTCATGGATGATGAAGGAGAGGAAGACGGCAATGAGGGACAAGAAGCATTGGAGACTCAGGATCTCATTGAACCTCCATCTGACTAGCACGCACCTGAAATCGTTCCTGAGAACATTGGTGCACGAGTGGAGGGGGAGTCCGAGAAATCTACAGATGCTGCCAGTATTCCACCCTTAGAGGCTGTGCTCCTGTCCAGCTCTACAGGTGCATCTGATGAAGTGCAAGGCCAAGAAGTGCCTCCGGATCTTCCACTACGAGACAATCTAGCCACTCATACCGTGAATGTCATTCAGGGCATAATGAATGAGCTTAAAGCCTCTTTTGATAAAGCTCAAAATAAAATGCTGAAAAGAATTAAGAAATCTGAAAATCTCATGCTCAAGAACATGGTGGAGATCAATCATAAACTTGACATGATGGAAAAGAAATTTGAAGATAAGTATTCAGCGGCCGGCCAAGCTGTCACTCTTCTCATGGCCGGATTGAAAAAGAACACCGATACTCTTGCCGTAGTAAATCAGAATGCTCATGTTGTAGCAAACAACATTCAAAAGTTTGACGGTAATATGGTAACTCTCAACGCCAATCAACAAGCATTGGTCACTGAATTCTCCAGGACGACAATGCATATTGATGACTCCCTGCACTCCTATGCAAACTCCATCGCAGTCGAAGCCAAAAAGGGGGAGAAAGAATATATAGCTAAGATGGCTGAGCTTCGGGAAGTTATGATCAACAACTTTGAACAGTCAAACAAATATGTCTATGACAGTTGCTGGTGGATGCTCCAACAGGCGTTAGGCGTCGTTTTGCCTGAAAATCCTGCGGGTATTCATGCTCCTGAGACTTCTACGGCTGCTGAGGGAGTAAGTGCTGCTGAGGGAGTAAGTGCTGCAGATGTTCCCATGAGTGAAGCTGATGCTAGGGCTATTTCCAAAGCAAAACATATGGCCATGTTTGACCAAGAGGCCCTAACAAAAGCCAGGGACAAGAGAAAGTCTCAAGAAGGGACATCAAAGGAAACACAAGCTGCAAAGAGAATCAGACTGAGTGAGGAGGAAGTAAGAAACAAAAAGTGGAGTCCAGTTTCAAAGAATATCATCTTGGACACTTTCTAGCTACAAGAAAAAGGAGAAATCAATCGAAACGAAGTATACAGCCAGTATGAGTGGGAAATGCACAAGACGTATGAAGCGAAACGAAACATCTTCTTCAGGACCAACACGGCGGCAAACAAAGCTCCTCCTCCCAGATATTATCCGAAGCCCAAAGAGTATATGGAGAGGCAAAGGAAGAAGTATTTGGCTCAAAAACTCAAGGATGACTTAGCCAAAGAATAGTAGTCAAAAACTTATAGTCTGTCATTCTCTCTTAAGAATAATTAACGTTTATTGTTATTATATGAACAATTCTGAGATTATATATATATATATTTGTATATGTATTTGAATTTGTGAATGACTCAAGTCTTGATCTGTTTGCTTATATTCTCTTGTGCTGCATATTTAAATTTTGAATGATGTTTATATTATCTGGTTGGTGTTATTCATCTTAGCTAGTAGGGTTTTGGCTTCGTCAAATAGGGGGAGATTGTTGGGTATTGTATCCACAATTACCTGGATTTGAGGAAGCCACCTGTCAAGCTAAGATGTATTCACAATGTATTTGATGAAACCTCTTAAGTTGTGCTTGCAGTTAGTCCACGCTAAGTACACACCAATGTCAGGGTGCAGTAGGTCAATATATACGGGTCTGCACGACGTAATCCCTCGTTGAGCAGATCAGTGTGTTGGCCTACGTGTACTCTCTCTATTGGAGTGCACTTACTTTCAAGTACAGGGCCGTGCTTATACAAGAGCAGACAAGGAGCAAGGATGGGTCAAGGAGCAGCTCTTGGGTGGAAAGACGAAAATTCATCTAAGTATAATTCGACGAGAATCGCCAAGTGATTCTCGCCGATTCGGCGAGAATCACCAGTGATTCTCGCCGAATCATCGAGAATCATTAGTGATTCTCGCCGACTCTATCCGGCTACCTCAAAACGGTGCCAAGTAAGATTCGGTGAGAATCACTAGTGATTCTCTAGTGATTCTCGCCGAACCCATCGTTGAGCAGATCATGAATACCAAGTAATATTAGTTGAGAATCAACAAGTGATTCGTCGAGAATCACTAACTGATTCTCGCCGATTCGTCGAGAATCACCTGCGATTCTCGCCGATTTTGACTTAGCAATTTCTCTGGAAGCTGCTGGACCGGATTCTGCCGCTGGGACTATGTCGAACCGGAACTAGGGTTTCCTTCAGGTGGGACCCACAACGGTCATTTGGGAGTATACGTGTGTATAAATACACGGGTATTTTTGAACAGTAAAGCAGCGAAAAAGAAAAGAAATACGCGAGCCGCGACGTGACCTAGATCGCCGTTTCCGCTCCGCCGCCGCCGCCGCCGCTCGCGCCAAGTTGTTCGTCGGTTGATAGTGGTTTCGCCCAGATCCTCCTGCGATAGAAGCCTAGCTAAGCTCAGCGTCTCACGTGTCTAACTGGAGATCTCTTGTCTCTCGATTTGTAGATCGGGAAACTCTTCCCCATCCGAATCGATCGAGACGATTGATCCTAGTGTGACCGTTGGTAGATCTATCTAGCTTCGCTACGAAGTTTGGATCTCTAAAGAACAGCAGCCGCACATCGTTGTTGCCGCCGATCCCGTGAACCTAGCCGCCGCCCATCTTACCGCCGCCGGTTCCGGGGAGATCCTCTCCAAGAGAGATCTAGGGTTGTGGACTCTTTGTGGACTTCAAGAACACGTCGTCAACAAAGAGGGACACCTTTGTCTCCAAACGTAGTTTGTATCTTTTGTACATTCTATTTTATTTTTGTTGTAAAGGAACGGTGGTTCCGTGTTGTAAGGGTTGGGTGCAACCCGTGTTGTGGGAGTGTTGACTCCTACGTGTGGAAGGGTTCCTTCCGATAGTGCAAGGATTGGATTTCAATCCTGTTGGTGAAGAGACCGAGTCGTCCCTGGTTGGGAGATAGGTCGAAGGGGGAAAGTGGATGTACCCAAGTCGGGGAACCACTATAAATAGCTTGTGTACTCTGTTGTGTTGTGTTGTTTTATTTTCGTGTGCAGGTACAATTTAAATTCCGCACAAACGCTGCACGTCACCTATTCCCCCCCATAGGTGAAGATAGTTGACACTAGGTGGACTTTCAAATGCTGACTGGGCGAGTGTTGGGACCGTGGGGGTCGAGTACTCGCTAGCTCGCATCATGAGGCCAGAATGCAGGGTCTCCAAGATGACCTTTGTGAAGTCTTTGAATTGCTTTTTGGTCATGAAACCACTTGCGGACGGCGAGCCCCTCATCTCCAGCCATGGTGTCCACTTGGGATTTTCCTAACAAGCTACGATCCACGTTCACTGAAGCAAAAATGTTAAACCCGGAAACTGCGATTCAACGAGGAGTTCAAACCAAAGCTATAGCTCATCTTTACTTCTCCCGAACAAGCACACTGGGCTGAGGATTTAGAGTTTGGAGGCCTTCTCACCAGAACCTCAAACAGACCCCGAGCTGCAACGAGGAGCTCCCGCCACAGACTCAGAAGATCTCAGATCACTTCCCCTCCAAATCTAAAGCTGGACCAGACACTTTCGGAGGGATAGAAGAGCTCCTGGGTACCCACCCAGAAACCACGATGAATAGTGAACTGAAGCTTTTGCCGACCAAATCTAGTCAAAAGAGAGAGAAGCTAAGAAGAGGTCCTCTCCAAAAGTGTCTTTGGGGGTCTATTTATAGTTTTTTGGGGAAGGTCTGCGGATAGAGAAATCCCGCCATTTGGTTCTACTAAGCGCAACCCATATTGGTCTGCCAACAACGAAACTCCGCTGTTTGGAATGACTAATGACAGACCAAAAATGAGATGTCACGGGAACAGGGAAGACTTCCCCTTGGCAGGCGAACCGAGAAGGCTGTGGCCTACTCACCCGAGTAGCGAGTGCCCAGAGAAGTCGCTACTCGCCTCTTAGCTAGAGGCGACAAAGAGCTCGTTGGTTCCACTCGACCCTTATTGCTCGCCTGGGTAGCGGGTGCCCGGTGAAGCTAGGCACCCGTCACTTGCCTCCGACCGGCTGAACCCACTCGACAAATACAGGGTTGCACACAATTGACCACACACAATAAGAAAAATTCAACAACAAACACAAGAAGGCACAAAGAACACCAATTTTTACGTGGAAAACTCACTCCAAATTAATGAGTGAAAAACAACGGGATGTGACACACAAAAAAATCATTATAATGAAAATAAGGATTGTAATAATCAATTTAGTTTTTCCCAACATAGAAATCCCCTTGGATTCACAAATCGAATTCTCTTTCAACCAATGAAGAAAGACTTCTCTTCAAGAAAGGGAAACAACCTCAACCTCTCTTCAAGCTCTCACGACAACCAAATACAAGGTTAGAAAAATCCTTACAGTGAAGACGAATGCACCAGATAGAGAGAAAACTGTTCTCCCTCTTGAGGAACTCTTATGATAACAATGACAACAAGATCTTCTTCTTGAACTAGAAAATGACGGCTGAAATTTTGATTATCTGTTGAGAACATGTTCTCTACTTATTTAGGGCAAAGGGGCGAACCCATCTTGACACTTGGATCAAGTTATAAGGCGATCTGACGGTTCATGGTTGAGATTTAACGAAACTAGGTTCGTCATCTACCTCGCAGTGGTAATTATTGTGCCGCGGTACCCTCTAGCCGATAAAGCCCATCCAGTCGACATGACCCCGTCTAGTCGACATGTCGATAACTCATATCACCAACACCACTGGACGTTAGCATCTTCTTCCAAGTTTCAAGTCAACATTGTCATCGTCTAGTCGATACGTCACTGCCAGCAGTAGGTTACCACGTGACGCTAGCTTCTGCTTCAAGTCGACAAAAAGCAGAGCTTTCAGTCGATATCAAGCAGACCACTAGTCGACTCAGTCTTCTTCAAGTCGACAAACAACAATACTGTCCTTATTTTTCTTCTCTTTAAGGACTGAACCCAACCAAGGCAAAGTGATGAATATATTTTGACGATGAAACAAATCCTCTCAATTTCATAAAAGATGAATAAAATCTCCATTTGGTTTGAGACCTACTTTTACACACAAGATAAACTTTGCAAACAATTTTTTGCTATTTTTGGCTAATGACTATTTTTATTTATAGTCTAAGATTTTCGTAGTTGGGAAGCTCGCCCGCACACTATAAAAAACTTATCTTCCTTTCTCCCAAAAGTTAACAGGTAATCCTGAAACTTCAATTTTAATTTACGCGCAGTTCGATTTCAGGCAATGGCCCATGCCGAGCTTCCTGTCCCGACCTTCTCCTCACTGGAGCCTGTGTATGGCGATGGTTCGCCATTGGAGGAGGCAGAGCTTCGGTTTGAGATTCTCAAGGCCAAATTCGCCGAAGTATTTAATGCGGATCCACAGGTTTACGCACGATCGCCGGGTCCGTGTGCTCTAAATTGTTTATAATTGAACGAAATTAGGGTTTTGGATGGTTGATAATTGCGGTGCATGCAGGGCGGGTGAATTTGATTGGGGAACACATTGATTATGAAGGTTATTCGGTTCTTCCTATGGCGATTCGGCAGGACACAATTGTAGCTATCAGGAAGGCCGGCACTGAGGAGCCTAAGGTGCTTAGGATTGCAAATGTGAATGATAAGTATACCATGTGTACTTATCCCGCAGATCCAAATCAGGTATCATCATTTTTTCATGATTTATTATTGCCAAAGTTTTATTTTCTTTTTTGATAGGTATATAATCCGCAGACCGCAAGTAGAGCGTGGATGCCCTCGGCGTAAATGGGGGAGAAAAAGGGTGTGAGGAGAAAATCAGGATAAAGAGTATGGCGCGATTTAGATCGGACGGTTCTCATCAATTTCATGGTCCGCCCATAATGGTCACATATGTATTTCTATTTACCATATAGATATAGATATAGATATTTATATTTTTAGCTTTTGAGTTTATGATTTTGAACTTAGTTATTAAAGGCATAGGGGGCACCAAGGTGCAAAAGGGTTTTTGAGTCTAGATGCATGGCTTAAGGCGCAGTTGCGCGTCTGACGAAGGCAAGACGCAACCACATTCATTTTAAAAAATAAGCATTAAATATCCGTTCGTCTTCTTGATCAGATTTTTCATTTATTCTACTCATTAATCATTTATTACTATCATTTATATCTCTTAAAAATAGAATTAATGCGATTACTTGCATCATATTTAAGTCTTAATACTCGATTATGTTTCACAAACACTAAAATATGAAAAAAATATTGAGTTCTTACATTATTTCTTTATTTCTTTTGGAAAAAAAGTGCAGCAAAAATCACACTAGATTTGCCTTTTTATGCTGCAAAGGTACAAAAAAGGCGCACGAAGGCGCAAGCCTCTGAGCCTGGAGCCTTAGGCGTGCCTGAGGCGCGACTTTGACAACCTATGAAGCACCGACAGTTCAAAATGCCCAACATGTTCACGTCAGACTCTCCGACACCCGTCCGACTCTCCGACACTCTTAGACACTCGTGTCGGAAGTCTGACACGCTGGCTCACGCGGAACTCGAGTGTCCCGCTCAATCCGACATGCGTGTCCATAAGCTAGCTACCCATGGTGAGATATGATACAATTTGCGTTGGAAGTGTAATTTTTTGTGAAAATTATTTTAGATGTTCATATACAAGAGTGAGAGCACATTTGTTAATGATTGGTGAAAAAAGAATTGAAAAATGTGTAAAAGTCTCAAGAAGTGATCTATTTGAGGTGAAAAAAATAGAAGAAGAGGTGAATGTTAGAATAATAAGTCTTGCTCCTAAAAAGATGCCTTTGCCCCCTTCTATCATTTCAAGTAGTGAAGGTGGATCTACTAGTGAGGTGGATATTTTCTCTAGAAAATGAAAGATTGAAAGTGAGAGAAAAAGTTTGCTTGATAATCCATTATTTTTACTGATGATATATAATGATAATGTGTTAACGTTATATCATTTTTTGATCTTTTGTTAAGTTTTGTATTTTAATATTTGATGAGTAATATTCAAACATGACTTAGTTTATTTGAATATTTGTTAACTGTTCATTTTTTTTATTTTTTGTTAAATGTTTTAGGATTTTTATAATTATAAAAACTAGATATTTAATATACGTGTGCCAACGTGTCAGAATATGATATTTTTTTGAGAATTGACGTGTCGTATCGGTGCAACATAATTAACAACATAGATTTTGAGCAAATGCTTGTATATGGTGTTATGCTGATTGATATCTGATTCGGTTTCTTTAGGGAGTCACATTTCCTGCTTGGCAGGGTGGTTGTCTTCCTTTTTAAATATTCTGATGATCGCAGAAATGTCTTCATTGCAGGAAGTCGACTTGAAGAACCATAGATGGGGTCATTATTTTCTTTGTGGGTAAGCTCTTTAGTTTTCTTACTTAGAGCCTTATTTTCTAATATGCATGATAATATACCAATTAATCTTGGCTTTAATTTTGTGTAAATCTGGCGTTGCCTTCCAACTAGAGTCAGGTTTGGCGCATCTGATTTGCCGCAGTGTGGATCCTAGGAATGACCGTTCGTAACCGCAGCCCGTTTTGCGGTGACTGCGGGTGCGAACGACTGTCTGCACCCACGCGTATTTCCGTTGGTTTGCGACTGCCGACCAAGGACGGAATTGCGGGGGTTGATTGCAACGCGGCAAATTCGCACTTCCAAACAGCCCCAGGTCTTAATTTTTGTGATGCTCTTTTTTAAGCTAGACATGGCAATCACATGATTGATATACAATGATTTGTTTAAATAAATATTTCTTTAGTTTAAGAAATGTTTTCCCTGGTCACATGGCTAACATTTATTGGGGTAAACTTTTTTTTTTGACCTATGCACAGACGGCTAGAATAGTGCTTTTGAGGAATCTTCTACTGGGAGAGAATACTTCACTTCCCGCATAATATATTGATGATAGGATTGATGTTCTGTCTTCTTATGTGTTGTCAGGGATACATTCTGTTGATGTGATCTAACAAAAAAAATAATCTTTAAATTCTTTGTCCAGATTATTTTTGCACATCATGGTAGTTCATAGATTGTTGATGGAGATTACTTTATATGTTTATTCTAATTATGCATTATCTATTTATGCTGCTGTAGATATAAAGGATTTTATGAGTATGCAAAATCAAAGGGGCTATATGTTGGTGAACCTCTTGGATTGGATGTAATTGTGGATGGAACTGTTCCTACAGGTTCCTAAGCTGATTTGCTTTATTTCTTGTATTTCTCTGTCAATAATGATGTTTGTCAAATAAAGTTGATCTTATACAAAAGTTATGATTCAGGGTCTGGACTATCAAGTTCTGCAGCCTTTGTTTGCTCGTCCATGATTGCTATTATGGCTCTTTTTAATATTAACTTGCCAAAGGTATGTTTTGTTAGATATTGAAGTTTTGCATGCATTAAGTACTTAATATATTCTTAGCCTAAAAGTTACGATAAGGCTGTTCATGATGATGTAGACTATGCATTTTCTTCATATTGGCCATGGGGCAATCCGGGTAAAGTGCCGATTCAATGCTATGGCAGAATCTTCTCATAAATTCTACAAGGCATAATTATATTTTGTTAGTTGGGGTTTTATAGCTTTATTTTAATTTTCTAATCCCTGACTATTTGAGTAGGATTTTATTTTGACTCGCTCTTACAAAATTGAATTTGCAAGTTCAACTCTTTTTTGGAACTCTTTACCAAACTTCATGAATGGTAGAGATTAATATTTTACTCATTTCTCAAATTGTTCAGGAAAATCCTGATTTTATTAGAAGTCCAAGGAGAACCTCCCTGGTTCTATAACTTCCGATAAAACATTGAAATTTTATATTTATTTTATTTAGTCAATTTCATTTTACTTATCTTAATTATTGAGATTAGGTAGAAGATATCTTATAATTCATTTCATTTACGCCTCTTCAGAAAGAAATAGCTCAACTTACATGTGTTTGTGAGCGTCATATTGGAACACAATCTGGAGGAATGGACCAGGTAAAAGTTTATCTCTTTGATTTATGAATTTCTTTTTATTATGTTGTTTCCTCTTTTTGTTATTGATGTATCCCCTGATATTTGATTGGTTATGCTTTGTATTAGTCTTTTGATACACATTAATGTGGCGAAAATAACCGACAAGTATGCCGGTCGATCAAGTAATAAGTAGTAAGATTGATACCATCCTGAAAGAGTAGTTAAACGAAATTCCAAAATGTAACTAATTATGAATTATCAGTGTTACAGATGATGAATGAAGATACTCAAAGCCAGTGATGGTGCCTGTTTATTTTAACATTGAATTCAGCACATGTATTAAGGCCCATTTCTCTCTTAGGTTACTTTAGTCCCACATCTTGAAATTGCTTTTAGCTCCTCCTTATAAAAGGAGTATCATTGTACATGCGCGGCATTGAGTATTTTAATGAGAATACGAGAATAGTTTAATATTTGTGCTATTTTATTCTCATTTCATACATAGTATCAGAGTTAGGTTAATCCTTAAGTTTTTTTTTGACCGAGTTCCCGCTCTCCATTCCCGCAAATCATGCGGACTCGGCTCTCATAATTGGCTTGATTGCCTCTGCTTGGCCTCCAATGGTGTTTTATAAGCTCTCCTGCTGCCTGCTTGGACCCCCGCCACCCTGCCTATCTGCATTCGCTCCTCTTCCGACCCGTATGAGCTCTTTTAAGTTCTCTGCCCCTGTGTTTTGTGCACTGTCCTTCCAGGCCCGTGCACACTTTTTTTGCATCCGTTGCCTCTTCTGTTTTCAGAACACGCGTGCGCGGTTACTCTCGCGAGACCCTTCCCAACATTTAACAGTGTTGACCTCGCAGTTACTCCTGGATGGATTTCTTCTTGTGTGTTTGCTTCTGTGCGACCTCTGCGCCCTTGCCTATGCGAGCACCATTCTGTGCTGCCTCCATCTGCAAGTCCACCCCTTCTAACTGCTAAAACAACCTGTGTGACCACCTCCTATGTTCGCCGAGCCCGCGCAAGGTGACCAACCCGATTTGTTGTTGTCTCAACCTTCGGGCGGACAACTTCCTGCTTCTTTTCCTCAACATTAGGCGACCTTACTTGCTGCGACCTCCACATTGGGAGGACATTTTCCTGTGGTGTCCCTCCAGTCTTCAACTCTTTGATCGGCCAGTTTTGCGTACTCTAGCTTGGTGCTCCCATCCTTAAGATCGCCATGAGCACACATGCTCCAGCCAATTCCTCCACCCTTCCCGCTCTTGCCCCGACTCCTCTACCTTATGCTCGGGATGAACTCTTGATTACTACAATCTCTCTCATCAGCAAGAAGAATTTTGTGGAGTGGGTGCAGTCGGTGCGCCTAGTTATTCAGACAAAAGGGTCTTCTTCATCATCTCACTCGGGTCCCTTTAGCCGAGTCCACCGAGTCGGCGATTTAGGACGATGGACGGGTTCAATCCTAGCTCTTGAAATCCATGGATTGTGAACCATATTGGTGTATCTTGATACTACCAAAGCTACGTGGGATGAACTCCACTCTCTATTTTGGGAAAGACAGTCTCCAACACCTATTTGATATCTTCCTTACTCTTCACAACCTCGACCCAGGTGCTGATGGGGACATCACTTCCTATATTGCCCTGTCCAAGACTCTTGTCGAGGCATGAATCCAACACTAGCCCACAAGATGGATCTTACCGCTCAGCGGGCTCATAGAGAAGTGGGTGTCATTGCTTTGATGATGGCTCGGGTCCCTCCGCATCTTCACAGTATCCGCGCACACATCCTTTCCTCTCTCACTATTCCGTCGTTATCCGATGTTTTTTCTATGATGCTGAAGGTGACTCCACCTCCTGACCTCTCGACGCTTTATCCTTTGGTTCTCCTTCATCGAGGTTCTCATAATAGACATACACCCTCTCCTACTCATGGAGTCGCTCTGGCCCTTGGTAGGCCAGTGTAGGGAAACCAGAAACCGCACAAAACCGACAAATCGCATCACACTGCACCGCATTTCAAACCGCATTTCAAACCGCATCACACAGTTGCGGTGCGGTTCAGTTTTGTGTGTGTCAAAAACTGACCTCCAGTCGGTGCGGTCGTATAACTCCATAAAATCGAGAAAATCACACCACACCGACACTATATAATATATAAATTACACAGGTTGTCAGAGTCGGGGGAAATAAAAGGGGGACTGATTCCGTGCTGTAACTGAAGAGTTCCTATGATTTTGGGTGCATTTTGGATTTTTCTGATGTTTGCTGTCTGTCAGGCTAAAATATGTAGTATGGGGCTGTTGGGTGAGGACTGGGACTGATAGGAAGTCCTATGAGGGTTGGCAGGGACTTTGAACAGATTCTGGATACAATCGAGGGAGATGAGGGGTTTGGCTAGGCAAAAACGTGACTCTTGGAGAGGTTAATTGCCAGCAATTCTTCTAGGTAATTGGTGTGAAAACAATATAAGGTAATAATGGTGATGGGAGATTGTGTTCTGGACTGAATGGGGCTGGACGAATGTAATAATTTTGGCCCTATAGGGATCTGGGCAAAGGTAACATTCAAAATCCAGGAAGTTGTAGTTTTTATGAGTAGCAATTGTTGTTTGAGAGGCTAGCTGTAGTAGAAACAACAAACGAATAGTCCTTCTGGAGTCCCAGAGGGATTTCTGACTATGCTTGTAGTGTGGGAGTTGGTTAGGTTGTGGTTATTGGTGAGTGAAAGTCGGTATTTGGTAGTTGATGGGTAGTTATGTGGAAGAAAGGGCAGTTATTTGATTGTTACATAGATTTGGGGCCATGAAAAGAGGTAATTACAACAGGAAACAAAGGAAAACAACAATCACAAGTAGTTTTGGAAAAGTTATCAAAAATAGGAAAAGTGAAGGAGACTTTGTAACCCTATTGGAAACAATTAATGGGATAAAAAACAGTGAAATTCCGAAATCACACCGTAAAAACCGACCGCAAACCGCACTGAACCGAAACCTCACTGCACGGTTTCGGTTTGGGTTCTGACCGCACCGAACCGCAGCGCTCGCAGGCCTAGCCCTTGGGGTGGTGGGCAAGGTGGTCCCTGTACAACCCCATGTCCTGCGAGTGGGGTCGGCAGGAGCAGGCCCAGCCGAGTAACGCGCGGTCTAGGCCTCAGGCGAGTCGGAGGAACGAGTGCCATGGAGTTTACCCGACTCGCCCGGGCGGGCGGGGGGGGGGGGGGGGGAACAGAATGCGGGGCGAGTGGAGTACCTGAGCTCGCACTCGCCCCTGGACCTTGGTAGGTGATGAGCGAGTGGGACGGTCAGATCCGCATTCGCCCTGGACCCCGATAGGTGATGGGTGAGTGGGACGGTCGGATCCGCACTTGCCCTGGACCTCGATAGGGGAGGCGAGTGCCAGCCCCATCGACCCCTCGCCGCCGAAGGCGAGTGATCTTTTCAGGGACCACCCGCCCGGTAGCGCCTCTTACTATTTTGCCCCCGTTGGCCTGTTAGTAGCCTTTCAGAACAACGAAGTTGCGCTGTTGGCAGTCCGATTCAGGCTGCGTATAGCCTGATAGAACAACAGAGTTGCGTTGTTCGCAGAACATGTTTGGAATAAATATACCACAGGGGTACCTTAGGAGACAAACTTTCTCATTCTCTGGTCTTGTAGCGCTTTCTAAGATCTTCCGGGTGTGTGGTGGGACCTCCGTGCTGCAGTCGTGGGTCATTCTCCGATCCTAAGTTTCCGGTTGAGTGAGCTCACTTAGAGAAGTAGGTGTGCGATCACCTCTTCTTAGGGTCCGAATTCCACAGAAGTCGGTTTTCGGTTTCAACATTTTTGGTGCGGTGAGCGTGAAACGTGACTAGCACAGAAAATCCTTGGCGAGTTCAATGACTGGAGGCGAAGGACAAGTGTAGCTGATCCGGCTGACTCGCCGCCTCCCTCTCCTCTGGCCACCCTCGAAATGTTCGAGGACTTCAAGAAGGAAGTCCGGGATCTCGTACTGTTCGCCCTCGCGGCTCGCGACGAGTGCTCCACGCCCTCCATCCCGGTGGTCGCTGCTCCGACTCTGGGCGAGAACGCCCCCGTCAGGAGGCCTGTGAAGGAGGTTGCGGGGGAAGGAAACGAGCGAGATCTCCCAGGGCATATGCTGTTCCCCGGTTCGGCGAGTGCAGGAAGGGTCAGCGAGGTAGATGCGCGAGATCGCCCTGCTCGCCTTGCAAGTGAAGGAAGTCCTTTCAGCGAGTTGGTCGTATCCGCCCCAGTCCTAGAGGGGTTCCGCGAGTCGGAGATGTCCAACTACAACGGTAGGGACGACCCAGTTCAGCACATCCAGTGGTTCGAGGATGTGATCTCAATCCGGCCCATGACGGATGCTTTCAAGTGCCGGCTCTTCGCCATCACACTCAAGGAGAAGGCAAGGGAGTGGTTCTATCAGCTTCCCGCCAGCTCTATTTACTGTTTTGAGGACCTGCGTCGGAGGTTCTTGCTGAGGTTTTCAACTTCAAAGAAGAAGAAGAAGGAATCATAGTCCCTGTTTCTCATCAAGCAGGGGGTGGAAGAGACATTGAGGTGTTACGTCGACAGGTTCCAGGAGGAGGTACTCCAAGTTCAGGAGATGCCAGGGCATACCCTCATGACGACCTTCACTTTGGGGCTGCGACAAGGGTTCTTCAGGATAGAAATGAAGCGAGTGCCTCTACAGACCTTTGAAGAGTTGATGGAGAGGGCAGTCAAAGAGGTTGAAGGAGAATCGACGAATCCAGCATTCGCCATGAGATTAGCCAAGTGGGCGGCAGAAGTGGTGAGAGACATAGGAGGAGGTAGGAGTCAAGAAGCAAGGAGAGGAGAGCCCAGACAACAGCATCAACAACAAACAAGGTGGGGCACCAGGAGACGAATAACCAGTTGGGCTGGAGGCAGCAAGAGTGGCACGACTAGTGCCAGAGAAGAGGTTTTCACGTAGGGGAGAACCACCCGGGGTGGGGGGGGCATGGTTGGTTCAACCCCCCTGGCTGGAGGCAATGCCAGAGACCTGCTCTCCCCGAGCAACACCAGACCATGACGATAGCCCTGGGGAGGAGGAGAGGCGCCTATAGGAGGAGGCCGGTAGGCAGGGCGAAGCTGCCCTACTGCGATTTTTACCAGGAGGAAGGCCATGCGACGGCTACCTGCCTGGAGTTTTTGGAGATGAGGGGGGCAAGGGAGCAGGCCCCACCGCAACAGCGACCCCGCCAGGAGGTGCGGATAGCGGAAGTTCTGTCAGGAGCGGAGGATGACAGGTGTGAGGATCGGGCCGACATAGGAGGTCGAGGAAGGATCAGAGTGATCCACGGGGGGGTGGGAGTAGAGGCTGCCCGCAAGGCGAGTCTCCACACTATGTATCGTCGGAGTATTGCCTCGACGTCCCAAGTCCCTCCCCCGGATGAGAAGATCACATTCTCCCGGAAGGGTATGCCGGATCATGAGGATCCATTCTGTGATGCGCTGGTAATCCAAGCCGCCATTGAAAATTTCACTGTCGCCCGGATCCTCATCGACAACGACAGTTCCGTCAACGTCGTCTTCTAGAAGGCATTTGACGCGATGGAGGTGGAGGCCAAGTGGGTGTTAGCCTCGGATGAACCTTTGTTCGGATTCTCTGGGGAAAGGAAGGATGTGGAAGGGGGAGTGTGATTCTATGTCACTTTGTGGGGCCAGTCCAGAAACTGCAGGTTCGTCATCGTGGACACTCACAGCAGCTATAATGCGATATTCGGCCGGCCCCTCATCAACGCTTTCCGTTGCGTACCTTCGTCCTTCCACCAATGCCTCAAGTTCAACGCCGAAGGTGTCCAGGTCCGGGTCCGGGGAGACTCCAAGGCGGCAAGGGAATATTACGTCACCGCGGTCAACACCATCTCATGACAGGAGGGAGTTGAGGAGATGAAGAGAAGAATGGAGGAGTTGTCTAGACAGGAGGCCGTGAGAGAAGAAGAGGAGATGGAGGTGGAGGAAGTGGAGATCCCCGCCCATGATGGGGAAACATAAGAAGTTCCGGAGGAACATGCCAAGGTGATGGCAGAGGAGGAAGTCGAGGAGGAGGAAGCCCTTGTCCCGGGTGAGAGGGCAGTAGGTGAGTGGGAAGAACAGTCCCGACTGGAAGTAGCGAAAGAAGTGGTGGAGCTGGAAGTTCTCACCCGGGGAGGAAGGGTGGAGAAGGTGCGAGTCAGTGGGGGGTTGAGCCTGGAGGATCAGCAAAAGATGCTGGAGTGCATCCAAAAGAACGTGGGCATCTTTGCTTGGAGCGTGGAGGACATGTCAGGGATTGATGCGGATGTAGCTTGCCACTGCCTCAACCTTGATCCCGGCCCATCCAGCAGAAGAAGAGGTCTGTCGCCGACAGGCTGGCTGAGCCCATCCGAGAGGAGGTGGGTAAGCTTCTTAAGGCAGAGTTTGTATCAGAGATCCAGTACCCAGGCTGGGTCTTCAACGTGGTGATGGTTAAGAAGGGAGACGGGCGCTGGAGAATGTGTATTGATTTCTCATTTTTGAATAAAGCCTGTCCTAAGGATTGTTATCCCCTACCTCGAATCGACGCTCTGGTTAACTCAGCCGTCGGTTTTTCTCTAATGAGTTTTCTAGATGCCTTTTAAGGATACCACCAGATCAGGATGCACCCCCCAGACATTAAGTATGTCCCCTTCATTACAGGGGATGAGTGCTACTATTATAAGATGATGCTCTTTGAGCTGAAGAATGCAGGGGCAACGTATCAAAGAATGATGGACCGAGTCTTCCGGGAGCAAAAGGGAAGGAATTTGGAGGTGTATGTGGACGACTTCATGGTGAAGAGTCGGGATACGAGATCCCATATCCACGATCTGGAGGAGACCTTCAATACCTTACGAAAGTATAAGATGAGGCTGAACCCCCTGAAGTGCGTTTTTGGGGCAAGCAGGGGGAAGTTCCTGGGTCACCTCCTTATTCCTACGGGGGTGGAACCCAATCCTTATAAGGTGAGGGCGATCATGGAGTTGGAGTCACCGCGGAATGCCAAAGGGGTCCAGCGCCTGACAGGGAAGCTTGCAGGGCTGAGCAGGTTCCTCTCTCGGGCAGGAGAGAAGTGCTCGCCCTTCTTTAAAGTGCTGAGGGGAGGCCACAAATTCGAATGGTCCAAGGAGTGTGAGGAGTCCTTCCAAGGCTTGAAGAGACAGCTCGCTCAGGCTTCGATTCTCCAAGGACCAGAGGAGGGGGAAGATTTATCCCTTTACCTTGGAGTTGGAACCGAGGCCGTGAGCTCCGTCCTGGTCTGGGAGGAGGGAAAGAAGCAGCTGACAATCTACTACGTGAGCCGGGTCCTGAGGAAGACGGAGCTCCGATACCCGATCCTGGAGAAGCTGGCTTTCCCTCTGGTCGTCTCGGCTCTAAGGCTCAAGCCATATTTCCAGGTGCATTCAATCAAGGTGGTGACAGACCATCCCCTCTGCAATATCTTTGAGGGGGTGGAGCATTCAGGGAGGCTGGTAAAGTGGTCGGTAGAGTTAAGCGAGTTTGACATATTCTTTGTCCCTCGCATTTCGATAAAAGCTCAGACAATGACCGACTTCTTGGCCGACTACGTGGTTGAGGTGGCAGAGGCAGAACTCACTCTTCTAGTTCCCTGGAAAGTGAGGGTAGATGGCGTCTCGGGAAGACATTCCTTGGGAGTGGGGGTAATACTAGAAAGTCCCCAGGGAACGAAGATAGAACAGACGGTGTTCATCCACTTCCCTATCACCAACAATCAAACAGAGTATGAGGCGGTAATCGCGGGACTACGTCTGGCAAGAGAGCTGGGGGTGCATGACGTAGAGGTGCTAACAAACTCACTGGTAGTGTGCTCTCAAAATGATGATAATTTCGAGGCAAGGGAACCTAACTCTCCAATTGTACTTAGCAAAGGTGAAGAGCATCATCGACTTGTTCCAAACGTTTTCAATCCGACATGTGCCGCAGGAAGAAAGCGAGCAAGTGGATCCGCTGGCTAAGTTCGGACCCCGTGTAGGAGGAACTGTAACTGTCCTATTCCGCCCCTCTATTGAGGAAGGGGAGTTGATGGAGGTGGACCAACTCCCCTCATGGATGGACCCCTTCGTGGTTTTCTTATGCACGGGAGAATTCCCGGGGGGTTTAGACAAGAAGCGTTTCAAGGATAAATCGACATACTACCTGATGCCCGATGAGAAGCTGTATAGGAAGACCCTCTCGGGATTACTGACACGTTGCGTGGCCGAGGAGGTCCCAAAAATTTTGAAGGAAGTCCATGCCGGTGAGTGCGAGAGCCACTCGGGAAGCAGGACTCTGGAGGGAAGGATAGTGAGGCAAGGGTATTTTTGGTAGTGTACAGAGAGGAGGGGGGGATATTACAAAAAAAATAAGTTATAGCTAGTCTCCTCCCCAGGACGGATCGTCCCGCCAGCCCTCCACCTCATCAAAGAGCAAGTCGAGCTCGTCCTCCTCCTCGCCAAGGATTGGGACGAGGATGAACAGCTCGGGAACCAGGTCCATGGCGGTGACCTTCTCGCAGTCCGGCGTCAGCACTTGGAGGTCTCGCATGACCTGTAGCGTATGGTCGGCGGACTTGATGGAGGTGACCCTCATCATCTCATGGACCTCTGCCTCGCTGTACATCCGTGGTTGTTTGGCTTGACTGCTCGGCTCGCCGCGAGATGAGGGAAGGTGGGAATCCACCAGGCGAGTGACCTCTGCCAGAAGCTATTTATTTTGTCCCACCAACACCTTGTTCCTTTCCTCAAGGTCAGCGACGCTGGTGCGTAGGCGATCGACAGTCGCGACATCCTGCGAGTCGGAAGGCAGAAACCAACTAAGCTAAGCGAGCTGAAGAAAACAGGGAAGGGATGACCAACACTTACCACCCCGCCAGAGCTCTTCTCGAGGAGGTTCTCCGCAATCTCGAGCTTGCGCTTCAGGTCCACCACCTCGTCCGCAGCGAGAGCCCGAGCCTCCTCAGCATCAGACAACTTGCGGTTGAGGGTGAAGCCGTGGCGAACGGACATGTGCGCGAGCTCCATGGAACGCATCTGGGCTCGCGTACACTCATGGAGAGCCGCTGCAGGGTCATGTCATTGTAAGCCTCGGCATCCTCCCGACCGTAGAGCTCGAAGCCGAGTACGAAGGCATGCCCGCTGGGATGTCGGCGCTCGGACCAGGAGGGGAGGAGAGACGAAATGAAGACTCAGTGAGCCTTCTCTTCCCATAATACCATAAGCTCGCCGATCTGATCCTTCGCCTTCCCGCCGAGACCATAGTTGCTGTGGGCCTTCGGCAGTCCCGGCTCGCGGGCTTCGGATGTCTCCACAGCCGGGGATGCCGGGAGATCGCCCTCACCTCGCTCCCTTTCCGGCGAGTCGAGCTGAATGCGCTTGTCCTTGGACATCACCGCCTTCTTCAGTCTCTTTCCAGGCGGTGGGAGGCGAGGCGAGCTGGAGCTGACAGGGATAGGCCGCTTCTGGCTCTTGGAACGTCTGGCGGACTCCTGCTCCCTCCGGCACCCCTCCGCGGCAGTCCTTTCCCGCGTTAGTGGATCGGGGTGCAACCCCGAATCCGCGAAGGGCTGGTGCTCTAGGATCAGTCGTTCCCATGCAGAGAATAAACTTAGCCTCATCAGAAAAAGAAAACAACTTCTCGGCGAGTCCAAAGTGGAGCGAGTAAGAAGCATACCTTCTCCAGGAAAAACAGGCAGGAGCGGGTCGAGGCCCCTTCACAGGAAGGCGACCTCAAAGTCCTTATGGAGGAAAAATTGGTGGAGGTTGGCGTCGTCGCCTGATACAGCCGGCGCCCAGTACGTCTCCTCACCCCTTTGAATGGGCGAGTAGGGGATGTTGCCCAGATCGCCCTTGATGAAGACGAACTTAGTGAACCTGATAGAACAACGGAGTTGCGCTGTTGGCAAACCGATTCGGGCTACGTATAGCCTGATAGAACAACGGAGTTGCGCTGTTAGCAGACCAGGTTTGGAATTCTATAAATAGACCCACAGGGGTACCTTAGAAGACAAACTTTCTCATTCTATGGTCGTGTAGCGCTTTCTAAGGTACCCTTAGCTCAGCACTGGCTAAGGAGGGGAAGCGCTCTATGATCTTCCGGGTGTATAGTGGGACCTCCGTGCTGCAGCCGTGGGTCATTCTCCAATCTTAAGTTTTCGGTTGAGTGAGCTCACTTGGAGAAGTAGGCGTGCGGTCACCCCTTCTTAGGGTCTGAATTCCACAGAAGCTGTTTTCCGGTTTCAACAGTCCTAATCGCTCTAAGGGTCACCCACCTCACATATGTATTCGGTGTGGGCGCCTGAATCACAATGAGGCTACTTGTTATCAGAAACATGATTTTCCTCCACTACCAGCCCCCTCTCTCTACATGCTTCTCCTGCAGTTGATGGTCCTTCCACCTTCCGCTCAGGCATTGATACCTTATGAGAGGAACTTCAGAATGTTTGCGGGTTGTTCTCTCGCTCCTCTACCTCTGTTGCGTCTGTTTTCAATGAAGGTATCTCATGTTTGCCCTATAGTTCCTCTTGAATTGTGGATTCTGGTGCTACAAATCACATCACTCCACAAATGCCCCCTCAGTTTTTAGCTTCCCCAAGTTACCTATTGCCCTTAGAAAAGACATACGCTCATTTACTTAACATCCATTATCTAACTATGTGTCATATGCCTCTTTAACCTCTTCCCATAAAGCCTTCGTCGCTTCTCTTTCCTCTGTGTTTGTACCCGACACATGACAGGAGGCACTTGGTCACCCAAAATTGACAAAGGCGATGATGGAAGAATTGCAAACTCTATAAAAGAATCATACATGAGACCTGGTCAATCTCCCTCCCGATAAGATGCTAATTGGTTGTCGATGGATTTTTACAGTAAAGCAGAACTCTAAAGGTATTGTGGAGAGATTCAAGGCACGATTGGTGGCAAGAGGCTACACTTAAACTCATGGTATTGACTACCAAGAGACATGTTGAAGTTGGTGACCGGGCGGTCTGGCGGTTTGTCTTGGCGGGTTGAAGACCGCGCGGTCTGGCGGTTTGTCTCAGTCGGCTTGGAGACCGGGCGGTCTGGCGGTCTACCCTGACAGTCTCTCTTCCTCTCTGGTGGTAGCCGTGCGGTTAGCCCTGCTGTCTAACCGCGCGGCTTGTGCGGTTTGTTTTGTATAGTCCGCTTGTCCTGTAAATTATAGTCCCACATCTCTTATTTGTATTCTCTCATCTCTCCTCCATTCTATATAAAGGAGGGCATACCTTTGTAATAAATATCTTTTTTGGATAATAAAATTTCAATTATTCAAAAGTTTATTCGGCTTGTTCTCCACTTTTCGCTTCTTTTCGCTACTTTCTAACATGGTATCAGAGGACACGGTCATTTCCTCCTGATTCTGTGCGCTCTCTGTTGTTCGCGGCTTGTTTTCCGTGTTCTGCGACTTGATTCGCGGCTTGCCCTCTCTTCTGTCCGCGCGGCTTGTTTCTATCCGCGCGGCTTGTTTCTGTCCGCTGCCCTGTTCGCGCGGCTTGCTTCTTCTTGGTTCTCTTCTCCTACTGCTCTTTGTCGCAGCGACCTGTTTCGTTGTCGCCGCGCTCCTTGTTCTTTCTTGCCTCTCCGACTTCCTAGTCGTTGCGGTCTGTCTCTGTCCGCGTGTCTTGTCTCTATACTCGCGGTTTGCTGCTGTGATCTGCCTGACCGTGCGGGTTGTTCCTTTCTCACCAGCATCTTGGTTGCGGTCACCTGCTCTTATCTTCTCTTCTGTTCGCTCGGCCTTCTCAGTCCGCGCGACCTCTTCCCCGCTGGGCCTTTGCCGGCTTTTTCGCTGCTTTCTTCTCCGTCTGCCCGCGCGACCTGTCCGCGCGGCTTGCCTCTTTTCCGCGACCGTTTTCGCGATCTCCTCTATTCGCCGCGCTCTGCTTGCTAGTCTCCCCGGCCTCCTCTTTGACCGTGCGACTTATTCTCCTCTGTTCGCCCGACTTTTTCAGGCCGTGCGACTTCTTTCCCTCTGCTTTGCTCTGCTTCTTGGTAGCGGCCTTCCTAGCCGCCCGGCCTGTTTTCTGTTCGCCCGGCTTGGTGCTCTTTTCTCTTCTCGCGGCTTGTTCTTCTCGTCGCGGTTTGCTCCTCTCCTGCTTCCATGGCTTGCCTCTCCTCCAGTCTGTCCGCCTCCGTGGTCACCTCCTCTGGTAGTGCTCATGTTGTTACTCGCGGACGATGGCTCATCGACTCTGGTGCAACAAATCATATGACAGGCAACCCTCAATGTTTCTCTCTTCTTGACACACAGGCTCAGTTGCCCCGGTCATTGTTGCTGATGGCTCTCCCTCCCCGGTCCATGGGACGGGCATGGTTCAAGTCACTCCCTCTCTCTGCTTGGCTGATACCCTCTACGTGCCCAAGTTTCCGTGCAATTTATTATCAGTTACTTCTTTGTGCAAGCAACTACGGTGTTCTGTCATATTCACCCCTACCTCTTGTACTTTTCAGGATCCGGACTCCCAACGGACGATTGCTACCGGGACTGAGAGTGGTGGCCTCTACTTCCTCGACAACGTTTCTGCTCTATCCGCCTTCTCCTCCTCCTCTACAGATCTTCTCCAATGGCATCTTCGCCTTGGACATGCTCCTCCCCGAATTCTACGACAGCTCCTGCCGCACCTCCCTCCTCATCATCCTCCTCTAAACTGTGATGCATGTCAACTTGGCAAACATCACCGCTCCTCCTTCCCACCAACGCAAAGTCGGGGCTCTTCCCTTCCGTTCGACCTCGTTCACTCTGACATCTGGGGTCCCGCTCCTCACCTCACCATCGGTCGGGGTAGTTCCTATTTTGTCACCTTCATTGATGATTTCTCTCGCTGTACGTGGGTATATCTTCTCAAAGATCGCTCCGAGCTATTCTCTGTTTGGACCTCCTTTTATTCTATGGTTAAAACTCAGTTTGATACGTCTATTAAACTGCTTCGTTCTGACAATGCTAAGGAGTATCTTAGCCACGACTTCTCCTCCTTTTGCACTCACCATGGTGTTATTCGTCAAACCAGCTGTGTCTACACCTCACAACAAAATGGGGTGGCGGAACGCAAAAACCGTCACCTCCTTGATGTCGCTCGCACTATGATGACTCAAATGCATGTTCCTCGCTCCTATTGGGGCTATGCTGTCCTCCTCTCCTGCTATCTCATCAATCGCCTTCCCTCCACCGTTCTCCACGGTGCTACCCCCTTCTCCATTCTTTATCCGGACAAGGATCCCTTTCCTCTTCCTCTGCACATCTTTGGGTGCACCGCTTTTGTGCACTCTCCCGCTGCCACCCGTGATAAACTCTCACCCCGTGCCACCAAATATGTCTTTCTGGGCTACTCTCCCACTCAGAAAGGATATTGTTGCTTTGACCCTGTTACCCGCAAGCAATTTGTCTCTGCGGATGTCACCTTCTTTGCCAATGCGTCTTACTTCCCTCCCGCTTCCTCTTCTCCTCCTCCTGCTCCTACTTCTCATACCAGCCCATCCATTCCCTCTGCTCCCACTGATGTTCCGCCCTCTCCACCCACTCCACCGTCTTCCCCATCCTCCTCATCTCCACCCTCTACTCCGCTTTCTCCCTCCACTCCGCTGCCATCTCTCTCTACTCCCGGGCCAGCTCTCTCCACCACGGATACTCCGGATACTGAGGCACCTGCTGCCCTGGATCTCCCGATTGCTCTTCGCAAAGGGGTTCGGGCCTGTACCCACCATCCGCTTGCTGCGGTTGTTTCCTACGATCGCCTTACCCCTGCTCGCCGAGCCTTTGCCCTGGCTATCTCGGCCACTACCACCCCCCGTTCCTACCAGGAGGCCCTTACTATTCCTCACTGGAAAGTTGCCATGGATGAGGAGATTGCTACTCTCACTGAACGGGGTACCTGGACCCTTGTTCCGCCTCCTTTCGGCACCGATGTTGTTGGTTGTCGCTGGGTCTTCGTGGTGAAGTTTCTCCCGGATGGCAGTGTGGATCGTTATAAGGCTCGCCTGGTTGCCAAGGGTTTTACCCAAACTTATGGGGTTGATTACTTTGACACTTTCTCGCCCGTGGCTCGCCTCAGCACTATCCGGGTTCTTCTCTCTGTGGCTGTCAACAGAGATTGGCCCATCTCGCAGCTAGATGTTAAGAATGTCTTCCTCTATGGAGATCTGCAGGAAGATGTTTACATGGAGCAACCTCCTGGGTATGTTGCTCAGGGGGAGACACGGGTATGCCGGCTAAAGAAGGCTATCTATGGCCTCAAGCAGAGTCCTCGTGCCTGGTTTGACAAGTTCAGTGGCATTGTTGCGGCCATTGGTTTTACACGAAGCTCAGCAGATCACTCCTTGTTTGTTCGGAAAACCGCCTCTGGTCTTGTTGTTCTTGCGGTTTATGTTGATGACATTCTTCTTACTGGCGATGACCAGGATGGGATACTGATGACCAAGAAACACCTTCGTCAACATCTGGTTACAAAGGATATGGGCTCCCCGAAATACTTTCTGGAGATTGAAATCTCTAGAAAGCCCAACTCCATGGTCCTTTCACAACGGAAGTATGCTCTTGATCTTTTAAAGGATGCAGGACTCACTGGTGCTAAACCTACACGTTGTCCTATGACTGTTGGAGAAGACAAAACTTGGACAGATGACTCACCTCTTCTCTCTGATCTTACGAGATACCGGCGTCTGGTGGGCAAGCTCATATATCTCACGGTAACCAGACCCGACATCTCCTATGCTGTTGGCAAGGTGAGCCAGTTTATGCAAGCTCCGAGGGAGTGTCATCTACAATCTGCTCTGAGGATATTAGAGTATATTAAAGCTGCTCCAGGGAAAGGACTCCTATTTCAGAAGAATGGTCACCTAAGGGTTGAAGCTTACTCTGATTCAAGCTATGCGGATGACAAAGGGGACCGCAAATCGACTTCAGGTTTCTGCACATTTGTTGGAGGCAATCTTGTGAGTTGGAAGAGCAAGAAACAGTCTGTCGTTTCCAGGTCTAGTGCAGAGGCGGAATATCGTAGCATGACATCGACTACATGTGAGTTGAAGTGGTTGCGGGCTCTCATGCTTGACTTAGGAGAGGTTTACAACTATCCTCTTCCTATGTTCTGTGACAATAAGGCCGCGATACACATTTCCAAAAATCCGGTCTTTCATGAGAGAACAAAACACATAAAAGTCGACTGTCATTTTTTTCGAGAAGAAATATTGAAGAAACAGATTTGCACTCCATTTGTCACGTCCGACAACGAGTTGGCAGATGTCTTCACCAAGCCGGTGTCCGCTTCCTTTTTCCACATCTGCGACAAGCTGGGCATGATCGATATATATGCTCCAGCTTGAGGGGGAGTGTTGAAGTTGGTGACCGGGCGGTCTGGCGGTTTGTCTTGGCGGGTTGAAGACCGCGCGGTCTGGCGGTTTGTCTCAGTCGGCTTGGAGACCGGGCGGTCTGGCGGTCTACCCTGACAGTCTCTCTTCCTCTCTGGTGGTAGCCGTGCGGTTAGCCCTGCTGTCTAACCGCGCGGCTTGTGCGGTTTGTTTTGTATAGTCTGCTTGTCCTGTAAATTATAGTCCCACATCTCTTATTTGTATTCTCTCATCTCTCCTCCATTCTATATAAAGGAGGGCATACCTTTGTAATAGATATCTTTTTTGGATAATAAAATTTCAATTATTCAAAAGTTTATTCGGCTTGTTCTCCACTTTTCGCTTCTTTTCGCTACTTTCTAACAAGACATTTGCTCCCGTGGAAGGTATTGACTACCAAGAGACATTTGCTCCCGTGGAACAAATGAATATAATACGGGTCCTATCATCCTGTACCTCCTGTAAAGGGTAATACCTTCAACAACTAGATGTAAACAATGATTTCCTTTATGGTGAGTTGGAAGAGAAGTTTATATGTCAATGCTTTTGGGTCTTGTCCCTATCAGTTTTGAAAGGAAAGTGTGTAAATTGAAGAAAGCTCTATATGAGTTAAAACAATCTCCAAGAGCTTGATTTGGGAGACTTCATAAAGTCATGATCTCATTAGGCTACACCTAAAGTCATGTCAATCACACTCTATTAGCCTGCAAGCAATTTGGTTTGGTTTTATGTAAAACTGAAATCGGACCGAATATTCTCGGTTTTTACACCCAAAACTGAAACCGAACCGAACCCAATCATTTCGGTTTGGTTCAGTTCGGTTTTCTACATTTACTTCGAAGTTGTTTTATGTTTTTTATGTTCATGAGTGTGATGTCTCAGATTGTGTAGGAAGGTGTGAGGCTTGCAAGTTGGTTAAGGTGGAGTGTCAGAGGCCCGGAGGCAAGCCACACCCTCTTCCTATTCCTGAGTGGAACTTTGAAGACATCTCTATGAATTTTGTGTATGGCCTCCCAAGATCCCAGAGTGAGAATGACCCGATTTGGGTGAGTGTTGATAGACTGTCCAAGGTTGCACACTTTTTTCCCAACAAGAAAACCGACCAGGGTCCAAGGTTGGCTCAGCTGTATGTGGATGAGATAGTCTGACTTCATGGTGTGTCGATGTCTATTGTGTCAGATAGAGACAACCGATTTATCGCCAGAGATTAGAGGTATGTTCGGGAGCGTCTTGGTACTCAGTTGAAGTTCAGCACAACATTTCATCTCTATACTGATAGACAGAAACATCGTACAAATAGAACCATGAAAGACATGTTTCGTATGTGTATTTTGGACTTTGGAGGCAAATGTGAGAAATATGTATGCCACTTTTGTGGAATTCTCCTATAATAATAGTTTTCAGATGAGTATCAACATAACACCATTCAAGGCGTTGTATGACAGACGCTGTCAGACACCTTTATGTTGGGCGAAAAGTGAAGAGAGAGCTTATAACAAGAAATCATGGATAAATAAGACCACAACCCGTATCAAACTTATCCAGGAGTGGATGAAGATAGCATAGGACAAACAAGTTAAGTACTATGATCAACGACACGGCGGTAAAATTCAATGTTGTAGACCACATTTATTTAAAGGTTAGACCAGTCAAGGGGGTCTCTATGATAAAACAGATGAATAAGTTGAGTCCCAGATTTGTTGGTCCATTCGAGATGCTGGAGCGCATAGGTGAGGCTACATACATGTTGGTCTTACCCGAGGATATGAATGAATTATATGATGTATTCCACGTCTTCTATTTGAGGAGAGCAGTCAGAGACCCTAAGCAGGTGATCAGTACTAAGGATGCGTCAATTGAATTGAATCTGAGTATCAGTATTTTGCCAGTCAGGATTGTGGACTCAAAAATTCAGACGCTCAGGAACAGAAAGATCTGCTTTGTTAAGGTCCTTTGGATGAATTGTGGTCATCTAGAGTATACTTGGGAAAAAGAAGATGAACTCCGGAGCAATGAAGATTGTGTTTCTCTTTGATTCAAACATGTTTGTAATTTTTGAGCACATAAATTTTATTAGGAGGGGAGATTTGTAACGCCCTAAGATTGTAATGTCGCATTTAACTTAATTTCAGGTTGCGATCGCGAGCAAAATTAAGCGAGTCGACGAACCGTGAAGGTATCTTCTAATTTGATTTGATTTTCCTTGGTGACAAGTTAGTAATAAAAAAGAGAAATAACATCAAACCCCCCTTTCGGTTCAACCGGCCCGACGGTTTCCAGTAACGCATCACGAAACCACTCCCAGTTAAAGTCGAGCCCCTTTCTTTCCCATAACCCTCATCCTACACATTTCACACGTAGAGAAGCCTCCTGCTCCTCCCGTAACAGTAGGTGATTTCAGCAAGCAGAACCCTAGCCGACCCCTCCTTCCACGCCGGATTCCAGCGCCGACTCTTCCTCCTCCCTCTACAGATTCCGACGGCCTCTCTCCTCCCTTCCAGTGCCGTGGGAGGCTCCGTTTCTAACCCTAGCCGGCAGTGGAAGTTTCCTTTTTCGCTGTTTTTGATTTCGATAAGTGTGGTTTGTCATTTCTCCTTCTATTCTAGGGTTTTCTTCACTCTTATATTGTGATTATACCCCATTGCTTTTCGATTTCAGATTTATGAGGTGTTAACGCGTTCGTGTGCCAAGGCTTGATCAATTTTTTGTGTAAATCCCCCCGCCTTTAGATCAAGGTAAATTTTCTCCGTTTA